>JARIHR010000078.1:0-383088 GCA_029281495.1 Mycena filopes | reverse complement strand
CAGTCAAGGGGCGTATTCATACCCAAAGAATCACGCACTATGTTGGCGGCAAGGCCTTTTGTGGGCGCAATCACCAATCCGACAGGTTTGTTCCTTTTCTGATCCCCAAAGCCCGGGTACAGTCCTGGGTTCTTTGCAACCTCGAGAAGGACAAGTATAGGAACTGCAAAGAGCGCTGATTTCCCGTCGCCAGTCGCGGTTACGCAGAGAACATCTTCCCCGTCGAGGATCCATGCGACGACGAGGACTTGCCATTCGCGAAGCCCGCCGGTCCATTGAGGTATCTTCTCAACCACGACACGTCGGATGTTGATGTGCCCCGCTTCGCTCTGCCATTTGCGGCCTCGGGAGGGAGCCATAGGCGGATGTGCTGGTGGTCGTGGCTGAAGCTGTTGATCACTGTTGACGTGTTTGATGGTCCCACCGGTGCCCCAATAGGACGCTTATATAATAACCCTCGTCGCCTGCTGTGACACCGCGGTAACCACAGGACTAGGCTTGTATCGCTCCTCCGCAAGCGACGTCCGTTTGGATGCAAAGCCTATGGGGTGCAGCCTGCTGACTATTCTGCCGTCGGGCAGCGTGTGTCGAAGCGCTGGCACAACATGCCGCCAAAGCCCTCCTTCGAGCCGTCGTCACGATGAATGCACGCCCGTCGAAGATGGGACCCTTCAGCACCGGCTCCGACGTCAACGCCGCCTTGAGCTGCACAAATGCAGCTGCTCCTTTGCGCCCCACTGCCGTCTCAGTTCCACCGCCCGCATGCGCCTCCTCCATTCCCCTTTCGACCCTGCTCCCCCACCTTTGCCAGCCGCTCGAGGTCGGTTAAGGTTGCGCAATGCGCGCGTAATTCTTGATAAACCTCGAAAGTGTCCGCAGAGACCCAAGAACGACTTCAAATTGAGCAGATCATGCGGCGTGTCCCAGTCCACGATGGCGGTGAGCTTCGTCAAGTCGGGCTTGATACCGTCGGGTCCGACGCGATTGCCAGCAAACGTGGCCTCGTCATGAAGAATTGCATCTTCGTCGCCGACAGCGAGAGCTTGTGCTCGGATTCGTAGAAACACTGTGCGCAGGTCTGCCATTTTTCCTCGAAGTGTCTCCTGACATGCCCCCATCGTCGACAAACAGCTGAATCTTCGTGCCCACCATGTCGCCCAGCGCGGCCCCCGTCGCTTTGCTGAACGTGAGGGTGCTCCCGTCAATCCCATAGGCATCTTGCAGTAGGTGAAGAAGCCACGACCTTCGACGTAAAAGCACAGGTATGGGCGGATCTCCTTCGAGGTCGCGCAGGCGTAGAAGCCTTTGGCAAAATCGAAGACCGACACCCATCGATGACCCGAGAGGAGGCCCTGCTTGCGCTGTATGTCCCCCTGCGGCATCGGCGCAACTTGGTCTTGGAGTTTAGCTCTCGATAATCGTGACAACTCGCCATGACGGGTTTGCCGGATTCTCGACCTCCGCTGCCATCGCTGGCCGCTCGGGGAGCTCAAAGCTGGTGGTAATCCAGCGGCGATGCACTGGTCGTTAATTTGGTGCTGTAACTCGAGGATCGTCCGAGTCTTGCCATTTTGTGTGCCTTTGCGCGAGTGTTGTCGGCGAAACACACTTGACGTCTTTAGGGTCATCGGGGTGATTATGCCGGCGGCGAGCATTTCGTCAATCACGCCGTTGTACCATTGCTTCTGGGCGGGAGTCGTTGGCCTCTGATGGACTTTGGTGTTAAAAGTGGTGTCGGCAGGAATATTCATGGTGTGCTCGGCTCCCGGTATGGTACGACCTCTTCATGGACAGCGCGTAGCAATCGCAAATTCTGCGATGAACCCCTTCACGTACCCCGCTGCTCGTCGGTCAAGTCAGTGCCAACCGTGACGGCCTTGAGAACCGCGGCAACCCGTGCAGGATTAAACGGCTCGTTAACTCGTGAAGATTGAGCCGTCCTCGTCGAGTCGAATCTCTGGCTGCTCAAACCCGTCCTCATCCGATTCCTGTGAGACCTGCACCAAGTACTGAGCGAACTCCATGGGGGAGCTGGTGCGCAACTCCTCCCAGGTGCGACTTTCCTGCGCAGCACGAATCAAATGCTCGGCCATCTCTCCACGTGTAATTGCTCTGGGATGTCGGGGTCAGCCAGCCTTCAATCGTATCATGCACAGGATCAGGTACTTCCCTCGTGGGGGACTGCGCGCTGTCCCCCTCTGAGGTTGTTCGCGCTGGCCGTTTAGGCCGAACCACCTTCCCGTGCACTCGAAGGTCAAACTTCAGGTGCACGGCGGCGTCCAGTAGCACCACCTCGGGTCTTCCTCCTCATCCACCTCCATCTCCGTACCTCCCCTTATCACGTCTCAACTTCCGCCGCGCCTTCATCCGCCGCTCATTCTCGCTCCTGGTGTATCGTAGACGTGCGCCAGATCCCTTGGGGATATATCACTGGTGATTTGTTGTCAGTGCAAGGCTTTCTCGAGAACCGTATCCGGGGCGGGTACTTCCCTCGGCGGGGATTTGAATCCCCGCTAAGTGTCCCGCGCGTACTCGTCTTGCTGTCAACGCCCCCGTACTGCGCTGCGAGCACGAGCATGCCCCAGATCATGAAAAGGCTTGCCATCCGCAAGCCTGCACTACACCGACGCTGGAATTGACCTCGACAAAGTCAGTACCGCAGTCGATTGAAAGTGTGATTGTTTCTGGTACGTCCCTCAACGGGGATTGCGAAAAATCCCCTGGTACGTACACCCGTGTGTATTCGCTGTCCTCCTGTGCGCGCCGCCTTGTTCTGCTCTGGTCCCTCGAGTCTGTCCTGTAAAAGAAATCACGTCAGTATCGCTATCGCTCGTCTCGTCTCCGCCGCTGTGTACGTCCCTCGAGGGGATGGCAAATCCCCCGTCGAGTTCCCTTGTGCCTCTTGATGCATTCTCGCCACGCGTCCTCTTGGATCGTTGACTGAACCTGTTCCGTGCGGGTCAACGTTCTTCGTGGCGCTATCATCAAGAAAATGGACTCGCCTAACAGGAGGTGCGCTACTCCTCCTGCTGACGTTGCGCGCGATTTGGGGTCCAAGAACACGGCATTTCACGCTGCCCCGTGCCTCGTCCCACAGGCGTAACTGCCCTATTTTATTTGCAACGACCACGACCCGGGTTGGCGAGGCATGGTTATTGTGTCCGTTGTGTAGTCGTGCACCGCTCCGAAGCTCTCCAGCAGTGGCTTCCCAAACAGGAACGACCACGAGCCGCCGCTGGGGAAGAACCTCAAACGTCCCCTGCACTCTCGCTCCGCCGAACCGGATGTATCCCTGCCAGTACCCCATCGAAGGCACCAGCATCCCATTCGCCATGCGCAGCGTTTTCCCCGAGTGCTGCAGTTCTCCTATGCGGTGCTGGATCATCTTGTACAGCGCCGCGCACATCGCGTTCACCATTGCTCCCCATCCTCTAACGCCCTGACGCGTTCTAGCTCTCCCCGTGGTCCCTCCACCTCAATCCCGCATATAAATGGCACACTCGCCCGCTTGGGCTCGTGCTCCTCAATCCCCACCGCATAAAGATCAACGATATGTGATTCAGAAGCAGGGTACATGGGGGTCAACGTATCACTACGGACTTGGGGGCCGAACGACGCGTCCTCGGGCGGTGGCTCATCGCGCCGGAGGACCGACTCCGCCTGCCTTTGCTCTTCTGGGCTGTCCGAGCATCTCTTTGGACAGCCCCTAGGCATTTCCCTGTTCTCCACTTCCTCAAACGCTCCTCTCGGCTTCCGTAAGGACGGCCGTAGTCATCGACGTCCCACGACGGGAACCCTACCGCTCGCACCGCCGCAGCGGGCTCTTTCAGCGCCGCTGTTGCAATCCTCCGCCACCGCTGCTCCTTTGGATTGAGGGCTTGCTCCCGTAACGCCGTGCATCGCTGCTGGAAGTTGGTGTGGCCCTGGTGCCCGCAGCGGAAACACTCGCCGGAGTTCGCAGGTGCGCACACCCGGGGCGCAGGGGGTATGGGGTGTCCACCGTCGGATCGACCGTTCCCGTGAACGCGGACCCAATCCTGCTGCTGAGCGCTGTGTGCGCGTCGTCCCCGTTTCGGTGTCGGGGTGGTGTGTGATGCGCGCGATGGCCTCGATGAATATGCGGCGGTGCTCACCCTCCAGCGGCTGCTGCGGCTGGAAGGAAGCGCCCGCCGGCGGTGGGGCCTGGTACTGCGTGCGCGGCGGCGGTGGCTGGTACTGCGCACGCGGCGGTTGGGGGCTGATACTAGCGCGCGTGGTGCTGGAGCTTGATATTGGGCGCGCGGGACTGCAAACAAGTTGCCTTGGCCTCCGCTGCCTTGGAATGGGTCGCGCCCGCCGCCTGCGGCCAGCGCGCTTGATTCGGCACCGGCGCGCCGATTCTCGCGTTGGTGAGCTGGCGCCCGGATGCCTGCCGTCGGCGAGGCCTGCGCTCCCCGTCCTCTGCTCCACCAATCTTGCCAACTTGTTGCGCTCCTCCTTCTCCTCCCTCTTCTCCTTCATCTCCTGCTCCAGCTCCCCCTGTCGACGTCCCGGATGGCCTTTGCGAATGCGGCCCAGTTGGCGTGCACCTTCCCGAGCTTCGTGCGCAACGGCGCCGGCAGCTCGCGGCGGACCTGCTCGATGTACGTCGTCGTGGCCGCAACTCCAGCTTTTGTCGCGAGGCGCAGAGTCTTGTTCGCCCACGCGTGATGCGCCAGACGTCGTGGTCGGCGAGCTTGACCTTCGTACCGAGCTCCTCCATCGTGAGTCGAGCCATGAGGAGGTCCGTGGCGTATTCCGCCTGCGTGGGCTGCACGGTCGCCTCCGACGGGTACTGCGCGTCGAGCGCAATGTCGATCAGGTCCATGTCCGCGCGCGTTGGCGCGGGAGCGCCGCAAACCAGTCGTCCACATCGCTGCCCGGCACGAGGTACATCTTGAAGGCTTTGCCTTATCTGCGCTGCTCGTCGTCCTTTGACGTCCCGGTGGAATGCCCGCAAAAAACTCTGCGCGGACATCTTCTCCGTATCCCCGTCCCAAGCGGTCTATGGCATCTCGTCGGTCTCGTAGCCGGGGGTGGTGCTGAGGAAGGTAGTGGTGGTAGTGGGTGGCGAAGGTGCGCGCTGTAAGCCCGATGGTTCCTCGAAGGTCGGTAAGTCGTCGTCGCTCGATAGGCTCGGCGTCAAGGACGATGGGGTGCTTAGGGGCGTATCCTCCGGTGTCTGGTTCGATGGAGTCCGTACTGCGTTGGGGTCGACTGTTTCTTGCGCTGTATTCTCGTCTCGGTGTTGGCTCGCAAATCTCCCGCTCGCGTCTCTCGTTGGTTTCAGTCTCGGTGCCAGCGTAGTCGTTGCTGGGTTCGAATCGCGCTCTGATCACCAGATGGGCTAGTCGTCTGGATGCACTCGCACGCTCCGACAGGGAATCGCTCGTGGAATGCGGGAAAGAGAAGAATCAATGACTAAGCTACTGCTACTGTGGACCAAAGCGGCCGAATCCGGCGCCAAAGCTCTACCGCCAACTACCGCAACACACGCGCAAGGCAGATTTTCGGCTCATTTCCGAGCACCCCCCGGCTCAGGCTGACCGGCAGCGTAGAACCCCAAACCGCAGACGAGGTACCCGCATACGCAAGTACCCCACCTCGCGATTCATCCCCCACTCCCTCCAGCGGATAGTGTAGTTATGATATATCAAAGGGGTGTGGCGAGAGCCGCGCCTTAATGTATTAATGCTTGTAGTTAGAAAGGTGGTTGATATATCAATGCGGAGGTGTTTCCTTACCTGGACATAGCTCCGGCTTAGCGCTCGACGCGCTCCGCGGCGGCGCTGCTCTGGCGGGTGGCGGTGAAGTGGGCGCGTTCGCCCCTTTTGGTCATTTCACTGCTTCATGGATCCAGGTGGTAGCCGGTGCGAGTGGGTTGAATGGGAGTAGGGGAGTGCGTACACCTAGTGTAGCATGCATGGGGTGACGCGGTTCGTGTTGGAGAGGGGTCGCTTGCTGGGTGGATTTGGCAGGAGCGCTTGTGTTTGCTCCTGTTAGCATCACCTTCCCTTCCTTCCACCACCACCCGCCCTTCGCTGCTCCGCCCCCTCCGCGGCCCCTGGCGCTTATCGGCGCGCAGGGGTCCTTCTATACTCCTCTGCCTTCCTCATGGCACTCTTCGATTGGTGCTGCGTGCCCTGCTCGTCCCGCCATTCACAAATACCGCCCGCCGCCCGCCCTCGGTACCCCCGCCCCTTCCGCGGCCTATTGCGCTTATCGGGGCGCGTGGGTAACCAATAGATGCTCTACACTCGTCCAGGTGCCCTCAAATTGCCCCTGCGCGCCCTGCTTGTCCCGCCGTTTACGAAATACCGCCCGCCGCCCGCCCTCGGTACCCCCGGCCCTTCCGCGCCCTTTCGCGCGTATTGGGGCACGCGGATAACGAATAGATTCTCTACACTCATCCAGGTGCCCTCCAATTGGCCCTGCGCGCCCTGCTCGTCCCGCCGCTTACGAAATATTCCCCCGCCGCCCGCCCTCGGTACCCCCCGGCCCTTCCGCGGCCTTTCGCGCTTATTGGGGCACGCGGATAACGAATAGATTCTCTACACTCATACAGGTGCCCTCGAATTGGCCCTGCGCGCCCTGCTCGTCCCGCCGCTTACGAAATATTCCCCCGCCGCCCGCCCTCGGTACCCTCGGCCCTTCCGCGGCCTATTGCGCTTATTCCCGCGCAGGGCAGGCTTGAAAACTTCTCTCCAGTCCTCCCACCGCCTTCCCATTTGCCCTGCGCGCCTCCTCATCGCCTCGTTACCGAAATACCCCCCACAAAGCTTCCCTCCTTCCGCTGCGACCTTCTATGCGCTTTAGTTATACACTCTGCACCCTATGTAATGTTTTTCACCCACTTGCCCATTCTCCCCGGCAGTCGTTTTACTCGAATAAATTGTTTTTGTTTTTTTTTATCAGGAGGTGCAAAGGGTACGGCCTGTCATGGTACTCAATATCTACCACCACCCCAAGCGTTTCCTGTCGATCGGTAAGGTATACTCCTTCTTCCTTTCTGCGAATCCAATAGGTCTGAGTTCGATTCCGCTTGTACTCTCTTTTTTCTTTTTTACTCTTACTTAAAGACCTGAAATTCTTCCAAGTCCACGCTCAGCACTTAAGCATGTCGCATCCGCTTCTTCTAAGATTTTCTACATGCCACGCTCTGTATGTACCACAATGTAAGTAAAACCGGTCCGCAACGTGAGTAAAAGTCCATCGACATATTTTTCAAGCCTATTTCCTCGTCCTATTGTGGGTGAGCGGAGTGCCTCCAAAAAAAAAGAACGAACTAGACACACCTTTTAGCCGGCGGCGCTGGGACCGCGTTCTCCGACGTCTTGCGTTTTGCCCCCGCCGCTACCTTCGCGCCGTTCTTCGCCGACGTCCCGCGACCGCCGCTGTTGGCCAACGCCGCCAAAATCGCCTTGTCCTTCTTGATCTGCTCGAGGTCCTTATCGGACACATCCGCTCCATCGAGCCGGTACCTCTTGGGCGCGACGATCTCCCGCCGGGGACGTCCCTGGAGCGGAGGTACACACACCAACGGATAGTTGCCGTCGGGGTTGTGCATCCGCATATTGGCGGCGTACTCTGCCGCCGCGGCCTTGTCTGCTTCGCGCTTCTTTGCCTCCTCCTCCCTCAACCTCTTTGCGTTGTTGTTGGTCGAGGTCGTGATCAAGACCGGCCCTGCATCGCGACTCGATGCAGAACTCGCCGCCGCGACTGTGACCGAGGCGCTCTTCTTCGCCTTCGGCCCCTTCCCCTTCCCCTTCTTCGACACACTCTTGGCCTGTCTCACCGCGGCCATCTTCTTCCCCATCGCCGCCCCCGTCAACAGTAATTTCACCCGGCGCATTTTTGGCGCATTAGCTAGCGGGCGCGACTGGGGGTAAACGGGGGGCAGGTTTTGCACGGCTCGGGCGGTGGAGATGGGCGCGGGGGCGGGGGAGGAGGTGCTGGGGCGGGTGGGCGGTTGCGCTGGCGCGGCGCGACTGCCGCTGCGGGTGCGGGTGCAGGTGCGGGTGCAGGTGCAGGTGTAGGTGCAGGTGCAGGTGCAGGTGCAGGTGCGGTGGGTGCTGCAGCTACCGGTGTGCCCGCGGCCGCGGCGATTATGCGTGTCCCGGTTATGCGTGTCCCGGCTGGGCGTGTAGGAGGTGGGCGGACGGGGGACGAGCTTTGCGCGGGCGACGAGGATGGGCGCGTGGGGGATGGACGTCCTTCTCCTGAGCGCAAACGAGGTGGTAGGGATGCTGGCGGTGTTTTGGGTCGTGAGCTTGCGTTTTGCGGCCGAGGGTGCGTTGATGGATGCACCTGAGCCAGAGGAGACGGTTGGTGGGGTGTTGATACCGCCCATGGGGAGCGCTGGGGTGCCGCTGGCGTTCCAGCTGGCGTCACAGGCGGTGGGGTTCCCGATCCGACCGAAGAACCGTCCCAAACACTTCTAAACCGAGGCACCTTTCCAAACAATTCACCAGACGGCGTTGCTGACAGCGGACGGGGCATAGGTCGCTCGGGCGCAGACTTCGCCAACGCCGACGATGACGATGACTCCATCCCCGAGCCCAAGCCAAACAAAGACGCCCCCCCAATTCCTCCCATTCCCAAGTCCATTGTGAACGAGGCCGACGTCCCCATGCCGGAGGAGGACGACGACAGGGAGCCGAACCTGTACATTGATGCCCCCGTCGTCCCCATCCCCGAGCCCGAGTAGCCCCCACCGAAAAACGGGTCGTCGCGTTGCCATGTCTTCGCAGCGGCGGTGTACGCGTCTCCAAACGAGCCGACATAATCGGAGTGGTTCTGCGAAGGGAATGGCGCGCTAATAAGCGGCACATCTGCGAGGCCGAGGCTGAGGGCGATGCTGTCAATCCCCGGTGGGAACATATCGTCGTCGTCGGCGCACTCTGGCAGGTGAAGACCGCTACCGTCCGACGAGTAAGCCGTCTTGTCCCAGTAGCTGACGTTGAGCACGTCGTTGTTCGCGATGTCGTCGGCCTGCAGGGTGCTGTTCTCGTAGTCCTGGTACGACGGCGTCGGGGCCTCCACAGGTGTGAGCGTCAAATCAGGAGTTGGGGCGCGTGAGAGCACGGGTGACTGGTGCGGGGCGGCAGGCGCTGTAGTGGGTTGCGGTGCGGCAGGCGCTGTAGTGGGTGCGGGCGGAAGAGCAGCTGGGACACGCGTGTTTCCACGAGGGCGGCGAGGAGGCTTTACCGTTACGCGCGCAGTCTTGGGCTTTGCCTTGGTCTTGTCTTTGCTCTTCCCCGATTTTTCTGGGGGAGTGTCAGCGTCCTCGTCGTCCTTCTGCGGCGTCAAGATCGAGCGCGCTATGCGAGTCTGGCGGGCTGTAGGCAGAGTCAGCCTCTGTCGTGCCACAGGACGAAACGGTACGTACGAATAGCTTTGCGAGCAAACTGGCACAGCGGGTTAGTGACACCCTTCTTCCAGTTATCGTGGTAATGCTGGAAATCGAGGCCGTTGGGCGTGACGCCAAAGGAGCAGCTGATGGTTAGTGAGCAAAGTCCATAACGGCCACAAAAGGCAATCACCTCTTTAACCCCAACGCTCCTGACTGATTGGGCACTGGGCCCGCATACACCAACGTCCCAACAAAGCCGGTCATCCTTCCAAACTCTGCGCAAAACACCTCCGCCACGGACAATGACTCGTCGATCGACCTCAAAATCAATCCGTTAATTAAATCGTGAACACGAGAATATCAAGCAACTCACATCTGGTACTCCTCGGGCGTTCTCTCGGGAAAGTTGCCGTCCTCATCCGCGACAACAGCCGTTGGCGCAGGCGCTACTACCTCGTTCTTGGCCTTGTAGCGTATCCTCTCCTTCTCCTCCTCTTCCAATTCCTCCCACATCTCCTCCACCACACGCCGCCGTATCGCCTGGCGCTCGCGGCATGCCTGGTTTATGCGCTTCGTGCGCGCGTCATCGTCCGCGTCGTCAACCCACTGGCCTTCTTCGTCGCGACACCTCGCGGCCTCGTTCAAGGCGCAATAATCCGTCGTCGTCGCAAGCCTGGACGTGATTTCCTCCTTGAACTCAATCTGGAAAACCTCCAACACCTGGTGGCGGCGCTTGCGTTTCGGGATTGCTCGAAACAAGGAGGCGGCCAACGACCTAGCGTTGCCACTGGCGCCACGCTTCTTTCCCTGGTGGTAGTTGTTGAAGACATGGTGCAGTTGCTGGAAAAGGTACACGTCATTTAACGCGTTGTGAAATCCCAAGAAATGAACTCACTTTCGTTCGCGCCTGTATCGCAGCGCCGAGCACGTCCCTCTCGGCCTTTGTCAAGGGCCGCTGTGGTACGGCGTGCGGATCCTCGTCGAGCTTTTGTATAGGTAGGTGAAGGGCTATTTCCATTGGAAACTCGTCGAAAAACGCGGTGCACATCTTGGGCCAGAAGTCTGTCTCCAATTGCTTGGACGCCTGCTTTGCATCGAAGAACGGTCGCCAGTCGTGGATGAACGCTTTCTGTTCAGGGGTTTGCCAGCCGTTGGGTGACATTTCGAGGGGGAGTAGCGCGTTTAACAATCGAGGAGCTTTACAGGTGAGTGTTCGTCAACAAAGTCGCGTCGCTATATTTTGATCTGTTGGCAGCCATGCGGTCCCCCTTGGTTTTCCTGCTCCCCCCTTGCCTTCCCAATTCGGTGCGTCCCAATGCAGACCCTGCACCGTGTGTTTCACAGCTCTGATTTCACACTCAATCAGATCGTCTTCCGTCGCGTATCCACCTCTACCACACACCACCATGTCCCACTCCCCACCGAGTGTTTGTGTGCCCGACGCCGCCCTTCCTGTGCCCCCGACGAGAACTCCTGACATGGCGACGCTCATTAGGGCCCTCCAAGCCATCGCTCGCAACACCGCCATCGCTCAAGGTATCTTTTCTACCCTTTGGCATCTCTACTGTCGCTCATTTATTCACAGCGAGCCTGTCTGTGATTCTCGGTGAACGTATGTCATGAATTAAACGACGACTGCTGCCCCTACTCACCCTCTTTTAAGCCGTTAGCCAGCCCGTCTTCGTGGAACACGTGGCGGTGACTCCCGACCAACTTGAAGCGGCCTTCGATGGCCAGCACGAATCCCAGAACTATTGGGTCGTTCTCCGTGGACGCGAACCCGGACTGTACCGCACGGTGTGCGTTCATCCCTTTCTAATGCTCTCCATCATCTTACATATTTCTAGTCTTGCTGCCGACGCCCAGACCAACGGCGTCCCGAACGAGTTCCAGCGTCGCCGGACTGGGCTTGCCAACGCCCTCGCCTTCTACCGCGACAATCACCCCTTGAATGTCAAGAAGTTGGTGGAGGAGGGATCTTGGGAATCGGTCTGGGATGTCGTCGAGGCCGAGGCGCCGGCGGCGTAGTCACTTTTTGGTATCGCATGCATTCGCATCCAATAACATCTGTCCTCCCTCCCTTTCCGTCCCATTCTCGACTGAAAAGAATAAGAATAAATTACGTTGATTCAAATGAGCGTGCAACAAAACATATATAAGGAGTACACTATATAGTACGCAACGACCTTTTCTTGCCCATCAACTAAGCAATGTCGCTTCCCAACGCTTCCCCCCTCTTTCCCAAAGACACGGATTTCGACCGGTCAGTGAACCGCCGCCCCCACATCAACCCACACCTACTCAACATCTTTTCCTCCCAGCGGCCTGAGAACCTTGATTGCTGCCCGCCATCGCGTGCTTTTCGAGAGCGAGAAGCACAAGAAAATGTTGCGCGCGCTGATCTCGGCGTTCCGCATCATTGCATTCTGGAGGTATCTTTTCCTCAGGCTCCCCTTGTGATTCTTCACGATCCTCATTGCCTGTGCAGGGAGGTCTACAAGAACACCCGCGACTACGTCGGAATGCCCCGCAACTTTCGCGGCGTGGACGATTGGATTTAGAGGGATAGAGGGCTCGTCGGCTCTCATCGCGCGTTGTTTCGGATGTATTGGATTCATTGACATCGCCTAAGTACTTTGTGATAAGGGATATTGCACCCACAACTAAGCGAACAATTACTATTAGTGTGGAAAGAAGTTGGACAGGATCTGTTCACGCACGAGTTTACTGACGCTCCCCATTAGGACCGGCGTCCCCCTTCCATCCAAAACCAGCTCGTGCCCAGGTGGAGGCGGGCGTCGGCGATCCCCAGCCGCCCTGGCGACCCGCAACCTATCGTGCCGGTGGACTGTACGATGCACGCGGCAGTGAACGCACGGAGGGCGTGTCCGGAGATATCGGAGAAGACGATGGAAGCGGGCTGTTGGCGTTGCCCTGCGGTGTAGTCGGTGTCGCCACGAATGTGGGCTGGTTCCTGGACTTGTAAACAGTCAATTAGAGTGTGGACCCAAAAAATGTTGCGCACCAAGACTGAGAAAATCTCGGCGGCCATTGAGCCTTCGAATTCAATTCCTCGTGCAACCTCCTCCTCGACCTCCTCCTCCTCGCCCTCCTCCTCGTCCTCCTCCATCGCATCCCCGTTGTTCGAATGCTCCTCCTCCTCGGACTCTGGCTCTGGCTCGGCCATTTTTCTGCGCCCCTTCCTCCGCTGGGCGTTGGGCGGGTCCCAGCGACGTTTCGCCTGCTTTTGCGCCGCCCTATCAATTTTGAGTTAGCTATTCGAAGAGGGGACAAATTTTATAACTTGCCGTCTTTCCCTCATCACGAGCCTCCTCTTCTCGCGCTCCTCCGGGTGACTGACCGTCGTGTCAACCATTGGGAACCAAAAACGAAGGGCATTCAGCCGTACACACCTGTGATAATACTTGACATATGCAGACCGCCCTCGTTCGCGTTTCTCCTTCACACGCCGTCGATGAGCATTGAGTCTGGGTTCCGGTTACTAATATTCAACCTATCCAGAATATCTCATAGACACACCCAGAAGTTATGATTTGCGTATAGGAAGTCGCCTGGGTATTTACTTTGGCCCCCTGGACGCGTGAGCCTCGCAGCGAAGGTGGTGAGTGTTTGACTTAGAGCGGAAATAGGCTGTACATCACGCTGTCACCGCTGTGACTCTCTTGGACTCTACCACCACATTCTTTTTTCTTCCACCTCGACAACGCCTCCGGAAACTGAAATAAACGGTACGTGGGCTTTTAGAGCACATGGCACGCTTGCCTGACGTGTTATGAGGCGTGGTGCCATACGCTAAACCTAACCAAAGCGTTTTATGGTGGCACCGCGCCTCATAACGCGTCAAGCAAGCGCGTCGAGCCCTCCCTCACCGATTCACGGCAACACTAACAAGTGCTCATTCTAGTTCATTCACCCCGCGGGCCCCAGTCCCGGCATGCAGCGCTCCACGCGGTCGGGACGGGTCTTCGCGGCCTATTTATTTGACGCGGCCACGTCTATGGACACTACACCTCCCGAGGTGATACAAACCGACATTGACATCTCACCATTTCTCTGCGCGGCCATGGATGCCGACGACCGCCGCGCATCGACGGACGACGACGAATGGGAGGACATTGATCCTGTGCAGTCGCGACCCTTGTCGCCTCTTTCTGACCTCTCTGACCTCGACCTCTCTGACGACGACGCTCTACCTGTCCTTCCTGTCCTTCCCGACCGCTCCCCCATGTATGTACCTCCCGTACCTTAGCCCAAACCACGCGCTGATGTTACACTAGCCCTTCCTCGTCGAAAGGACCTCTTCGTGACCTCGACCTGTCGGACCTCGAGCAGTCTGATGCTCCGCTGCCTATTCGTGACCCTCCTCCCATGTAAGTACCTCACGCACCTCACCACAAACACCTGCTCATGTTGTGCTCAGGTCATCATCGTCGTCCAGGACCTCCAAAAACAAGCCTGTCCCGGGTAGCGTGGAACGGCGCCGGCGGCGTCTGCACCAGTACAAAACACGCCGCGAGCGGCGCGCTGAGGCAGCTGAAACCAGCCCCCCCACCCCGTATGCACGACGCATGCATGCAAAGCACACCCAGAACTGGAGGGAGGAGAGTCCTGTGGCAACGGACTTTGACCCTACGCCTGCGTACAAGTCCGATGCCGGGGCGTGGGCTGGCTTTAGCCCAGAGTCGCCGAAGACGACGCGTCGCCGCGAGACTCTCGAGGGACTGCTGCGCAACGGTGCCCGCCATATCCGATGGAAGGGACGGTGAGCACCTCCCACTGCATCACTATTTGCGCCCAGGCTAACGAGACGTCAGGGCCCCCAAACTCATCCTCGATGTCCATGGTCGGATCATTGCCATCCTACTCGGACGCCCCGAGGATCCCGACTGGGATGCTGTTATTCAAGAGGTTTGCAAGGTCTTCGAACACGTCCGACGCGCCGGCCGACGCGGAAGTTGGTTTCGCCCGAGGGATACACGTCACCGGCGAGGACGTTATGCAGTTCTCACTGCGGGGGTTTCCTTTGGCGGGGGACAGAAGGTGAGTTGTTGTTGTCGTCGGAGAATCACCATCTGACCTCACACATTCAGCGTCCTGGCAATCTTGTCAATGGACCGCGTCAAAAACTCGTCAATTATATTCTTCGAAACAAAAGTGTCCGCCGACTTGCTGGCTTCCAATCAAGTGAGTGGCCTTTCGCTAGCTGCGCTGACCGTGAACTCACATTGATATCTAGGTGGCATGGCTCGATATGCCCCCAAACTCTGGCGTTATTACGTCGACATACTGCAGAAGCTGTTCGATCACGACAAGAACCTCCAGCACCTCTTCATGAACTCCCTGTTCCCCGCCGCGAGCTTCAATTTGGGCCCCAACGTCGTCACCGACGGACATATCGACACTCAGAACTTTGTTCCCGGACTCTGCGGCATAACCTCCGGCGGTAATTTTGATCACACCGTCGGCGGCCAGATCTACCTCAAGCAGCTCAACCTCGTCATCGATTTCCCATCGGGCTCGACGATACTCATTCCCTCCGGCTTCATCGAACATGGCAACACCCCGACGCAGCCTGGAGAGCGCCGCATCTCCTTCACCCAATATGCTGCTGGCGGGCTCTTTCGCTGGGTTCATTGCGGATTTCGCACTGCGAAAAGCCTGTTGGCCACGGGCGGCGATGCCCTTATCGCGTCTTTTGATGGACCGCCGGGGTCGCGGTGGCGATGGGCTTTGAATCTCTTTTCGAAACGTTCCGAGTTGGATGCAGATCGGCAGACTGCACTTGGCACTCTCTGTATCTGAATTTTACGCCTTCCTTAGTCGCATGTATATTCCCATATAGATACGTCGTAATACACAATCGTTTCTTGTCTTTTGCTCTTGTCAAGCTCTCAAATGGAACCCGGAAATAAGAAGTACATGGCCATCGGGCCTGTCATGTTAGCTGCGAACGCAGATACAAGAGCAGCACAAAAAGAGCGTAAAAACAAGAGTAAGTAAATGGCACTGTGTATCACTTCATAAGAAACTCAGAGATCATAGGGCACCTGAGCGCTCTCGAGGAGCTGCAGGCACTCAGAGATGCCCCGAAGCGCCCGCCGGTCAAGACTCCAAACAACTACAGCTTCCCCTTCCCCACCTCCCCACCCAACCCGCCTCCTGCCGCCACGCCGGCTGCCGCCACTCCCCGCTTGAGAACCCACCGGCGCCGCCCGCTCTTCGATTGCAGGCGCTGTGATCGCGAGATCTACCCCATCACCCTTTGCACCTGTGGAAAGCCCCGAGACCGCGGCGCCGCCTGGAAACTTGCCGACAATCAATGGTTCAGCGAGGATCCGCAAGGCTGGATGGACTTCAATGCGCCGCCACGTCTGATCGTTCCGACACTGGCTCAGATTGACGCGCAATACGAGGCGGGTGTCGCGGAGGACGCGCAGAGGCGGGGCGAGGAGGCGGAGAGGGCGCGTGCTCCTGTGAGGATCGCCATTGCGGAGGCTGTCGCGATCGCGAAGGAGCGCATGATTGCGGCCGAAGAGAAGCGGTTGCGCAATGGGGAGATGATGGCGGCGCGCGCACCCATATCCCTTGTTGTGATGGGACTTGGCGCCCGAATTCGGCTCAGGGGCGCTCGCGGGATTTTGCCGCCAGCGGAAGATGGGTTCCATTACATCCAGGAAGGGGGAGCGATCTGGTTGGCGTTGAACGAGGGCACAGAGAGCGCCATGTATGTTGGGGACGCGGACGAGTGGACCGTCACCCGTGCAATCTAGACACAACCCTAAATTAGCTGCGCAGCCCCAAGTGCAGGCATTTCTTACCGAATGCGATATCAGGTGCGCGAGGAAGCGCAAGCGCGGGCGCAGTAACCGTGGGCAACCCAGATCTGGGTGAGCAAGGGGGGGGGCGAAAATCTTCGATGGAGATAGTAAACCTGTAATTGATATATCAATATCCTGGAGCGAAAAATGTGAAGCCATACGTTGTCTGTATCGCATAACCGTTCCACCCATCTTTGGACACGACCCTCATCACCAGCCCATGCAAGACATCCTGCAAGCAGACGCCGACCTCATCGTCGACGATGGTATGGTCAAGTCTTGCAGCCCCGAGTGAGCAGGAGCTGAAGCACGGCACAGACACGTCCATGAACGCGGAGCACGACAACATCCTGTTCGTGGACACGCCCACTGCGACCGCGGACGTCGGCGGACTGAAGATCTGGACGTCGGTCATTCCTGCTGCATTCCCTGGACGCGTCCCTGGAGCCGGCGAGAAGGCCATTCGCGAGAGATTGCGCGTGAAGGAATCCGAAGCAGCCGCTTTGAAAAGGCTGGAGGCTGCCTCCTCAGTGGCAGGTGACGCCGTATCCTGGTATTTGAAGCGAGGTTTGTTGATTCATTCCAAACAGTCGCGGATTTCACTCACATATAATCCAGAGACGCTGCGAACTGGAAAACCTGCGGAAGGTCTCGAGGTGTGGCTCGATCCGTCAATAATCCCCAAACCGCGCGCCGACGGACGCGCCCCTGGAGATGGCGAGAAGGCCGTGCGCCAGAGGTTGATGGTCAAGATGGCCGAGACTGAGAGGGCGCGTGCGGCCCGCGGGGGTGGAGGCGTTGATGAAGATGAGGGCGAAGAGTACCATCCCGCAGGCGTATCTAGCGCTCCATCGCCACCGGGAGAAGTCGTATGTGTTGCAGACGAAGAGCGAGGAGGAAGAGGAGAAGGAGCGCATGGCAAAGGAGAAGGTGAAGGCGGCGGAACTGGAGCGCCAAAAAATGGAGTTGTTCCGTCGGGTGGTGAAGGTGTCGAGGGCGGCGATAGCCCGCCAGGCGGGCCGCGAGCGAGCGTAGAATAATTTTGTGCCTTCTGGTTCGTGGAATTGAGAGAGTTCTGCTTTTGTGGAATTGAGAGAGTTCGCTGGGATTTCCTTTTTGGGTCTGTGGGCGCACCATCACCTCTTTATTCCGCTCTTCCATGTCCTCCAAGTTCCGCTGCCCCGTTCCTTTCTACCCCGACCCCGGTCAACCGCAAACGCCCAGCAAGAGAGACAAGTTCTATCTCGTCGTCGGCAAGAATGTGATTCGCCCCGGAGCGTACAATTCTTGGTATTTTCAAAATTTGTCAAGAATTGAGGCGCAGCTGAGACGGACTGTTCTAGGTCCAGCGCCGACGCGCAATACAACAAGGTCTCGGGTGCCACTGCCAAGGGCTACGCCAACTGGAGTGTCCTGGAGAGCGCCTGGTTTGCTGGATACAACCGCGGAGAGCACGATCATCCGGCGCGTCCGCTTCAATCCACCACATCGCCAACCTCGATGTCTTCACATCCTTCCACTAGCCCACGTCGCAGTAGGTCAAAATGCGTATTGGTGTCTGCATTTTGTAATTAAATCGACTTTCAGGGTCGTCTGTGGTTCATGTGCCTCCTATGTCGCCCCTCAAATTTCCTCCATCCTCGCCCACACCCACCTCTCCTCCAGCGTCTCCTGCAGCTTCCCCTCCATCCTCACCTCCGTCCTCACCTGCGCCGGCGCCCGTCAACATTGCGCGCAGCCGTGTGGCCTCGGCTTCCCCCTCTGCGACCAGGTCTTTGTCGCCATCGCCGTCGCCTGCGCCCGGCAAGACCGCGTCACGACGTCTTCCCTCGGCCTCCTTCACGACCGGTACTCCTTCGCCGTTGCCTGCGCCTCCCCCCGCGAGGCGTGTCTACAACACCCATGCACCGGCGCCCGCGGAAACCTCTTACCCACACCGTTCACCCACACGCGTACCCCTGCCCGGAAAGATGGCGTATGCTGTGGGCAGCAACGGGCAGGGTGTTGTGTTTGATGACCTGGGGAACGCCCGCTCCCTCTACCACTCGCTACAGGCGCAGGGCCGTCCCGTGGCGCTCTCCACGGGTCCATCACTCACCGACGGTGTTTCGTTCCTCGAGGGTTTCCCAGACGATCCCTCCTCGCTCGAGGGTCTTCGTCGTCGCCGGTGGATTCTGGAGGAGCAGGCGGCGCGTGCGCAGTTATTGGGCGAGGGATGGGAGGAGGATTTGAGCAGCGAGTCGTCGCTGCTCTGGGACGAGTGGGATGGTGAATACTGACTGGTCGCGCTTCGGGTTAATCGTACTTGGGCATGTGCTTTTTTTATTATTTCATCCGAGCCGTACTAATCAAAGATCGTAGCCTTCTCCTTCGCTTGAATCGCAACGCCCATGTGGTGTAGTGGTAACATGGTCTTCAATCGTCTTTGAAACGTTGTTGGTAGCTCCTCGTTCGAACCGGGGCATGGGCCAAGCAACGAGACTTCTGCTCCCTGCAGAACTTCCGCTCCCAGTGGACTGGAAGTTCTGGCAGGGAGCAGCGGTCTCGGCGCTTCATTTTTTGTGCGCGTCGTTTTGCCCGTCGTTTTAGCTTTGTATCACTGTCCTCAATACAATTGCTTTCATTCACTTTATGTGTTTATTGTGTGCTCAAGATGTGCCTATGGTCTGTGTAATGAATATTTTCTAGAGACAACTGAAATCCATGTTGGTTGGCGGGAAGTACCGACGCTGACTAAGCTGGACACAGCCTCAGCGCAGTTGCCACCCGCCAACGACCTCGTCGAACCACTCGTGGTCCTGACGAGGTCCAGCGACAACCCCGTCGAACCACTCGTGGTCCTGACGAGGTCCAGTGACAACCCCCGGGAGCATGTGGAGTACGTTTTATATCTCACATCTCATTTAAAATTATTTATTTATTCTTCACCAGGAGCAACGACAGCGCGGAGTCGATGGTCTTCGTCGACATCTTGCGGCCCTGTCGCGTCGAGCCTGGTGGTCTTCGCCGGTTCAATGTTGGGATGTTGAGGAAACGGGTCAGGGTTTATTTATTCTTCACCAGCAGCAACGACAGCGCGGAGTCGATGGTCTTCGTCGACATCTTGCGGACCTGTCGCATCAGGCCTGGTGGTCTTCGCTGGTTTGACGTTGAGATGTTGAGGAAATGGGTTGTTTACTTGACGGTTGCCATCTTTTCCTTCCTCTTCCCTCCCTCTCTTACTCATTTATTTAGTTATTTATTCCCTCCGTCCAATGTCCAAACGCAAACAGACCGACACCACAATGTACTCGGGGGGAAGCTCCTCGGGCAGCTCTGCCGCCGACTCTTCTGACGGCTCCCCTGGGCCGGTTCACGACAGCGACGCCAACGGCTCTGAAGAAGTCCTCTACGAGACTGTGTCGAGGAACGCCGAGGGCCGCACGGTGTTCACGTCCTCCGTGGTCACCTTCAAGACTCCTGCGTCCCCCTCCCATCGCACCGTTCCCCCCAGCAATACAAATCGCGACGACGTCACGGGCTCTTGGATCTACGATTTCATGGATAACGATTGGACATTCACGCCTGACCAGGATGTCGCGGCTTCGGGGGAGGAAGGCCCCGAGTCGTCCTCAGACCCCGAGTCATCCTCAGACAGCGGTTCGTCAGACAGCGGTTCGGAGACGGAGGTGCCCGAGACAAAAAGGAAGCGGGAGCCGGTAAGTACCTTCCTTGTTTTCTGGGAAAAGTCGTTGAGGCTGACGTTTCTTGGTTTAGTATCGCCCAGTTAGGACCTGGAAGACGCATTATCGAGCCCAGTGGCTCGACGAGATTCTACGGAGCGATGGTCGCGGGGACCACGTCGCGCATCCCACATGTGTGTGCGGCCACCCACACTGTAGTTCTGGGGTTGCCGAGGTTCGCTGCCAGGACTGCGATGGGTGTGAACTCCTCGCGACGGAGTGTATGGTGCGCGAGCACGCAAGCAACCCTTTGCACCGGGTGGAGGTGCGTCTCATGGCTGCTGTATGAATCTCGCGTGCTTATTTGAGATGACAGAAATGGAATTGGGCTGAGGGGTGCTTCGAGCGCGTCTCGCTCAAGTCGCTCGGTCTTCGTTTCTATCTGGGGCGGGAGCTACACCAAGATCGTATTTGTCCCGCCCCGAAGCGCGCTGCCAACAAGAAGAAAAACTTTGTCGTTATCGACGACTATGGGCTCCACGAGGTAGACCTGTACTACTGCGCGTGTGGCAAGGGGCCATCGTATCCAGTACAGCTTTTGCGAATCAAGTGGCTGCCCTCGACTGGGAGGCGTCCGCGGACGGCCTCGACCTTCAGGGTCATGCGGCGGTATCACATCTTGTCCCTCGAGTCGAAATGCTCGATGGGCGAGTTCTACAACAGCTTGGCCCGGCACACGAACAACACGGGCACTCCGCCGCCGGTATGATTGACTTCTCATTCTAAATATGCCCTATCTGACTGAGAAATCGTAGACGCAGTACCAGGAGTTCATCAACATGACGCGCGAATGGCGCAACCTTGAGCTATTGAAGCGTCATGCTCGTGGCCACGAGACGGATGGGATCGCAACGAGCAAAGAGGGATGCTGCGCGCTTGAATGCCCAGCTTGTCCACACCCCGGGAAGAATCTGCCGCCAGCGTGGAAGGACGTAGCGCCCGAGAGGAAGTGAGTGACTGAAGCGATTTCAGTTATGCGCGACTGACCTTGGGCAGGTTTCTATACGGCCTGTTCCTCGCCCTCGACGCCAACTTCCGGATGCAAAGGAAAGACGTGTCGAGCGAGTCCGCAGACCCCGACCTTGGGAACGGGCTCGCGTTCTTCGGCGAGGTGACGTCGTATATGGCCCACCTCGAGAAGAATTGGGACCAGCCGCAGCCGGTACGTGTTTGGTGTTGCGCTACTCACCACAAATCCTGATTGGGTTTTACAGAAGAGTACCTGCGTCGCGCACGATGCAGTCAATACACCGGACAAGGAGGTGCGAGGGACGGCATCATCGGGCATTGCGACCGTGGATTGTGCTCGGCACAATATGAAACGGCCGCGGGGCGTTGGGGACCTCCAACAGGGGGAGCGGTAGATCGATTGCGTGCTTCGTTAATCTTACTGATGAGCGCGCCCACAGATACCTTAATATCGACTACATGTTCTTCATGAGTCTGGCCGAGTCAGACCTACAGCAATTCTTTGTTTCGTACGACATCGCTTGTCAGTGGCACAAGAACATTTGGGACCGCATGCAGATCTACCCGCGAGAGCTCCAGGAGAAGAATGGCCGTCGGTGGTTCGTCTTCTTGGTTCCTAAATTCCATCTACCGGCGCACATTGAATCCTGCACCATTAACTTCTCGTTCCTCCTCACGCCATACGTCGGGCAGACGGATGGGGAAGCGCCAGAGCGCGGCTGGTCAAACATCAACCCGCTGGCGCTGAGCACGAGGGAGATGGGGCCGCACCTGCGGCGGGAGATTCTGGATGATCACTTCAATGACTGGAACTGGAAGAAGATACTGAGCATGGGTACGCACCCGTTACATTCTCTTGAAGCGACAATTACTAATAGTCCACAGGGAAATATTTCGCCGACCGTATCGCGCACTACGTGCCCGAGATGGTGAAAGCGAGGCGGGAGACCCTCCTGCAGGAGGGAACGCTGCTGCAGGCAACGTTGGCGGAGTGGAAGGCGACGTCTGTCGCCTGGGAGGCGAATACGATGCTGCCGAATCCGTTTGAGCGGAAGCGAGACCAGATCAGCATTGCGTCCGTTCGCTACCAGCTGGCAGAGGAGGGTGGGGGTGTCGTGCGGGGGGGGGACGCATAGCGCGGAGATGCTGGCGATGGGGGTCCAACTCGAAGAGCAGCAGTGAGTCGACCGATGCTTTTTGTGGGATGTTATTGACATACCATATAGGCGTCAAGTGAAATTCGACCAGGCCGACACAGGTAACCATCCGACGCTCACACAGAAGCGCGTGATGCTCGAACGCTGCAGCAAGACACGCCGCAAGGTCTTTAGCTGGATGGAGACGCAGACACAGTTCATGCCCGAAGTCGCGGTCCTGAGAACGGCAGCAGCGGCGGCGCGCGAGGAGGAGGGTGGAACGCATCCAGTGCCAGGCGAGCTGGTGCAGGATCTCAGGCTGCTGTTACCGTCCGCGCTGGAGGCGGACACCCCGTGCATGCAAGAGCTGCGCGAGTTCGAGTTCCGTTTGCGGGAGGGCCAGGCGCACGAGGCCTTACACGACCTGCGTCACCAGCTCCTCGTGCGCACGCACGAGTACAAGTACAAGGACGCCAACGCCGGCGCCAGCAACCGCGACACGATGCGCTCAGTCACCCGGCTGGGGACGATTAACAACGAAATCAAGCGGGTGTCGGCTACATATCGCGTCGCGAGGCAAGCGCTAGAGGTGTTGGGTGAGCGGCTGGGGAAGAGGGGGTGGGAGAGGGTTTTGAAGGTGCTGCTGGAGGAGGATGTGCGCCAGATGCCGGAGGCATCGTTCCGGCGCCCGGGAAAGCGGAGGAAGGAGAGCGCATCGCAGAAGAAGAGGCGAAGGACAGAGGCGCAGCGGCCGATCTCGTGGATTTGGTTGGCGGATGGCTCCGCAGCCGACGCCGATAGAAATCCCGCCATGGCTGAAGGTGCGTTTCGTTGCGTGGATCTACAAGGTGCTGCCTAACACATATATCCAGCCCTCCGTATCGAATGGGCAAAGACGCGCGCGCTAGGACTGCGAAACACGGAGGAGGTTGACTTGCTTGAGGAGGAGATGCGACGGGTGCCTGTGTTCTTGAGGTGGCGAGCAGCAGAGTGGGAAGCGAAGAAGGACCACAGCAACGCCCAGATGCGCCCGGAGCTGTTGGGTGATGCACGGCAGCGCGAGGGTCATGATGCGTATGCGACGCGGCAGGCACGCATGCTGCGTGCTATTGCGACGCGCTTTGAGGCAAAGTGGGCATCGGTGCCGGTCTTTGTCGCATCGGGGAGAGCAGATCTAGCGAAAGCGGAAGCAGCGGCGGCGAAAGCAGCAGCGGAGGCAGCAGCGGAGGAAGCAGCGGAGGCAGCAGCGGAGGAAGCAGCGGAGGCAGCAGCGGAGGATGGAGCGGGAGGGAGGAGTGAGGAAGACGCGGAAATGGCGGGTAACGAAGGCGATGATGAGAGCGAGCAGGGCGATGGCGAGGAGGACGAGGAGGACACGGAGGACGAGGGGGATGGCGAGGAGGACCAGGTTGACGCGGACGACGAGGAGGATAGTGCCGACACGGACACAGAGCGTTAGGTCGAGACGCGCCTCTATTACTTAGATCTCTTTGATTTTTCGTTCTCCTACCCCATTACCTAGTTAGGACATGCGCCGCTTATGAATCAAATCTATTTATTGTTCATCCCGCCCATCTCGAGCTCGACATCATCAACGACGACAAGACTACGCTGCACGACGCTCGTATTGCCCTGAGGTATGGTTACCCCAAATGGGTGGACCTCTAAGTTCATATATCAACCACGTCTCTGAATCACGCAGATTAATACATTAAGGCAGGTCTCCCATTACAGCCGTTGATATATCACTCCACCAAAATCTGGTGCTCCCTCAGCAGTCTTTTCGCTTACTGCCTCTTCAAACCAACTTCAAATGGCGAACTACCAGACTTCGCAGACGTGTCGATCCCGCAGGCCGCGCCAACGTGATCCAATTGCTATCTCTGGAGTATAAAGATGAACAATCACTGCTAGTCTCGTACTCCTCGTTACAAGGCAGCAGTTCGCTCCATTGCATCATTTTCCTGGCTCAAAAAGGCACCCTCCCAAGATATAAAGCGAGGAACGATATTGAAGCGTCTGGCATCTTACGATGTGGGTCAAGTCGATAGTCTCCCTTCTACCGCTCGTCGTTCTTGGCTTCGCGCTGCCCTCAAAGGAATATGAACACCAAGTCAAGGAGACCGCTGTACCCCCCCGAGGCTGGACGATTTTTGGACCTGCTCCGCCCGACCATATCATCAAGTTGCGCATTGCCCTCCCGCAGTCCAACTTCCGCGCATTGGAAGACCAGCTGTATGCCGTCAGTGACCCCTACCACGAGCGCTATGGTGCGCATCTTACCAAGGCAGAGGTAGAGGAGCTCGTGGCCCCGCATCCCGAGAGCGTCGACTCGGTCACCGAGTGGCTCTCCTCCCATGGCATTGGTGAAGGCGACATCGGCCGTTCTCCCGCAGGTGATTGGCTCACTGTCAAACTGCCAGTCTCGGTGGTGGAAACCATGCTCGATACGGCAAGTCACCGCGCTGTGAATTTTCCGTCGCAATTCTCAATATTTGTGTCCTGGCACCAGAAATATCACATTTGGAAGAATACTGCCAGCGGCGAATACATTGTCCGAACCACCAGTTACAGCCTCCCCAAGGATCTTGTGGAGCATGTGGAACTCATCCAGCCAACGACGATGTTCGGAACGTTTAAGAAGCTCAAGTCCACTATTCATTCTGTCAGCGCAGACACCGAGCTTCAAGCTCGAGAGTCAGCGCCCGCCGTGGACGCCAGCTGCAACACCACCATCACGATTACCTGCTTGAGGGAGATCTACAACGCCGGGGACTACACCCCGTCTGCGCTCATCGGGAACTCAGTCGGTGTCACCGGGTATTTGGAGGACAATGCCAATTCGGCGGACCTGCAGACCTTCTACGCGGACCAGGTGCCTCCCGCCGCGCCGGTGAACTCGACGTTCAAATTTATTTCCGTTAAAGGTATGCATCATTCCTAGCCGTATCATCGGTTCTCGCTAATTCGCTCCAAGGCAGCCTCAACTCTCAAAACCTCGATGAGGCGACAGGGCAGGCGAACGTCGGCGTTCAGTTTGCATTTGGTCTGAGCTTCCCTGTCAAGTCGACATTTTATTCCACTGCGGGTGATCAAAATTCACCTCGCTCTAACACACCCACCTACTCAACTCCTCCTCAGGTCGCGCACCTTTCAACCCAGACATCGGCACCCCGGAAGACACGAACGAGCCCTATACCGAGGTAACGGTGGAGGGCGGTTTCGAGTTGTGCACAAGTCCTTAAGTAGGCCTCTATCTACAGTGGCTCGATTTCATCCTCGGGCACCCGAATCCCCCGTTGGCGATTTCGACCTCCTACGGTGACGAGGAGCAGACTGGTATCTATTTTTTTTCTCTGGTTTGTTGCTTCCACTTACCCACGCGACGCAGTTCCGGAGAGCTTCGCGAAGCGCGCGTGTGCCGGGTTCGCTCAGTTGGGTTAGTACAGCGTCCGCTTCTCCGCACCCTACAGTTAATATACGATCCGCGATGTAGGTGTGCGAGGAGTATCACTCATGTTTTCTTCGGGTGGTGCGTCAAAGTTAGATTCCACGCCCGCCTTTCTCACCGCTCATCAATAGATGGCGGAGTTGGAGACGGCGATCCGGACCCAGCGACGCAGGAATGTCTGACCAATGACGGTCTAAACAGGGTGCGTGCTCCTCCTCCTTCCTGTAATTGCTCTACTCCTTTACTTACCGCGACGTTCTCCAGACACGATTCATCCCTAGTTAATATTTCCCGCGCTTTCTTCCCTGCTAAACTAACTTGACTACACAGGCTTCCCGGCGTCTTGCCCCTTGTGTGTTGAACCTTAAATCCAACCAGATTCTTCTGATTCATTAATTCATTGCAGTGTCACTGCGGTCGGCGGAACCGTGCTCTTCCCCGAGCGTGCTGCCGATTTCAGCGGTGGAGGTTTCAGCGACTATTTCGAACGCCCCTTGTATGTCCCACTTGCTGCTCGACGCAGTGCACTCGGTGACCACGAAATCCTGATAGCTACCAAGACAAGGCTGTCAAGGGCTTCCTGAGCACACTTCCTAAGGGCGCCTACAGCGGATTATTCAACCCTAACGGCCGTGTACGCTTATTCTCAAGGCTCATTCGTTGACTCATCATTTATTGCAGGGCGTCCCCGATGTCGCCGCCCAATCCAACAACTTCCGTGTCTTCGTCGGGGGCCAGCCGTTCCACATCGGCGGGACGTCCGCCTCGTCGCCAGCGTTCACCGGTCTGTCGATCGCCCCAGTAATTATAACAATTTACTAACTCGATAGTATCAGGCTTCATCGCCCTGCTCAACGACGGGCGGCTCAATAAGGGGCTCCCGTCCCTCGGTTTCCTCAACCCCCTCCTGTACTCCAAGGCTGCGCGGGCTTTCAACGATATCACGGCGGGGAACAATCCTGGGTACGTTCCCGTTCGATCTTGTTTCGATTTATAACTGAGTTGTTTTGATTGGGTCGATAAGCTGTGGGACTCCGGGATTCAATGTATGTGGTTTTCTCTATAATTGGCCGCGCGCGTAGTTTTTTGCTGACAATAATGCTATGCATAGGCGACGAAAGGCTGGGATGCCGGTGAGTGTTTCCGGACTTTTAAATCCTGGATTAGCCTGGACTGACTTGTTTGGATCGCAGTTACTGGGCTGGGAACGTTAGTAATCCGCGGCTTGAAGTTTCGCTCTATTTGCTGACGATTTGAGCAGGCCCGATTTCGCGAAGCTGCTCAAGTTGGTTACTTGAACGCTCTTTCCAGAATTTCGACCAAGTTACTTTGCTTCCCTACACACGCCTATAATTTTTTGTGGTCTGCAGAGGGAGTTGACAGTTCTGACAGAGTCGGATTTTTCAACAAGATCATGGCTTCAGCGCTTCAGCTTCAATTCAACCCGAGGTTGAACCAACTCGGCTTCCCAGCCGAAATGATTTCAAATCAGTCCACATTTTCCTCCCTTGTCCTCTTCGTCGTTGTTCTTAGTTTTGGCCGCCGTAGCTGGGGCTCTGATTCTAGGATTTCAAATTGTGCCCACATCCCGCTATACGACTCGATTGTGCCCAACTTATCGTCCTCGCTATCTATATCAACTGCTCTGTCTCGCCTTCCTTCCATAGACTCAGATATGAAACCTCATGTTGAAGGTCTTCAATGGTCGATCCGTCCATCCCGGATCTCGCTAACAGCCAGCGTCTCGAAGCAGCTGGGGCTGGTTCCTGCCCTTTTCCTAACCGTGACTCCCGCACTGGCAGTTCTTATCATCGTTCTGTGAAGGGTACAAGACTCAAAGGACGATCTCATTGATCTGAACCGCTTTCAATAGCGAGTCAGTCTCGTTATAAAAATTCAACCTGGTTCAAGTCCCGTTTACACAGAATAAACTCGTTTCACTCAAGAATCGTACATACACCGCCGAAATAAATAACATAAGTCCAAGAACAGGAAGAGCGACGCAACAAAGCGGCTGCCTGTGTTTAGATTTAATGTTGAGCCCCAGGCGAAATACACAGGGAGACATACGCTACGAAATCGAACACAACTGCAGCTTGAGGACGGCGGTTTTAAGCGGGGCGGATACTGAGAAATTCAACCTCAGAGGCTGCGCGACAAAGGATGAGCGGGAGACCAACCAGGTTCGCGCGGTGTTGGGGTTGTAGAACGGGCAGGAGGTACAGTGGGTGCCGCGCCAGCCGCAGTGGCAGCATTGGGGTCCGTCGCGGTAGGCAGGGCGTGGGGTGGAGATGGTGGAGTCGCTCGCTGTGCGGTGAATGGTGGGTTGAGTGGTGGTCGACGAAGACGAAGTGCACATGATGAGGATGAGTGAGGAAGTAAGTAGTGAGTGGATGTGCGTGGAAGAGCGGTTGGAGCTAATGAGGGTGAGTGTTCAGTCCGCCTTTTATAGTATTCTTTTTCGGCGGGATGTTTTGGGCGACGCGACGATCGTCACGCTCTAGGAACACGAGAAATGCGGCCAGGAAAGCACAGAAGGTTCAGGTTGGCTTCTCGCGGTAATTCGCCGGCTCACCGGTTCAGACGGATCGCGGGTATGACGCTGCAGTTGTCGCAGCGCTGAGTTCGTTTATGGTTGAATTCAGGGAATAAATTGGGAGTAAGAGTATACTGGCAAAATGGGGTCAGTGAATTGCAACGGACCTAGGGATGGTAGCAAATAAATATTCAGGCATAATTGAACCCTCGAAGAAGAACGTCGATCTTGAGTAGGCCTTCCTGCGGCATGGCACTGGTTCGTCAGGCGCGTCCGCAAGTTTCGGGGATGACAACCCCGTCCACGAGGCTTTGAACACTGAAGGAGCAAGATTACATGCCCAGGATCGAGATGGCGTTCGAGACCGTTCGTTTAGTCGTGTCGACCCTTTTTCTTGAGGAAGAGACCTTTCCGCTAGGGAAAGACGCCAAGAAAGAACCCTTTCTTCACATAAGAAAGAACCCTTTCTTCACATCGGACACCACTCTGAATTTTAAAGCCGTCGCCGCAAGTACGTGGCTTCGAGTTCCAGATGATGCGCCAGAAAGCACCCTACTTGCGGCGCATTGACCAAATAGAAGTCCCTACAGGAAGGCAGCGTGTAGTGGTTGTGGGTTAAGCTTTAGTGCCTGGTAATAGACTTTCCCGCGAGCCTTGGGGCTCAAAAAGTCCGACGGCGATCCCTACTAGATGATCCACGCAAGTTCTGCATTTCTTGCACGTTAACACGTCTTATGTACACCGACTATAACGGAGCTTCCAGCAAACCAAATTCGCGAGAAGCGCAGGATTCACAGCCAGATAGCAGGTCCCAGGAGTGGGATAATCTCGAGGTGGAAGCCTGAAGCAAGGTGGTGACTGTCGGCGCAAGTTCGGCCGATGGTCTAGACCGCAGTCGGCCGGCTGAGTCAGACCATCAATCGCGTCCTGCCCTTCGCCACCATGTCCATATCCATATCCACTGCAGCGCAGAGACCTCTCGATGGCATACAATCGACTGCCGATTCCAGTTCTGAATCACCCCGGATGGATAGTGTTGTCTACCCAGTCCTCAGCCTTCCCCACGAAGTCACTTCGGAAATTTTCCTCTGTTGCCTCCCTCCCATTCCAGAGCTCCGTAGCGATGCCAAAAGTGGGCCCAGTGTCTCCCTGGCCCCCCTCCTCCTCATCCAAATCTGTCGGACCTGGAGGAATGTAGCCTTGTCCACTCCTCAGTTATGGAATAATCTGCACTTGATACTCGCGGACCTGCACATCGGGTTGGACGAGGTTGAACTCGAGCGATGCGTAGTGGACTGGTTCTACCGCGCCGGCTCTTGCCCGCTTTCCTTCAGCGTTGCTGTGGGCTCGCCCTTCAACGATGGATTCGGGGCGAATGCGATAAAGGCAATTTTGCGCCGTCATGCGCCTCGTCTGCAGACTATCAGCCTGCAACTCGAGATGTCGCATTTTCAGGAGCTGGCCTACGATGTCGTTCGGCCGTTTCCCGCGCTGGAAATACTTTCTCTCGCGGTCAAGTTCAACAGCGGTAGCTACCCATTGGGCGGGTTTAACCTGTTTTCCGTTGCACCTCGCCTACATCAGCTCTCAGTAGGAGATGTAGCCAGTCTTCGGATGTTCGCCCTACCTTACGAGGGACTGTCCCAGGTGACGTGCGACTTCCTCTCCGGAGACGAATTCCTGGACCTTATCCACGGCGCTCCATTCCTCCAAGAATTGACGTGTTCAGTCGTCTGGACGGAAAATATCTCCCACGCCGTTCCCATAGTCCACGACCATCTCCGGACCCTGCGTCTCATCTACGGCAGCTCAACCGACTTCACCCGATTTGTGTGCCTACCCGCCCTTGAAACCCTCCACCTTTCGCTGGATATACGAGATGTCCCGGCGAACCGGAATTTTCTCGCCTTCCTCGCGCACTCGGCCGCCTCCTTACGGCGCTTCTCCGCCGCAGCCCAAATCAAGCAGCTCAGCATCGAGTGGTTCACCACCATGCGCAACCTCACGGAAATCGAACTGTGCAACCCCCAGCGGAGTTTCTTCCAGTACTTCATCGCCGCGTTGGACCGCTCCGAGCATACCAGTTTCCTTCCCCACCTGCGATCTGTGTCGTTCACGGAGACGACCTTTGCCGTGAAGCAACCCGCAATACACGCGTTGTCGTCGAGACGCGATACCGTGGGCGACAAAGGGTCGCCACTCCGGGCGTTCCGGTTAATCTGGCCAGACTGCTCGATTCCTCTTGACGAGGGATCCTCCGAGCGAGCCCAGTCTATTCTTGCTTTGCGAGGGCTCGTTGAGCAGGGCATGTCAATTCACGTTGGCCCCGTGGGGCATAACCTGATATAGTTGGACGAGAGCGCGATTGTCTCTCAATATTCGATATTTCATGCATGTACCTTCTTGCTCCTTCTTATTTATACAATGACGGGCTCCACTATCTTCGATGAATCTGTGCCATAGCTGCCGACGTTGACGACTGAGCAACTCGACGCGCCTAATCCATGCTTGTATAACTCTGGGTACAATATTGCGTCCTAGATGAGTTGCTCCTTTCGTTGATTGAATATCATTGGCCACTTGCTCCATGACCCGAATTACGCACATTATGTCGCGAGTGGTTGCAATAAGACACTTGGCTGCCAGTGAAGGAGACTCTGCTTTCTAGCTTCGTGCATGCCAGGGGTTGAATGACGCCTCCTCGCCCGACGCGTTGGCGTCGAAACTTTACCGTGCCGATGGTGCGATTGCGGTCACCCCAAACGAAAGGTGTGTTCCCCCTCGAAAACCTTCCTCGCTGGTCTCCGTTTCTTGTTGGTACTTGGATCGTAGAATTGGAATTCGACGGTATCCTCGGCTATTATCTCCTTGTCAGACTGGCCGCGCACATGCTGCTGTTTCACTACCTGGAACTGGGCAGTCTATGGTCGTCTGAATCGTGATATCATGTTGCTGCCGGCCTGGAATTTAGTCGATGTTATAGTTAACTCCTACAGACACTATCCGACTCACTGTTTCCCTCCGATACAGTAGCGTTGATTCTTGGTAGTCGGATTATGTTCCTCTCATCTCGAGGAAAGATCTTGCTCGACAAGTGGCATTGCGTGCAAAAACAGACTGTTAGCGCAGAGACGACCATTTCGGTCATCGACAAGGGTGCATTCATGAACGGGCAAAGAACAAAGAACCGGACTGATCCGCTGGAATCCTTGTTTAAAAACGGCATTCGCGACCCAGCTTCAACCGTGAGAGGAATCACGCACGGCATCATCGGCATCGTCGGCTTTTCCACGGTCTGTCTTGAACTGTTACCTTCTTCCCCGTCTTCTATGTAAACGCACAGCGGCTCCATGTGAATCCTGCGGCTTCTATGCACGCGACCCCCAATTGTTATCTGCCGACTATAAAGATGGACCGTCTACACAAAATGTCCCCCACGCCTGCACGATGTGGGTCAAATCTGTGCTCTCCCTTCTGCCGCTCGCCGTTCTTGGCTTCGCGCTGCCCTCGAAGGACTGTGAACACCAGGTCAAGGAGACTGTGGTCCCTCCTCGAGGCTGGACGCTTTCTGGGCCTGCGCCGCTGGACCATATCATCAAGTTGCGCATTGCCCTCCCGCAGTCCAACTTCCGCGCGTTGGAAGACCAGCTGTATGCGATCAGCGACCCCTACCATGAGCGCTATGGTGCGCATCTTACCAAGGAAGAGGTAGAGGAGCTCGTGGCCCCGCATCCCGAGAGCGTCGACTCGGTCACCGAGTGGCTCTCCTCCCACGGCATCGGTGAAGGCGACATCGGCCGTTCTCCCGCAGGTGATTGGCTCACTGTCAAAGTGCCAGTCTCGGTGGTGGAAACCATGCTCGATACGGCAAGTCACCGCGCTGCGAATTTTGCATCACAATGCTCAATAATTGCGTCTTCTGGCACCAGAAATATCACATTTGGAAGCATACCGCCAGCGGCGAATACATTGTGCGGACGACCAGTTACAGCCTGCCCAAGAACCTTCTGGAGCATGTGGACCTCATCCAGCCGACGACGATGTTCGGGACGTTTAAGAAGCTCAAGTCCACTATCCATTCTATCAGCGCAGACACCGAGCTTAAGGCCCAAGAGTCAGCGCCCATTGTCGACTTGGCTACCGGCGTCACCGTGGATGCCAGCTGTAACACTACCATCACGATTACCTGCCTGAGGGAGATATACAACGCCGGGAACTACACCCCGTCAGCACACGTCGGAAACTCGGTCGGCATCACCGGGTATCTGGAGGAGAACGCCAATAGGGCGGACTTGCAGACCTTCTATGTAGACCAGGTACCTCCCGCCGCGGCGGTGAACTCGACGTTCAATTTTATTTCCGTGAAAGGTATGCATCGTTCTCAGCGGTATCATCGGTTCTCGATAATTTGCTGCCAGGTGGTCTCGACTCGCAAGACCCCGATGATGCGGGAGGCGAGGCGAATCTCGACGTCCAGTTTGCGTTCGGTCTGAGTTTCCCTGTCGCGTCGACATTCTATTCCACGGCGGGTAATTAACTTAACCGACATTTTATCATCGCTCATCCCTGCTGCTCAGGTCGCCCACCTTTCATTCCGGACATCGGCACCCCGGAAGACACGAACGAGCCCTACACCGATGTGCGTGGGAGACATTTCCGAATCGTGCGAAGTTGAACTCTATCCATAGTGGCTCGACTTCATCCTCGGGCACCCGGATCCCCCGTTGGCGATTTCGACCTCCTACGGCGACGATGAGCAGACTGGTATTTTCTCTCTGTTTTATTCTCCTTCCCGCCTACTCACACGACACAGTTCCGGAAAGCTTCGCGAAGCGCGCGTGTGCCGGGTTCGCTCAGTTGGGTCAGTACAGCGTCCGCTTCCCCGCACTCTATAATTAACAGACAATCCGCGATGTAGGTGCGCGGGGAGTATCGCTCATGTTTTCTTCGGGTGGTACGTCAAAGCTACCGGAACTGTTCCACACCTGCATTCTCAGACTGGTTATTAACAGATGGCGGTGTTGGAGATGGCGATCCGGACCCAGCTACGCAGGAATGTCTGACCAATGACGGTCTGAACAGGGTCTGTTGTTCTCCTTCTCATCATCGTCGCAGTCCCTTATTTATCGCAACTTCCTCCAGACGCAATTCATTCCTGGTTCATATCTTCCTCCACTGTCCTCCTTGCTAAACTAACCTGACTACCCAGGCTTCCCGGCCTCTTGCCCGTTGTGCGTCGAACCTTGAATTCAACCAGATTCCTCGATTCATTCATCTATTGCAGCGTCACTGCGGTCGGCGGAACCGTACTCTTCCCCGAGCGCGCTATCGATTTCAGCGGTGGAGGTTTCAGCAACTACTTCGCGCGGCCCTCGTATGTCCCACTTGAGACTCGACGCAGAGCGCGTAGTGATCACCGAATTTTGATAGCTACCAAGACGCGGCCGTGAAAGGCTTCCTCAGCACGCTTCCCAAGGGCACCTATAGCGGATTGTTCAACCCCAACGGCCGTGTACGCTTCTTCCCAGGGCTCATTCATTTATAAGTTACTCATTATTTATTACAGGGCATCCCCGACGTCGCCGCCCAATCCGACAACTTCCGCGTCTTCATCGGGGGCCAGCCGTTCCACATCGGCGGGACCTCCGCCTCTTCACCGGCGTTCACTGGTCCGTCTCTCGGCCCAGCAATAATTTACTTTCACTTCACTGTTCTCTCGCTTTAGGCTTCGTCGCCCTACTCAACGACGGGCGGCTCAAGAAGGGGCTCCCGTCCCTCGGGTTCCTCAACCCCCTCCTGTACTCCAAAGCTGCGCAAGGTTTCAACGATATCACGGTGGGGAACAACCCTGGGTACGTACGTTCCCGTTCGATCTTGTTTCGATTTATAACTGAGTTGATTTGATTGGGTCGATAAGCTGTGGGACTCCGGGATTCAATGTATGTGCCTTTCTCCTCTATAATTGGCCGCGGGCGTAGTTTGTTTGTTGACAATGCTATGCACAGGCGACGAAAGGCTGGGATGCCGGTGAGTGTTTCCGGAGGTTTAAATCCTGGATTGGCCTGGACTGACTTGGTTGGATCGCAGTTACTGGGCTGGGAACGTTAGTAATCCTTGAGTAGAATTCTTCCTCCGTTTGCTGACGATCTGAGTAGACCCAATTTCGCGAAGCTGCTCAAGTTGGTTACTTGAACCGAGAATTTCGAGAAAGTTCATTTGCTTCCTATACACGCCTATAAATTTTGTGGTCTGCAGAGGGGTTGATAGTTTGACAGAGTCGGCTTTTTCAGCAAGATCATGGCTTCAACGCTTCAGCTTCAACCCGAGGTTGAACCAACTCGGCTTTGCAGCCGAAGGTGATTCCCGATCAGCCGATCATTTCCTCCTTGTCCTCTTCCTTGTTCTTGGTTTGGTCGTCGAATCTAGGGCTCCGGTTCTGGGATTCAAGTCGTTCATTCAGCTCTACCTGCACTTTCATGGCGTCCGACCCACGTCTTCCTCAAAAATCTGCAGTTAAAATTAAACTGAAACTGCGTCCGTCGGTCGACGGCCTTACAAGTTCCCGCACTTCACTGGGACGGACATCTGCCTGTATCCCCGTCGACGGCACGCCGGTAGTCTACCCCAACACCCGAAATGCTGTTCGGCCTCACTCTTGCTGATACCGCCGTGGACCATCTCGCAAAAATTCTCGCTGGTTTCAAATTTGCGTTCGGCGAGGCGGCGCGGCGCTTCGCACCTTTCTTCGTTGCATAAGGATCATCTCTCTCAAGTCTCCTCAGCCTGTACTTGAGTCACTGCATGACCGTCGACGTCGGGCTTGGACTTGAGCGCTTGCAGCTGTCGATCGGCGTGGTGATCACTGCAGTGCCTTTGCTGCGCTGTTGAAGGAACGATCTCTCCTTGCAGTTAGTCTAAGCAGGACCCAGGTACGCGGGTACTGCCCGAGCGATCTTCGCAGTGCATAGCATTGCTAGGCTACGATCTGTTCATCCGTTCTTGATTATGTGCTTCCGCCGTTTGTGTCAATTTTACCCTGATTTTGCCAGTGGCTCGTTCTGTTTCTTACAGTATCAGTGATAGAACTGCCAGTTGCATCGTTACTTCCCGCATCCGTATTTTGTGTCTGCGGAGGTATACATTTCTTGGGGCGCCCTTGACGCGATTGTAAGCCAAACCAAGCCGGCGCTGTGCAGATCACCGCAATATTTAAATTCCGCCACTCCCGTTTCTTGACCACTAACAACCAACTGGCCACTCCCTGAACCACGGATCCTGCTGGAGCGGTAAATGGACAAACATGAAATTGAGCAGGATCGCTTCACGCCGACGCTCGACGAAGACGATCTACCGACTTATGACGATCTCGCCGCTCAGGAGGGTCCCAATTCTAGGTTGGTGCGGCTTTCCATGAATTTTCCATCGACAAAAGCAAATCCGGCTTGCTATATCGCTCCTATACCTCTCCTAGAGGATGGGTGGGACGCGGGGATGCGCTCTGTAAGCTCCCGGGCTTTTGCTACAATGCTGGCATCCAATCACTGGCGGGGAACGACCTCCAGACGGACGCTGTGGAACCCTCTGTCGCACTCCAACGTGCACCCAACCATTCCAAATCCAATGCTAATTTCGCCCTTGTGTTTAGATTCGGTCGATGGCGAGGGTGGATAGAGAAGCGGTGAGTAGTCGTCATGGGGTAATTATGCCAGCTCATTGGTTTGTGGGCGACGGACAGCGCGGCGGAGCGGTACCTGACCATAACGCCGGAGGAGCGCACGCGGAGACGAGAGCGAGGGTGGGGAAATGAGGAAATGGTGCGTGTCTGTATCTGATGCTGCTAGGCGGAGGTGTGGTGGAGTGTAAATCCAAGACGCGTCGACAAACCTCCTCCACCTACGCTGCGTACTCCGGCGAAGGCTGCTAACACATTCCAGGATGCACTAGACCCCGAACCTCAAACTCCGACCGTCGCGCGCCTCTCGGTGCAAACTAATAACCTGCGCCTCTCTACTCTCTCCGAGCCCCCAGCCTCCCCACCTCTACCTCCGCTCCCCGCCGTGAGCACTCCCCTCCTTCCCTCACACCTCAAACTCCACCACTTTGGCTCCCGCTTTCTTCCCCATTCGACAACGCCCATCCGGTGCCTCCTCCCGCTGCAGGGAGAACGAATGCTACTCCTGGGCACGGACGAGGGGCTGGCCGTGCTAGATATGTACCCGCAGGAGTGGGATGACAAGGGCGGCATCGAGATGAAAGGACCCGAGGACGCAGCAGTGCGCGCGATTTGGATGGGGGAGAGGTGTGTGGTTTCTTCCCCATCTTCACACTGCCCATATATTTAATTTATGTGCTTAGTGTATTTCAGATGTCGATTCTGGAACTCGATAACGCGAGCGGCGTCGTCTTGATGCTCGTCGGCCCCGAGCCCGAGTCGCCACTAGCAGAGAGTGGGCGCACTGTGCGCATGTACAACCTCGCCTCCCTCATCAGCCTCGCCAAATGGGCCATCGCGAACAAGGTGTGTGATATTCGAATGGCCATTTTCACATAATCTGACGGTCATGGTCCATAGGGCGCGCACCCGCTCAATCTCGGGACGTTCACTGCTCAGCAGACGACCCCGAAGAAGCACCGCCCTACAAGTAGCATCGCACGCGGGCTCAAGTCGCTCGTCCCCACGCAATCTTCATCCTCTTCCAATTCCTCCAGCGATCCCTCCTACCCATCGCTCCTCTCACCGCAGTCCTCCCTAGCCGGCTCGAGTTCCGTGTCCGCGCGCCCCGCGCCCCCACCGCGCCGCGCCAACTCGGACGAGTCGAGCTGGGAGCTGATTGACGACCTCCCGCTGCGGTGGGCGCGCGATTTTGTGCCGCTCGCAGCCGCTGGCTCGCGGTTGGTCAATACGTCGGTACTGATGTTCGCGCTCTGGACAAGAGAGGAGGGTGCAAGAACGGGGAGCCGAGGGCAGTTCCTTGCTGTTGGCACGAAGGGGATGATATTATTGTACGAGACGCCCGTGGGAGAGAGGGCGTTTCGGTTCGTGAAGGTACGCAGTCCGATCAGCATTATCGAGACCGAGACTAAAGACATTTTGGCAGGAATTTTACACACCGCTGCAGCCCAAGACGATCTGCTTCTTCCAGCAGTCCGTGCAAGATGTGGCGCGGAGCCCAACGGACGTGCACCACCGACACCGGCGCACAGGCAGCAACACCACCAGTGCCACCGGGCGCTCCGCCTCCGTATCTTCCTCCGCCGCCCTGATGCCGAAATCGAATTCCAATGCAAATTACACGAATACGTCGACGAACTACGGCACCCAGCTGAGCATCTTCGTCGTGTTTGAGAAGAAGGCGGGGTGGATACGCCTGGCGGACTCGGCGGTGGGGGAGATGGAGCTGTTTGAGGACACGACGACGACGCTCGCGCCGCATCCGCAGCCGCACATGCGCACGCCGTCCGCCAGTCCAGGCAGCCTGCGGCGGCGGCACGTTTCGGGATCCGTCGACACACACCCGCACGCGGCCAACAACGGCGGCGGCGCGCACGGCCGCTCAGTGTGGCTCATGCCCGTGCGCTGCGAGGTGCCGGGGCCGGACGCGTCGGCGGCGTCGCGCAACGTGTATGTGCTCACGCGCGGGGTGACGACGCACGTCGTGCCGTGCCCACTGCCGTCGACGCAGGTCGCCCCGCTCGCAGTTTTCGTGTGGCGGGTCGCGCCGACGCATGTGACGCCGCGGGTGGGGAACGGGGTGCTGCAGGTGACGGCGCTGGGCGAGGGGAGCGTCGAGGTCGTGGAGGTGCCGTTGCTGGCTCTCGGTACCAGCTTCAGGGCGTACTCCCCCGGGGGGTCGGGCGCGAAGGGCAAGGGCAAGGCACACGTCGAGGACGGGGTGCCTGTACGCGTGGAGGAGGACGCGGGCGGGGAGACGGGGTTCCTGTGTCCCGGAGGGCACTGGGACGACCCGCATCAGAATGGATACGCGAATACGCCGCCGCGGTTGCAGCGCACTGTCAGCGATGCGTCGGGGCGGTCGTTTGATAGCACGGATACGGAGGAGGCGGTGGCGCGCCTTAGACGCGAGCAGGGGATTTATGGGTGGTGTAGGAAAGGAGTGGCTGATTGGAGGGTGTTTTGGCTGGGGGGCTCGTTTGAGGAGGAGGATTAATGCATGGACAGTAGGACAGAGGACAGATAAAATACGCAATCGCAATTCACAATGTATCATGCACAATATAATGTATCCATCCAGGATTCTTGGATTTATTCTTTCTTTTTTTGAAGGACTCACGCAGGTTGTCGCGAGAGCGCAAAGAACAAACACGGATCCGGACAGTCCGAGTTCTCTCAATCTCTCAGAAGATTGCACACGGCTTGCGTGAAAAAAGACAGGACACAGGATTCAACTAGATCCTTTCGCCTGGATTTTGAACTGGACCAATTATTCCCACCGGATTCCACGTTGGTCTGGGATATCCTTCAAGCTGCGAATGGTTAGCATTATAATGTAAAAAAAATCGGTGTACAACTCACTCGACTTCAAGGCAATCCCCGACCCTTCGCACCCAAACGAACAACAACTGGCCTTGTACTCCGCGGCTCCGGACAACCTCGACAAACTGTTTATACCCGGCGGCATGGAACGGAATGACTATGCCGTGCACGAGCGCCTTTGGCGGCTCCTGCGGCCCAACGCGCACAATGACGCTCCGGCGCCGGTCAAACATGAACACAGTCCCCTCGCCCTGGTGGAAGTACACCATCTTCTTCTGGTGTGGGTCCCATTGGCCCTTGCCGGCGTCCGACAGCAGCGCGCGGCAGAGGAAGCGCTCGGGCCCATATGGGTTACGCGGAGGCTCGTCGGTGGGCGGGCCGCCCATTTTGACGACTTCCTGTTCGTTGGCGAAGCCAAAATCGACGACCCAGTGGATGTACGCGCGGGCTGGGATGTAGAATGTGTCCTTCGGGAGGGAGGAAGGGTCGTTGGATATCTTCTTCGCGCTTTTGCAATCCAGTTTATGAACGGGCCACTGTGCCTTGGCGCAGTCGGTGCAGCAGTACGACTGGAAAATTTTCAACACCAAAAACGAGTCTCGTCAAAATATTACGCACAACGGCCCGGCAGCTTCAAAACCCTTCAGAATATATGTGCGCAAGATGGAGGAACACTCACGAGCCACACATGGTTTTTGCGTCCTTGTTGCAGTTCGCGCACTGTTCATACGAAGTGGTTGGGATCCCCGTCTCGATTTCTTCGACGACACTGCAAAGAATGAATTGTTGCGAGGCAATGAAGCATTTCACTCACTCGAACCGCGGACGCAGGCACGGGACAAAGAAACTGATACGAGTCTCTTCTTTCGCCTCCGTGGAAATGTTCCAATGCGACTGTTCATCTTCCGCCCATTCTTTGTCCACAAGATCTGCGTTGTGCGAGAGGAGTCGAGCGAACATACGGACGTGCTCTTCTGGCATTTCTTCTCCGGCTCTGAGGTGGTCTTCGAACGCAACACGCACATCATCGTCCGACATGCCCTTCTTCAGGGTCTCACGCAGTCGCGACTCGAGATGGAGCATGAACTCCGAACCTTCCTGTTGATTGTAATTTGTGAGCAGAGCAGCGGTTTGTTGGAATACCACGTTTACTTTGGGACGTCCCTCCATGTACGAATAGCGCACAACCACGAGGGGCATCTTTGGCGTTTGCATCATTGAATTGAGTGGGGCTGCTCGGGGGTCAGAGTGGTGGGCGCCGCGTCGGCTTGTGCGTGCGCACCGTTGGGCTTGGCCCCGAATTTAACCTCCTGGCTCTCTTTGAGCTGTTGAAGAAACTAGAGGAGATTGTCAAGTTGAGTTTGCGGCTGGTAGTAATTGGATGAACAAGCCTTGGGTCCGGGCTCTGGCCATGATGCGCGTTTGATATCGAGGACCTCCATGATCAGGATGATATCCTTGTGAAAGTACACCAGGAATGGCGTTTTGCGGCCGCCTTGGAGAAGTTAGACGTAGGAACAACCATTAGAGAGCACCAAACCTTCTGCAGTAAGGTCGAGACTGGCATGGCCCATGATCTTTTTGACGCCATTCCAATTTCCGCCCAGCCCATTAGCCGGATTCATCTTGACCATTTCGGCCTGGGTGAAGGCTGTGAGCTGGAAGTGAGTCAGGACGTATCTAGGAATGAGAAACGGTTAGCTGGCGCTCAAAAGAAACCAGCTGAGAAGTGGCCCACGATTTCAATCTCTCGCCATCTCTGAACCCGTCCAACTTCGCCAACCCACCGGCGCGCACCTCTGGGTGCGGCTTCTTCCAGTTCGGCCAAGATTCGAGGCGAGATATTTTCAAGTTGGGTGTCTTGGAGCGCACACTGCCGGGAAAGAGGTAGTCGAACCTTTTCACCGCGATGATCAGCTTGCGAAGAGGTTCTACGGCATTATTCGCCACCTTTGGACATCCCAGAGAGCCAGACGGAGATTCTCCGTGGCAATTTCGCGCTGCTCTTTCGGATTCTCCGCCGTCTTCATCCTCGGATCTACATCGTTTATGTGCCCGAGCGCCATTATCCAGGACATGGCATCATTCGTGGTGAGCGACGAAAAGGTGCCGCTGTCGTTGTTGGGGTCTGCGACCCGCATCTGGGCGGCGAGGCGCGCGATTTCATCCGCCGTGGCTGGTTTGCGGGGTGGCATGGTGAGCGTTTGAAATTGAAATTGACGTGTTCTTTAGGCCAATGAATGGCGGTACGAGTCCTGTGCATTCCTTTCCCGCGCTCTGCCGACCTTTGGCGTGAACAATTTACCACTATGGAGTCTCGACAAAGTATTATTCAAGCAAGGCGGCAAGTCGTACAAGGATAGGGTATGGTAGTTGTTCAGAAATGTTGTCTATTTCATTAGAGCGCGCGCTCAGACTAAAATAATAATAATCCATATACTTACTTGGCAAGGCCGAGGTCGAGGGAGACGATACCGACGAACGATTGACTGCTGAACAGAGGCGAAGCAGACAACAACTGGTGCCCAAGGGACCAGACCACGACAAGCCGTTGAATACGAGGGAAAATCCGGACGCAGGTGAGGAAGGATGGGTTCTTGGAGATGACCGAAGGCGTAGCAAGCGAAGCCGTTGAGGGTGAGCTCCAGTGAGCTCCAAAAGCTACGGAGAGTTGGCTATGATAGACGCCACAGAGGACACTGGCAGACCTGACAGGATCAGAACCCGCAAGGATGGGAAGGATAACCGGTCGAAAGGAAAGACGACGGAATCTAGAGGTAGATACTCGAGTCGAGCGAGTCTCCGGACCAAGTCGCGGATTGGGGTGGACATGGGATGGACTGAACTGCCCATGACGGAGGAAGGCGAAATCAACGGAGAGTTGGCGAAGGAGTGGGGACTCCGCCATATGGAAGGCCACATGAAATGCGTCTAGACCAGAGGCAGATTGCGACTGGTGAAGGGCTCCAAAGCCAATATTATCAAAGCCGCCCAGCTGGAAGTGGTATCGTCGGGTTGACCATGTAAATTGAAGTCCAATTGCAATCATGGAAGAGATTGAGCGGACGATGAACGTCTCAAGCACATATGCAGTTTAGACCGTCTCCCAAAGGAGGGCGAAATCGAGCTTGAACTTGAAGCGATGGAATATACGCCGGGCGATGAGGTACGGGGAAATTTCCGATATGTCCGGAAGATACGAGAGCGTAAAGAAGTGGCCCGTGAAGAGGACAAGGAAAGGAGGGAGGATTCAAGTTCGCGGTCGGAAGCCCTTAGAGCGAACAAGCTACCACAAAGACGAAGCCAGAAATTGATGGGAAAAGCCAGGCAATTGAAGTCACGGGGACAAACAACCTCGCATCATAATATAAACAAATTCAAAGTCACGCATACTGAATCGACGTCAAAAGTTCGCGGACAATCGGCTAACAAGAACGAGATCTAAAATAAATTTTAGGACTCGTAAGATAGAGGCCGTGGATTCCCGGCACCCTTATGTAAGCGGCCATCACCGGAAATTTCCCAGCATTATACCGTTCCCCAATGAGAATTTATGAGGAAAACTCTTCAACCACGCAAAAGCAGCCCCTTTTCCAAGGAGATTGGTTGTTGAAATTTATTTTTTGGGTATTCCAAACCAGAGTTATAAGGGGATTTTATTTTATTTTTTCTTTTTGTTTCTATGTGCTTTTCTCGTTGAACGGCGCATTTTTGTAAAAATTTGCATCGAGATTTGACCGGCACAGCCACATTTACATAAGCATTACGGCACATCATCCGCACCCTTTCCGCGTGGTTTCCACGCCCCTGTCGCATGTTTCCCCCACTCTTTTCTGCTTTCCCCCACCACCCACTATGCCCAGACCCTCAAAGCGAAAGCAGAGCCTTCAACAGAATGCCCAGAAAGCCACACAGGCACGCAAAAGGAAAGCTGCCGAGGAGGATTCTGATTCTGAACCCATTGGTCACGGTGATGTCTCTCAGGACAGCGATGCAGCACCTCCTGTCCCACCCCAAGACAATGATATCCCACACCCACCTAGTTCAGCTTTGGAAGACCCATGGGACTTTGACTTTGGGAACGAGCTCCCAGACTTGGATTGTGATGCTCTTTCTGGGGATGATAGCGACGGCGAGTTGGATGACGAGGTGGTGGCAGCCCCAGAGATCTCCAATGAGACTGCCCTCACAGAATTTGCCACCCTTCTCCATGATGCACAAGAGGCTGCCCGCATTCGCGAGCGTGACGAGACCTCTCGCCCAAAACATTACAAGGGAAACTCAACAAGTACAAAATATCGGCACCGCAAGACTGCAAAAAGGATGGCAAAGCAGGGCTTCCTGAATGTCTTTGACTTCATGGCCCGGAAAGCTCCCAAAGAACCTGCAGTCTCAGCACCAGCAACACCTGAACCTGACAGCGAGGTTCCGGCCCTGGACCTTGATGATGAGCAGCTGCCTGATCTGGAGCCAGTCTCAGATGATGAATAGGGATGGCCACCGTCACCGTCTTTACGGGTATGACGGGTGCCGTCGACGGCATGCCGTCCCGCGCCGTCAAGACCTCGGTGGGTTCCATGCGCCGGACGGGGACGGGCAGCCGTCTACGACCGTAGACGGGTTCGATGCGTTGATGGCGGTTCTCGCGCTCAAAAACACCCCAACATGCTCTAAACTGAGACCTAATGATTGTTAGATATGGAGGAAGGGGAATTCGGGCTCAAAACACTACCGGTGGACCCTACAGGCCCTCTCAGGACAGCATCTGCTCATGTGAATAAAATCAACCGATGTTGAAAATGCTTTTCACTGGTCACTGAACCCCCCAGGGTGTTCCTAATCGGCTGTGAGAGGGCACTCGCGGGCTACACATCACTTTTGACGCCAAATTAGGACCCAGGGACATGCCTTTTTATTCCCTCGCGCCGCCCCGTCAATTTACGATTTACGGCCGTTCTTTTGCGGCGCCGCGCCGTCTGGAGTGCAAAAAACGACGGATGCGGGCCGTAAATTTGACGGCCGTGCCCGTTAACGGGACGGTGCCCATCCCTAATGATGAAGGGGAGGCAGAGGATGAGGAGGATGAGGCAGATGATGACAATGACAATGAGAAGGTTCAAGTCAAGGTGAGTTTTCAATTTATTTGTTGCAAGTTCAACTTCAAAGTTTTTTAATCCACAACTCAGGAGCCACTCGCAGACTGCATGGACCCCGTTAACCTTGCCCATGTTCGGTTGCGTGAACTACTGGAGGGAATCAATGACCACAGCCCAGAGACTGGTGCTGACCGTGTCCTCAACCAACTCAATTACACCAACTTTCCAGCTCTTCGTCGAGCGGCAGCATCTCTCAATGTCAAGGGCAAGGACAAGAAATTGGATGTGGTCTTCCGGGCACGTATCACTGCAATGGCAGGTGTGCTCAACCTTTACCTGGATCCCGAGCTATCGTACACATGGCGCCAGGCCAGCATGATTGTGGCAAAATCACAGGATCACGGGGTATACCGCGCCCGAAGTCTTCGCAGCTGGCTCCATGCATTCCTCACATCGAAAAAACTGCCCCTGCATCGATATGGCCAGTACCACTCCTCCATCCTCAATGATGAGGACTTCTCTGATGCGATTAAACTCCATCTTCAATCAATATCGCGGACAGAGGGTCACTTCCGGGCACAGGACCTTGTGGATTTTGTTGCGTCTTCTGACATGCAGACCATGTTGGATGAGGCAGGCATTCACAAGCGTAGCATTTCTGTGCGGACTGCACGTCGTTGGTTGAAGCAGCTTGATTGGCGATACGGGCGCCGCAAGAATGGGATGTATGTTGATGGCCATGAGCGTGAGGATGTTGTTGCATATCGTGCAGCCTTCGTCAAACGGTGGCTCGAGCAATATGAGCCTCGGATGGTTGTCTATGACAATGATGGGAAGGTGATTAAAAATCCAGAGGGTTATGCCCACCATGCCTGGCTGGTTCAAGGGAATGGAGGAGATTATTCGAGAGCGCGGGTTATGGCGTGATGGTCTTTTGGCCCAGTGCACTGGCTTCAAATGCGAAGCAGGCCGGACTGACTGCTGCTGCCGCCGCATTCTTTTCTCACAGCCTGACTTTGTGAACCAGAAGTCAGCACTTCAAGAGTTGGTGGAGTCTCGTGGCCACATCTGTGATTTCTACCCCAAGTATCACTGTGAGCTCAACTTTATTGAGATGTACTGGGGTGCTGCAAAGTTCCGCTATCGCACAACCGCCAAGACTGCCAACATCAACGAGATGGAGGACAATGTCAAGGCTTGTCTTGATGATGTTCCTCAGCTTCAAATTCTCCGGTGAGCAGCAACAAAGAAGCTCTTTATGTTACTTACCCATTGATTCAGGTATGCCAATCGAGCTGCACGTTTTATTTCGGCGTATGCACAGGGACTCACAGGTGCTGACTTGGTTTGGATCAAGAAAAAGTACAGGGGACATCGGATGTTGCCTCCGGCTATGGTTGCAGAGATTAAGGCTTCGATAGCAGCTTAGGTATTTTTTAGATTTTTTTCCAGCCTTCTCCCGCAAAGCGGGGGAGAAATAGAACTTTTGTTTTTTTTCAACTCGCAGATTTGACCGATTCCCACGCTCTAAGCGAATTGATGGCTGCTTACATAAGGGTGCCGGGAATCCACGGCCTCTATCTTAATGGCAAATCATCTTGGTTCGCGGTGTCGTGACTGGACGCCGAGTCGCTGGGAAAGAAGACGCGTCATATCGTTTTTTTTCGTCTGCGGTAAGACCAGCTTTGCCCGCACCATTGCGAAAGTGGCTGACCCGATGTATTGCCCGGGCACACGACCCTTTAGCGGGGTCGTCTGCTCAGTAAGTATATACAAAATTAAATATTAATGTACAGTAAGCGGTCACCTCAACGTCAGGCCTCCATCTTCGCGGCTACATGCTCCCCATCCCAAGGATATCTCATTTCTGTCGTCTCTATCCCGCGCGTCACCTTCGAGTCCGGAAAACTGCGCACCATCAGCGCTTTTGAGGGAGCGGTGACGGAGCCCAGGGTGAATTCCTGCGGGAGATCCGCGTGTCGTGAGCGCCAGCTAAACGTCGCCGTCGTCGTCGAAGGGGTGTAGCTGCGAGTCGTTGGATCGCGTTGACAGGAGAAGACGAAGCGTATGATGGGCTATTTATTGTGGTGAGATTTGACTTTCATAGTGAAATGTCGGTATATTACCTTGGAGGATGCAAAGATAAAGAAGGCTCCGACGCCACACGAGGCGACGATAATGTCAGGTATGACCGCGTCGAAGGTGGATGTGAGTGAGACGATGCCGGCCCTATTGTGGCGGTCAAATAGACTCCCAGTTCGAAGTTAATACGCACTCACACAAATGCGGCGGCGACGAACCCTGAAAAGAAGATAACGCGAAGCGCAAAAGCATACGACACATTTGGGTCGTCGGTGAGGCGAGTGCCGGCACGGCGCCGGGTCTGAAGCAACTTGATGGTCGTCCATGCTGCGAGGACCAACGAAACAAAAGCGGTCACAGCGCCGAATAGACATGAGGCTGTTTGTCTACCGGGTTTTGTTGGACAACAGGATGTCAAGTGAACACGACTGAACTCACATTGGGGCCGAATCCACTATGCAATAGAACGGAGAGGCCCGATAAACTGTGCGCCGGTCTTTGAGCCCGATCTGCCCACATACCAAATTAAATCGTGTCTTGTGCTGAAAATGTACCACCTACCATGACTCCAGCGATGAATACGGGAATGGAGAGCAGATAAGGAAAGAGGACCAACTGCTCTGGAGTGAGAAATGGATCGACAGATAATTGGAGCGAGCGGGAGACGTACGAATGGTGGCCAGGTAATCCATCGCATCGCGTGTCTACACCGGGGATGCCAGAGCATCATGGCCGTACCCCATACTTTGGCCACGATCGCCACCGCCGCGCCCCCCGTGAACGGTATATTGGACATCGTTGCCGACGCGTTCAGAAGACAGAGCGCAAACGGGGGCTCTGGATTTAATGCGTGGCCAGTCCATATGAGGGCGCTGTTCGTACTGGACACGACGATAAAGACGAACTCCAGATTGAGGAGAGTGGAGTTGGCCGTCGGGCCCTGCAGGAAGAGCGTTATACCTAACAGGACGACGAGACTGAAGGTCGCAAAAAGGTTAAATGTTGACCAGGTGACGAGCTGGGGCAGGAAGTCTGAAGGATTGGCGGCGGACATGGTGGACCGTGGTGAGAACGAAGAAAGGTAGAACGACGAATATTGGGCTCCCGTCGGACTCGTCGGGTGACGCGGGTGTTTCAACTTGACGACAGGGATATTTCCAAAGGTACCGATCCCGGAAAATTCCTCATCCAGGAAGAGGAGCAAAACGAGCAAAATTCGGCGTGAAGGCCCGACACGCAGCCTCCTACGTATGATGCATCGACGAGGGGAAAGCTCTAGAACACGCAGCGAGTCGTTTGTGGACTTTGGCGACTAAGAAGGAAAAACCACCCCTGTCGTGGAAAAAAATATGACCCCTGTTGGGGAGGACCAATGCAGCCGGAAGTCGCGACCAATGAAATCTGAATGAAACAATGACTTCAAGTTGGACATCCTGGAGGATGGTCCAATCAGATTGGTCGAGAGTCTGATTGCGACAGATAGAGTGCAATCGTGGTCAAAGTAGTTTCCAAGTCCCAGCCGACCAGAGAAACGTCAATGCCAAGTGCCTGTGGCGTTAATGAGTGGAGGAGGAGGAGGAGGAGGATTGCCTGTGCGGTCCCAAATTGAAACAACAGGTAACCGTGCTACGTGAGTGTGACGGAGTCAGGTGGAGCTGGGGACCGGAGGACGTGGTGAGGATTAATCAACTGCGTTTGCAAACGCGGATAATAGGCACCGTAATAGCGCTGCTGCCCTAAACAGTATTCCGCATAGTATGAGTGCACGTCGATAAAGAAAGGATCATTATTGACAACTTACAAGTTACAATCAACCAACCGGTCGTCGATGTAGTCCAGGTATGTCCAATCGGCCGCATCGTGTTTAGCGCGTCCTCGACGAAGGAGAATGAATCCGGCCGCGGTGACGACGGGCGGCTGGGTGACCTGGATTCTTCATGGTCAACATTTTATCGCGGTGCGCGTACGTGGTTGCGTCCTGCTGATTGCGGAGGCGTTTCCTATCGTCCCGATGTACACGACGTACTTACGAGCGGGGTCCGATACAGCACTTGAGAGAAGGCGCGAGCATTTCGGGCGTGTCAATTTCTATGCATTCTATTGCTCCGCATCGAATAACGCGGTACCAGGTGGATGCGCAGAAGGACAGAAGGAGGAACAGACCACAATCCATAATTCACGAAAAAAAAAGTGGTGCAGACAGGGTTGAACTTGAAAGGCCTCGTTGTTTGCTGGAACCAAATACTGTCTGGGAATTGCCGGCCGCCCACTTTTTTTGTCTCCGAGGCTCGACGCAAACCTCGACGGATGCGTCGAATTCACGTTGCGAATTCACGGCTAATATGTACTCTGGCACCGCCGTCGACCTCCCGCAAGGTCCTCCGTCCTCCCCCCGTTCTCGTGGCAAAAAGGCGCACAGAGGTTAAGGGCGCCGTCTTGGTCATGTCTGAGCGGGATCCTCTCGGGACTTCTAATACTCCTCAAGCATGGCTCGGGCCCTCAAAAGCCCTCTTCCGCTATGTAGTTCAAAGGGGTGACATCGCCCCGACCGGGGTTCGCGCGCAATATTTGTTCACCCCGGTCAAGTCGCCGCTGACCCTCCGAGTCGACGATTGGCGACCCTCTCTCCACCGCAAACCCCATCTCGCGCAGATGCTCACGAAGGCTCTCGTCAACGCCAAAGGCCTGAAGTTTTTGCTCAAGTCAGACGTGGTCGCCAGCAACGATGTGATAAAAAGGCGCGTCAACAATTGAGCGCGCGTTCGTTCCAGCTAACGGCATAACAGACTGATGTTCCCGCACAAGTCAGCGTTCCACGCGTGTTTTGTCCAAGGCGTCCTTTTTCTGCAGTCCATTGACAAGTACGACGCTAATTGTGTTCATTCGCGTCTTCATATTAACGCTCTACGTAGTCCTAAAGTTGACCAGGGTGCGGTCCTGCAGTTCGTTTGAAATTCCTGATTCATTCACCCGAGGTTTGTTGACGTCAATCCACTGCAGAGCTTCTTTTGCGCGCGCCTGCTGTGAATACTACCACCGCCGAAGACGAAGACGAATGCCAGCGCGAACCTTGCACTCTGTCGTCATTCGTAAATTCGGGGGCTTGAATGTTATCTTGTCCGGCCCTGTGGGCTGTATGCAGAAGCGTGCGTAGTTGTTGTAATCCCGCCAGCGCTAAACGACGACCCACTAACTTCACGCAGTCCGGGGGGGCCACGGAAAGGTCTACTCCTACGTGCACATCGCCACCCGCTCCCTCAGGGACGGCCAATACCGGTGCGCCCGCTTGCTCTGACCCGCTGCTCAGGACTGATGTTTGATGCACAGCGTCAGCGCCAAGATGCTCAAGGAATGGTACATCCGTGCCCGGTTACTCAAGGTGTCGGCCGTGTATCTGGGACTCCTCGACGGCAACGTCGTCCGCCACACGCGCTTGATCGCCACGGACTCGCTCCCGGCGGCCGTTACTGCTGTCGCGGCGGGCCGCAGGCCCTGGCGTGACCCCGCCCTGCGCATCCGTGTTCCATCCGCATCATCGCCAGACGGCCCCGCCGCGCCGTGGGACCCTTCGCCCAACGTGCGCTGGGCGTACCGCGTGCTGGCCGCGGTGCGCGACTTCTGCCAGGAGGGCCTGGACCTCGCGTCCGTCCTGCAGAAGGACGTGTCGAACCCGAGGCCGCAGGTGTGGCGCGTGGAGGTGCACCCCGAGGGCGCGGGGAAGACGGGTGTGGCCGTGTCGGCGGAGAGAGTGAAGGACGTCTCGCTGTCTGCGCTCGTTCCGGGTCGGGTGCGGCGGGCGTTGCGGAAGGTGCGCAATTGGGAGTAGGAGTGAGGGGTATCACAGGAGAGGCCCCACTGTGGTGAGATTGGCGCGCGGTGGACTGCAGTCCACTGGTTTTGTGGGTGTACTCTCCGGGACCCCCGAGGACGGCTATCTATCAGTGGGATCTTTTCACTGTCTGTTTGTCTTCCAACGATTTTGCGCCAACGCAATATTCAGAGACGGCCGAAAAGGACAAAGACACGCATCCGGCGACAAAAGAGCAGGGTACGAACGGAGACGGGTATTTTTTTCCATGCATCCTGTCTACGACCAACTCAAGTCAAGTCCCAGAAAACTGCAAAGAAGACCTCTGCGGGATCTTCGGTGATCAAAAGCACAGCCGCCATGGATCGTTCAGAATCTGCTTCATCACGACTGTGTGTACGCATATTGCGATCCCGCACTGCCTGCCTATGGTTAAGACACTAGTTATGTTGTTCGCGTTCCATCTACCTCCCATCCCCCATCTCGCGATTGCCCGTCATGTCCCCCTACTACGACAATGACGAGGAGGACGAAGAGGTGTGCCCGGATTACAACGCTGCGATAAGCAGTGTCCGACGGAGGTGCGTCTTGACTCGACTTATTTTGAGACGGGATGATCAGCTGACGGCGGAACGGGATAGTAATACGGCGACGACTTCGAGCAGTGGCGCGACTTCAAGCAGTGGTGTGACTTCGAGCAGCGCGGGGAGCGGCAGTGGGAGCAGTAGCGGGCACGGCGGTATGCAGTGGAGCTCGCCGCCCATGCGCTCCTTCTCCCTACCGCAGCACAGCGCGCGCCGCGCGGGGCCGCGACCCCCGCCCGTGCCGGTCCTCCGCCCCCTGCGGCTGCGCCCCGAACGATACCTATATACGTACACCATGCGCGCAAGCGGCGCTCCGCTCGCCTTCTTTATCTCGTGAGTGTGCTGCGCGCAACTTAAAGCATGGCACTAACGATAATGATCAGTGTCGAGCCTGAAAACGGCAAGCCAACGCCGGGGACGTATACTCTGCGCCTGTCGCTCAAGGTAGACGACGTCGAGCGGCCCATTGGCGACCCCGTCGAGCTGCAATTATCCATCGACCCGCGGACTCTGGATTTCACGGTTTTGTGAGTGTGCCCGGTTCCAATCCCGGTGGTCATCACAGACTAATAAGCAACTCCATCGCGCAGTCTCTTCCCGGGGAAGAACAACGTCGCGCCTGCGGGGACGCTATACTCATTGCGGGTGTGGCTGCGCGCGGAGGGCGTGGACCACCGCGTGTTTGGCGAGGACGAGCTGTGGGTCGGCGCAGATCCGGACTTCGGGGCCGTCGCGGACGCGTCGTTTGCGAATCTGCGGCCGGCGAGTGGGGCGGAAAGCGCAGGTGTACGACGCCATTGTTGGGCGCGCGCGCATGCAGTTCATCATTCGGTGCGTTGCCTGCTCCCCGTCGTGTACGGCGCTCACCGCTAAGCACCATGACCTGTAGGTGGCATGCGCTCGGCGAGCGGTATTACCGGTACACGATGGAGTATAGTGCGAACGGCGTGGGCAAGATCCTCATGGACGACCTGCGCCTGCGCGTCGACGGCGACCCGCGGCGCGTCGCGTTCCTTGTGTACACCATCCCCGTGCGCTCCGTCCCCACGGGCGCCTCGCACCGCATCCGCGTCTGGCTCAAGACACGCGCGGCCCTGCCCGACGCCGCGGTGAACGCCGACGCGAAGGACGCGCATGTGTACCAGCGCGTGTGGAAGTCCGACGCGTTCAAGATTGGGCACCGGCTCGATTTTGAGGCGCTCGGCCCTGCGGTGGTGATGGGCGTGCGGGCGGGCGTGCCGCAGACGATCGTGAGGGAGGTGCAGCAGCCGCAGCAGACGGCGTCGCCGGTGGCGGTCGGCTACCAGCGGGACCCCAAGGTGCTTGTGTGATTGGAATTCGACTTCAGTTTGACTGCCTTGGAACTTTCTTGTCGCTCCAAGCTTTGAGCCTGGAGAACGTCCCTAGTGGACTTTATGAACCCTTCCTTTGTACGACCCCGCAAAAGTAAATGACCTGTACTATTAATACGGGAAGCTTTTATGTGGCCTCGTCGGACATAGATCCCGCTTTAGGCTCGATATTTCTGATCCCGTCAAATGCCTCTCGTTTCCTTCGTTTTTGGTCGGTTTGCAAGCCCAGCAGGAGGATGGAGCCGCGCATCATATGACAACTCGGACCGACCTTCCAATCCTGCATCATGAAAACGCCAAACAGGACTCCCACACGAAGAGAACCTGCGCCTCGTGTTACACAGCTCAGGACTTAATTAAGACGTGTCGCCCACACCGAATCCCATTTCCTTCGGCCCCTCCGATAACCTCAGTTGGTGATGTTCAGCAACGGCTCTGCTTACCAGTTTCACGGAGGAAATTTCTACGATGTGGCTGGGGATCTGAATATCCAGGTCAACAGCCATTTGACGATCAACCGTGAAGCGGAGAGGCCTTTGTCGCATCCAGGCGAATGTCCGATGCTGGAGGACGCGGATGACTCGGGCGAGCGACCTAGCAGGCGATCCGGGAAACAACACGATACTGTTGGTGCGCTACTTTCGCAAATAATAATGCGCCATCGTTCATACCCAAGTAGAAAGGTCGATTGGAGAAGGGCCCAAGCACTTGTTACAGCCCGAATCCGAACCCCCTGTCATTCCAGCTTTGGGGGTGGCGGGCTCATCTCCACAGAACCATAGTTCAGAGATCCGCACACATATGGATCATGGGCACTCCATTCACTCGGGAACATACATTGCTGCCGGAACTGTCAACCACCACTACGGTGAAGCAGGAATACATATCCTACACCGCGCCGTCGCATTGGAGGCGCTCCACGATTCGGCAGACAGCTTCCCGCAGCCTCGGTGTCATCCAGAAACGCGTACGAAAATGCTCGATGACCTATTCCGCTGGGCAACAGTGACAGCGACCGAGCCAAACAGCTCAGTCCTCTGGCTTCATGGCCCCGCTGGAGCAGGGAAATCCGCTATCATGCAGACACTATGCCAGAGATTGCATAATGCAGGTCGGCTCGGGGGAAGCTTCTTCTTTAAACGTGGCCATGCTACTCAGGGAAACGCCAAAGCATTGTTCTCAACGCTGGCCTACCAGCTCGCACTCCACACACAAAGTGTAAAGTCGGCAATCTCGCAGATCGTAGAAGACGATCCATCTGTTGTCGGGAGGCAGATGGAGGTTCAACTACGACAACTTATCCTCCAACCATGTCAACCCCTTCGAGGCTCTGCCCCCCCAATACTTCTCATCGATGGTCTGGACGAATGCGACACTCATTCTGCTCAGGTCGAAATTTTGCGTTTGGTCAGAGATGCTGCACGAGACCATAACCTTCCTGTCAAAATTCTGGTTGCCAGCAGACCCGAATCACATATTCGTGAAACAATCGAGAGCTCTTCCTTTCGAGGATTATATAGCTGTTTCAATGTTGAACAGTCATTCGACGACATTGCCACATACTTTCGAGATGAATTTTCCCGTATCCATCGTGAACACCATGACACTATGGGGAATGTTCAAGTCCCATGGCCATCGTCGGAGACCTTCGGCAACCTGGTGGCCAGATCTGACGGATATTTCATCTACGCCTCCACTGTCATCAAATTCATTGACGATGAATATTTTCGCCCGACAGAGCGACTGGCAATTGTGGAAAAGTCTCCGGATTCAACCGACTATTGTGATTCACCTATGCGAAATCTCTATGAGCTATACATCCAGATCCTTTCTGTGGTGCCACTCCAAAACCGGACTCGGGTTGGTGACATCCTCTGTGTTCTGACTCAATTTGAGTTATCAATGGAGAACATAGAAAAACTTCTGAAACTGGAGGCAGGTGATGGTCGACTACTGCTCCGGGGCCTGTGCTCCCTCATCAACATAACTGGGGACAGTGTTTACACATACCACAAATCATTTCTTGATTTTCTTGAAAATCCCCAGCATGCATCAGACTTTATAAATTTACAAACAAGAAAAAGTGTGGCTACCTATGTCCTCCAAGCCATGTCCGAAGAAAAGTGGTGCACCCCAGTTGTTGCAATGTATGTATTTCATTACTCCCCAGTATACAGTGTTTGATATGCCACTGTGAAGGGACCTCCAGGGGTTAAAATACCTCAAGTGCATCACCTCAATTCCACCCTCAAGTGCTGGTGACTTGCTACCCTTTGTTCGACTTTTCAACCCAGATTGGCTTTGTTGGGGCCAGGAGCAATGGTCTTATGATGATGACCCTACAGGCAGCAACTGGATCAATACATTTTTGCAGTGGCTGACAGTGAGTTCCTTTCAAATGTGGTCCACCAGATACTTATAGTGTTAAATAAGGAAGTACAACCTCCTCCAGAAGCAGAGCTGATACAAAAATGGGAAGACTATCGCTTTGTCTTGCTATATGAACACATGAATCAAGTACTCCATGACTATCTAATGAATACATCCGGTGAACAAGCATATCCTCACCCATTTCCCCCAAGCTTCCAAGTCATCCAGGAAACCCAACGTAGAATGAAGCCTACACTGCAGGTTTCTGTCAACAGATTGCACAAGGTCTTATTGGAATCCCCCATCCTTGTTCGCCTTTTGCAGGCACGGCGGCTACTTGGTAAACAGCAAGTTTATATTGCAGCCAATAAGCGATGGCTGCTGGATGAACTCCGAATACTCTGGGGTTTCACCTGGGATGACACCATAACTGCAGTCTGTTCTCTGCGCACAATCACAGGAGAAGACCCTCGGAAGATTTGTAGTCTTCTAATGGTCCTACCCATGGCCTGCAATGATTTTTATGTTGAACCTCTTGTATCTAGAGAGGTGGCTCGGAGATTTCTTTGTGTAATTCACCAGATTGGAGTTGGCACTTTGCATTTGTACTTCTGGTGAGTGGTTGACTATCTATAAAATTCTTGAAATTTCTCTGATAATGACCCTGTCTGGTTGGTTCAGGTTTTTGTATCGTGTATCTCTAGCGGTCCCACAGTGGGGACAACTCATCAGACATTCACCACCGTGGAGCACGGAGCTCCTCCAGGATCTCCGTGCTTTCAATCCTCCATGGGATGTGATATATGACAGCTCTCAAGACAGATCAACATTACTGGTACCTGAGGAATTTCACAATGTCATAGAGTGGTTAAAGGTCTGTGCTCAGCTTTGAACGGAATCCTTATGTTTATAAATTATGTAAAAGGCAATTCCCAACCCACCTCTTGATTTGATTGAACAGTGGAAAGGATATTTGGCAGAAAGCATACTTCGCTTTTCCAGGTTGCGCAACACCGATCACGATCTACTTGAGGCAATCTGGCAGCACAACATACAAGGTACGAGATTTCTGTAGTATCTGTCCATAAGAGACTAATATGGCAGAGCCACTTGAAAGTCCAGGCTGAGTCCTACATTCCTGCATCCGATGAGGGAGTAGTCCACCTCTGGGAAGAGGCTATTGGGGAAATGAAGGATGTGGTAATGGGGCTTAAGACGGACTTGTCATAGGCTTTATGAGTCCTTGAGACAACCGATGGAATAATTGATTAGTTCAAGTTATCAACAGCAATCTTTGTATTCGTGATCGACCGTGGTATGGCCGGCAGGTGTGTTCACAACATTTGAGACATGAGTTTTTTTGTTCTTGTGTGTGACGCGTCGTGGTTCGAATGGGCTTCGAACCAGGGCTGAAGGGACACCTACGGGAGCAGCCTGCGTAGGCGCTAACCGTAGGTGGAAGAAGAGAGGTGAGCGCGGACCGTAGTCGCGCTCGACCTTAGCGTGGCCGACGAGGAGGGTTCCCCCGGCCCCACGCAGTGCCTCAGTGACCCCGAGGAGGGGGAGCCTTTAGGGCGCGTGCTCAGGCAGCCAGGGGGTCCGGAGGGAGGGAGCCCTCAGAGTCGTCGTTCACGCCATGGGAGTTAGAGTAAAGTTAGATAGATTACGTCAGCGATTTGCGTAGATAATATGTACAAACGATAGCTCAGCATAGGTGAAAATGTAAGTAAATAATGGCCGCAGCCGCGTCTCGCGTATAGTAAATTAAGTAGACGTTACAGTGCCCCTCACGCGGTTAGGCCATGCTAACGGTGGTACAGGCTTGCCGCCTGGGCATCGTCGTCGTCGTCTTCTTCTTGCCAAGACGCTCCCAAAACGAAATCATCGTCGACTTCCCCTTCCTCACGCTCTGCTGAGGTCGCTGCAACCGCCGAAGTCGACGCGATGGCTGAAGTCGACGCCTGAGGCTGCGAAGGCGCTGCAGGAGGAGCCATCGTCAGCGTTATTGTACCGCTGGTCGCAGCAACTTCCTCGGCCTCGCGCTCAATCGCTCTGCGCCGTCGCTCCTCTTTCCGAGCTTCCATCTCCTTCACAACGCGCCCCGACCGACGTCCTCGTCGGACCTTCTTTTTGGGGCGTTCCCCTTCCTCGTCGTCCCCACGTCTCTTTCCCAGACTCGTATCGGAGCGCGGTGGGTCGGTCCTGGGACCCTCAATCTCCGCGTGGAGACGATCAGCCCAGGATCTCAAGCGCTCCGCTCGAGAATCCTCCTCGACGTCTTCTTCAATCGATTCGAGCCGTGCCGCGAGCGGCCGCGGTCCGAGGCGATTGGCAAGCGGGAGAGGGGGGGAGACTGGGGAGGGCGTCGACGAGCTAGCGCTCAACCTCTCTAAAAGAGGGAGACGCTGCACCGGCCGCGCATCCGAGAGCCGCGCAGCCAAGTCGCGACGCGGCATGGCGCGCATCGCTCGTGGCGCGCGAGGCGGAGATCTCGAATCGACGCGGAGGACGGGAGTGGTCCGGCGGTCGTTGGCGCTGGTCTGGAGCATAGTCCTGCGCCTGGGGGTAGGAGAGGGTGGAGGCGACGGAGCTCGCGACGACGGCGAGCTGCTGGAGGACGACGAGTTGGAGGAGGAGGAGGAAGAGGTGGAACGCGATCTAAAACGCGTCTTGGAGCGCGACCTCGAGCGAGAGATGGAGCGACTCGGCGTCCTGGACCCTGGTCGCGTCGATCTGGACCGCGAGCGACCTCTGCCGGCATCGGGCATTTCCTCGTCCGTTTCAGGTGGCGCGTCAGATACAGCCGCATCTGGTACCCAGATGTCGACGCTGTACCGAGCAGCCTCCATGAATTCCACCTCCGGGCGGAATGAAAGCGTCAACCCGTGGCTCAGGACTCCCAACGCGCCGAGAGCGCGGCGTCCGGCGGTGGTGGATTCGACGTGCACCCACATCATGCCCTGGGCGCGAAGAATGCTAAGCGGCGCCACTCGTACTCGGTTCAGAACGTCGATGGACAGCCGCCAGAACATTTGGGCGCTCGTCTCCGAATCGACGCCCTCGATCACCACCACGTTGGAAGCCTCAGCGGCTTCGGCCTCGTCAACCCGCATTGGGACACCGTCCAAGCTCAGGCCGGCGCCTCCGGTAACGATGGCGTCCTCGTCCTCGGAATCTTCGCCCATCGGCAGCACTGCACGCGCTTTTCCTTTCCCTTCCGCCTTCAGCGGAAGTTCTTCGGCGTGCGGCTGAGGAGCGCGCTTGCCTTCATCTCGCCTCGGGGACGTCATTGATTCGTACATCCAGTGGGACGCGTACTGTGGGACGCCACGGCCGTTGTCATCAATGAAGAACGGGACTCTTGGCACCGGAGCTCCGTAGTGGTTCGGTTTGACGACCCCCGGTAGGTCTGCGTAGTCGTGCATGCAAAGACGCCGCTTGCGGTCGCGGTCGAAACGCTCGAACCGCGTCTCGCCCTTCCAGCCTTTGCCCCGGAAGATGAACGCCGGTAGGCCATTCAAGTCGGCGAGCTCCCACTTCGTCCAAGTCCCCTTGGCCTCCGGCGTGCAATCCGCGGGGACACGTACCATGGTACGCGCGCGGGGTCGACCTCCCTAGTCTCAAGGGGAGGCGGCGCGTATTTGTCGACCGCAGCGACTGTAGAAGCAGTGGTCGCGGCGGCGAGGGCGAACGAAGAAGGAGCAGACGAAGGTGCAGCCGGTGACGGCGCTCGATTCGTCGCAGGCGGTCCGTAAATGGGCACGACGACCCGAGGAAGATTGGGGGCAGAAGGAGCCGCTTTAGGAAGCGCTCGCTTCACCGACGGAGTAGGTTGAGGGCGGTTTCGGGGGGCCACGGCTGCGTCAGGAAACACGAAGCGCGGTGGCGCTGACGCCGTTGACGGCGTCGACTGTGGAGGTTTCCGAGAGGGAGGGAGTGGCAGCAAAGGAGGAGCGCGGGGAGGCAGAGATTCTACATAGATGGAGGAGGAGCGTTCCTCATCCCTCGCAAGGGCAGTGCGGAAGGGGCCTCGACCGTCATCTCCGCCAATGATGCCGTGGAGGCGAGTGCCCTCCAAAGCACCCAGTTGCTGGTAGGGGTTGGCGTCGCACAAGGAAGTAGTGACTTCGGTGCCGGCGAGGAACGAGTCGTAGACAGGAGTGGTGTCGGGGTGCATCGCGTCCCGGGAAAGAGCGGAATGCTTGTACTCGTGCACTATGAAGCAGGGCACCCCGGACTTCATGTAGCGGAGGACGGCTCGTTCTTCCATCCCGTTTACCCACATCCCGATATAGTCCTCGCGAGCGGGCGGCATCTCCTCGTAGAGCAACGCCGAGTCGGAGATCTCGTGCAGGTCCAGGCGTGCTTGCGCGAAGGCAATCCAGGCTTCTTTCTCCCGAATGCCACGCTGCACCGCGACGCCTGCGTCCACTGTCGCCTCCCAGCTGCGCAACTCCGAGAGCGAGTAGAGGTGCGCGGAGGAGGGAAGCCACGGACGTCCTATCCAAGCGGGACTGGTGACGCCGAGTGCGTTGCGGAAGTCGTCCATGCGCAGGTCGAGTTCGCTATTCAGCGCTCTCAACCGGGCCATGAACTTCAAGGTGAGCCTTCCTCGCCGCGGTTCCCCGTCCTCCACTTCCCAGTGCGGTATGAGCACTTCGTACGCCGCATAGGCCGGATCGGTCGCTGCTACCATGGAGCTGCGCCTCAGAAACGGCCAATGGGGGCGGTGGCCCAGGAAGTATTGCGGGACGACCATGCAGTCGTGCTTGCCGCTATGCCCGTCGTACCGTTGGTAGTCGCGTCGCTCGGCGGGAGCGGGGACGTAGTCGGCACGAATGTTCCCCGGGAAGAAAGGTCGTTGCGCGGAATTGGGGGACCAGAGCTCAAAGACGTGGTCGTTGCATTTGACAATGCGGGAGGTGAGAAGAGGGACCTGGTGGAGGTCGAAGATCATTGCCGTGTAGATGGCGGGGAAGTCGCGGTATCCCGCGAGGCAGAGCACGCGACTGTGCGAGTACCGAGGGGAAACCACGGAGGATGGCGAGTAGTGGAGCATAGCGAACGTCGAGAGGGTAGGTCGTTAGAATCTTGAGCAAGCCCAACGCGCTGAGGTTAACTCTGCGCGAACTTGGCTTGGTGGTGGAAAGGAAAGGAATGGGAAAAGATGAGGTAAGGCAGGCACCAAACATACGCCACCCGGAGAATGCCGTCCTGGAAGGTTCTAGACTCAAGCGCTTAAGCGGACCAGAGTCCGATAAGTCCGCATGTCGGGCATCTCGGCGAGACCTGGCGCTCAAACTCAAGAGAGTTTGTTCAGCCTAAGGTACTCCCGTTTGAGAGCCGGGCGTTCCTGAGGTCAAGCTCGGATACCCAGGTGTCATCGTTGGGCCCGTAGCCCTCCCAGCGGATGCGGTACATCCGCTGGTTCCCGTTCTTGCGCTTACGGAGGGTATGGCCAAGGATGGCTTCCACAACGTACTCGTCGGACGCGACGAGGTAGTCGCGCGTGTCAGGCAGCTTGGTGCGCCCCTCGGCGTCCTGTGGCATCTTGTACTTGCGCAGGTGGTCGAGGTTGAAGACGGGATGCATGGGATAAGTGTCGGGAAGGCGTAGTCGGTAGACCACTGGGTTAATCTTCTCCAGCACCTCGAATGGACCAATTGTACGCTGCACCAGCTTTCGTCCAGTGCCCTTTACGTCCACCAGCTCCAACGTATGAGGATTCACCAGTACGTAGTCCCCTACTTCGATGTTCTCCACCGGGCGCCGGCCTTTATTGTAGGCCTTCGCCTGCCGCTCCTGTGCGAGAATGACGGCGTCGCGCACGGCCTGCCGGTGACTTTCCATAGCGGCAATGAAGTCCTCCCCTTTCTGACTAGGCAGGAAGGGGCGCGCCACTGGATCTCCCGTGCGGTTGAGCAGCCCTGCTGCTCCTTGCGGCTGGAATCCCAGTAAGAGGCGACTCGGCGTGTATCCCGTCGAGGAATGCACGTTGGAGTTGTAGGCGAACGCGATCTCTCCAAGCCACTTGGCCCAGCTAGAGCGATCTGCAGCGACGTAAGCGCGCAACATCTGCTCTATGGTAGCGTTGAGAATCTCAGTCTGCCCATCTGTCTGCGGGTGGTGCGCGGAAGACAGCGCCATAACGCTGCCGTACTGCAGCACCACCGAGCGCCAGAAGGCGGTAGCCCAGCGTTTGTCCCGATCGGATATTATCCTTTCGGGCATTCCGTAGACGTTAACGACGCGGTCTATGAAGAACTTGGCGAACCCTTCCTGCGAAAGGGTCGTGTGGGTGGGTATCATTATTCCAAACCGGGTCAGTTTATCCACTATCACTAGGATAGCGGTGAACTTCTCCGGACCGGAAGGGGGCAAGCCCGTGATGAGGTCCATTGAGACCGTTGCAAACGGCCTAATAGGAACGTGAGCGGGCCTCAAGCCGCCCATCTTGGCGCGATGGTCAGCCTTGATCTTCTGGCAAACGTCGCAGGTGGTTGCGAACTCGTCCGTGTCCTTCTTCATCGACGGCCAGAAGAACAACTCGCAGAGACGAGCTAAGAACTTGAAGGGTCCCGCGTGTGCGCTCTCATGCGGGGATTCGTGGATCCACCGCATGATATAGCGCACCTTGGAACGCGGGATGCAAAGACGCGATCTCCAGTCGGCGTCGAGGAAGTACAGCAGATCGTCTGCGCCCTTCTGGAATCGCGATGGCGTAAGTACCTTGTCGGGGTTGGGGGCTTCCACCATGTAGCGATCACGAAAGTATGGGTCTTCTTGATACCCCAGCCTCAGCCCATCGGTGACTTCCGGAGACACGGAAACGAGTAGATGTGCTCGCTGGTTCCAGTCGTCATCCTCATGTGGTTTAACTCCGGCTGGGTACGTCCAGTGGTCGCCTTCCGGGAAGGGTAGGTCGTCCGAGTTTGCAGCGACAAGGTCGCGCTCCTCAGAATTGACTAGCTGTTTCCCTTCAGCCATTGATTCTGGGTCACGCTGTACCAACGGCGGAGCCGCTAATCCTTCTTCCTCCTCTTTCTCCTCTGCTCGTTGACGCCGCGTCTGGACGGGGAGCGCGTACTTGTCAATCGCGTCCTCCCACCACCATATCGCAAACGCTGCCTTCTTGGCAGGCGCGTAAGCGCTCTGGTTCTCGAGACGCTGCGCCTCCTCCTGGCGATCCGCGTCTGGCACGATCGTCTTGATGTCGTCCCTAACGGGCGACTCGTGCGGCGGAATACGCGGCAGACGCGACAACGGGTCCACGTTGGAGTGGATGCGACCCGGGCGATGAACGATCTTCAAGCCCGGGTATGCTGCAAATACCGCCCCCCACGCCGCCAGTCGCCGGTTCGCGTTTTCGTAAACGCGCGCCCATTGCAAACGCAGCGTGGTCCGTGACCAGGATGACCTGCTCGCCCTCGATGAAAGGCTGGAAGCGCACCAGCGCTTCCTTTGCTCCGAGCGCCTCGCGCTCAGTAGCGCTGTAGTTCCGCTCAGTGGACCTCAAGCTTCTGCTCCAGTAGCAGATTACACGCTCCACGTGTACTGTCGTCTCATCTAGCGTCTGCGCCCAGACGTCCTCCGCCTTCATCTCCTTCACCTCCTTAGCCAGGTTGACGAACAGCTGCGGTATCGGTAATCCCGCGTCCCACGCTGCTTTCAACCTGTCGTAGATCGCCGTTCCTTTCAGATCGGCAACCTTTATTGGCTGAACCTGCTGCAGGCTCGAGCCGAGGGCATAATCCGAAGCGTCAGTGTACAGCCGGTACGGCGTTCCCTGAATCGGATGGCCCAGCACCGGCGCAGCCGACAGTGCGTCCTTCGCCTGGATGAACGCGATCTCGTGCTCCGCACGCCACTCCCATCGCACACCCTTTCCCAGCAGCGAAAACAGCGGTTTCGCTATGAATGCGTAGTAGGGGATGTACGAAGAAAAGTAGTTGACCATTCCCAGAAATTTCTGGAGGTCGTTGATGGAGGAGGGTCTCGCTATCTCCTGGATAGCGGCGACTTTCTCCTTGTGAGTTGAAAGGCCCAGCCTGGAAACCTTCTGGCCAAGCAGGAGGATGGAGGAGTAACCCACGAAGCACTTCTTGGGTTCCAGCGTGATCCCAGCAGCCGCTATGGCGCTCAGGACCTTGTCGAGGTGGACGATGTGCTCCTCCCAGGATTTGGAGAATACAACTATGTCGTCGATGTACACGAGGGTGAAGAGCCACAGGTAGGGCGCGAGAACACCTTGCATGATGCGCTGGAAGATGGAGGGCCCGTTTCTTAACCCGAAAGGCATTCGGCGAAACTGCCAAAGCCCTCGATGAGAACGGAAGGCTGTTTTATCCTTGTCGCCCTCTTCCATCTCGACTTGATTGAACCCAGCTAAGGCGTCGAAGGACGAGAGGACTTGGGCGCCGGATAGCGCCTGGATGATTTCTGACTGGCGAGGGATGGGGAACTCGTCGGGCACCGTATCTGTGTTAAGTCTCCGGTAATCTACGGCTAGACGAGGCTTGCCATTGCGGAAGACTACAACGCAAGGGGCGCCCCATGGACTGTTCGAGGGCTCGATGACGCCTCGCTCGAACCAGATGTCCATCTGCTTGTCGATAACCTCTCGCTTCGCAGGAGACGCCGAGTACATGGGCAAGGACACTGGCTGCGCCCCCGGCTTGACCGGTATTGCTGCCTTATCCTTGACGTGACCCAGACGGCCCCCCACTCCGAATGCAGCCTCGTTACGGCGCAATACGTCGTGGAGCTTAGGGATCATCGAGGCAGGAATGTCCTCGCCCAGATTAACGAGTTGGGTAACGTCGAAGCCGTCCTTGTCGTCGTCGAACTCGCCAGCTAGCGCCGTCGTCTTCGGTCCCCAGTTCGGGTCTTCGTCTAACTGATCCTCGGTCGTGACAGGCTGTGAAGGCAGGGAGTCGGGATCCTGCGCGCGCAGCGTCTCTTGTATGACGCGCGCTAGCGCTTCTGCAGAGGCCGCCATCTTTTCCGCGGCTTCGGGTGACTTCGGGCTATCGGCGTAGGTTGATGGATCATGTAATTTTCCCACGATATCTCCCGCGCGAATATACCAAGGGCGGGAACTGGGATTGGCGATAGGGAGGTAGGGATGGTCGGAACGAATGAAAGTGGTCGGGGCGGCCAGGACGCTTTCGTCGTCCGTAGCAATAACCACCTTTTCCACCAGCCACTCATCGCGTCCTTCGAAGGCTCCTGTGATACGGACATTATGTACGGATCCAGCGGCGATGAGAGTATCTCGTTCAGCGAGGACGGGGGGTGAGTCAGTCTGGCCCTCCCTTCTCCTTCTCGCTTTCGACCGCTGGTAAGTCTTCCGCCAGACTCCGGGCAATAGGCGCTTCATGGACTTCGCCATGCTTGCTTGCCGTATTTCGAACCCCAAGTCTACGGAGTGGGCTGACGACGCGGGAATTATGTGGCCTGACTTCCCCACTCTCACTTGCGACTTCCCTGAGTCCCATCGGTCCACGCCCAACTCGTACGCCGACTGGAAGTCTTCCCCGAGCAGCAAGGGGACGCGCATGTTCCTCACAACGTAGGCTTCAAGCTCGAAGCTGATCACCTCCCCGCTCTCGGAGGCCATGAACAACGGGACTTTAACGTATCCCAGCACCTTCGCCTGCCCTGTCAGGTGGTATAGCTTCATGCGGACGCCCTCCTTCGGACTGGGGAGGTCGGGGAACGCCTCTTTCAGCTGCTCCCAGAACTCCTCCGACATGAGGGTAATATCCGCCCCCGAGTCGAGTCGCGCCTTGATCTCCTCTAGCAGCAGCGACAGCACACGAACTTTGACGTGCAGCGCTCGCGCTCCGAGTGATCCTAGACCGTCCGGCAGATGCCTGCCCTTCCGCGCAGCATGTATCTTGACACCGTCCTCGTTAATCTTGGTGGCCAGCTCCACAGCAGCGGCAAGCTTGCGAAGTTGAGAGCGCAGAATCGCGGGATCATCACATTTCACTGCTTTCCCCTTATCCCGCGCTCCTTTCTTCACCAGCTTAGCTGCGCGTCTCTGGTTGCGATTAGAACCGTAGTAACTCGGGGCAGCATGGGCAGCCATGGCTTCTTTCAAGCCTAGCGCGCCAGCTACCCTAGATTCGGTGAGGACGGGAGGTGGGCGATACTTAGGTTCACGCGCGGGGTAGAGGGAAGCACTGTATTCGGCGAGCATGACTAAATACTCGCGGACTTCCTCCGCCTCGTCTGTTTCATCCCTGTCTACATGAATAAGGTTCGCCTTCTTCAATACCTGCCAGTGTCCGCGATGAGGGCAGTCAAGCGCGACGTGCTTGGGACTCGTGCAGATAAAGCATTCGCCGTTAGGCGGGCGTACACTGGACACCGAGTCGTCGCGGGTGAACGCGTGCCCTTCCACTGTCTTGCCCTTCGGCCACGGCGGCTTAGGACCTGAGGGAGCAGCATGGGCTTGCGCTCCACCTCGGCGCTGATCAGCAGCGTGCGCGTGCCTCCCTGGTCCCTCATCGGAGCTCGAACTGGAAGAGCTCGAGCTGGCTTCCTGGTCGTGCTTATCCGCAGCGTTTGCTCGACGCCGGCGACGGAACCCACTCGAAGGGGAGTCAGTATTGCTGATTTTTCCCCCACCCGAGGCGCCAGCCAAGAACGTTCGCACATCCTTGGCCTGCAGCCATGTGGCGAGTAGGGCGTCGCGCTCATGCTCCGCCGTCGTCTGCAGGTCGTCCAGAGTCGGGCATTTCACCGAGTTGACGGTAGATCCCCACTCGCGAGGCTGCGTACGAATAATTCGCGCCACAGCGAGTGGGCCGTCAACATCCGAGAATATGAAGGAATGGTGCTGGATTCTTCGTTGGTAGAAGTCCAGGGGGTCCTCCGACTCATGACCTCGCTGCTTGAACGACATCTCCTCGAATTCCTTGGTGCGGTCGATGAGCCACGCCTCCGTCAGGAATTGACGGCGAATGGCGTCCAGAAGGTGAGCCCAGTCGCGGGAGTATAGCGCGCGGATGGTGGGAGGCAAAGCATTCCACCATCGTGCAGCTCGGAACTCAAACTTCGAGGGCGCCATTTGCGCTATCCCTTCCGCCATCTTCCAACTCAACGCGGCCAAGTAGGACATCGCTGCCACGTACTCAATGACCGTCGAGCCTCTCCCGTCCCATGAGGGAAGCACGGAGATGTTAAGCTTGGGGTTGAGCTGCCATGTGTCGAAGGCACCAGCAGGCGCGGTCCATGGCCAATTCCCGCCGCCTCCTCCTCCGCCGCCATTCCCGCCGCCTCCTCCGCCGCCGTTCCCACCGTCGCCGTCGTCTCCTCCGCCTCCGCCGCTTCCGCCTCCACGGCCTTGGTTCCAACCTTCAGGAAGTCCAGCGTCCTCGCCACCCATGTTCGGGTCGCGAGCCGCAGGGGACATTCCTCTCCAGGCTGGAGGCAGCTCGGCATTGGCTCTGTCCAGTCGAGCAGACTTCTCAACCTCAGGGACGGGCGCCGCGCCCGACTCGTGCGTCTTATAGGCGTACGTCGTCCAGGACTGCCCAGGAGGGGGGAGCGCCGTCGCGATATCCGTCTGCGATACCGCTAGAATGCCCTTGGTAGAAATTGGACGCGTCACGGATGGCCCCCCAGCGGTAGAAGCTGAAAGGGTATCCCGTATCGCGCCAGCTCCAGGCAGCGAACCGACGGCAGATAGCCGAGAATGAGACGGCAAAGGGGAGGAGGGAGTAACGAAGCGCACTCCCAGGCTGGAGGTCGAAGGAGCAGCGGCGTTAGCCGCGCTTCCTTGAGCGCTCGAGGGAGCAGCAGCGTGAGCCGCGCTAGCCTTGCCTTTTTCCTTTCAAGGTGGGGATTGTCTCATGCACGCGCGAACGATAGTAGTTCTCACGCGGGGGCTCGCCCAGCGTTTGTACCATCTGCTCCCGCGCGTAGCTGCTAATGATCGCCGCGCGGCGCCCATAGTCCGGGCGCGCGACAAGGCGATACAGCTCCTTGCGAGGGTGAGAGCCTCCGTACTCGTCGCGAACGTCCGAGAGCGTGGAGTCGGTAGAGCTAAGGTGCGAGCTAAAACCATCCCCTGCGGTAGTCACGCGGATGCTGGAGAGGTAGGAGCGGATGTGAACGTCCGCGCGTTGCAGACGCAGCTGGAGACTCGTGAGCGCGAAGCGCAGCTCGATGGGGTTGTCGCTGAACTCTAAGAGGTAGAGCAGCGCGAACGAAGGATCCACGTCGAAGCTGCGGGCCGGGTTCTTCAAAAGAAAGGCGTTGAGGGCGCTAAGAATCTGCTGCACCCAGTCGAAGCTCTTGTGGGGGTATTGGTAGCGCATGACGACCTCGCGAAGCAGCAGGGAGGCGGCAGAGTCGTAACCCGGCAGATCGCCACCGACGGCTCCATAGTAGAGCAAAGGATCTTCGTCGGTGTTGGACTTGGGATCGTACGGGTTATGGTAGCGGTCCACCGACTCGGAGAGAGTCTCCTTGAACAACTGCAGCGAGCGGCCCGCGCCTTGAAAGAAGCGCTCGGCTTCGGGGCTGAAGGCGTTGCGCTGCTGTAGCGAAGCAGTGACGCTCTCATTGTTCAGATCCAGCGGCGAGGGCGAACCTGGTTGGCTCGCTGCAGAGCTTCCTGGAGTAAGCTCCGAGTAGGAGGTCGTAAAGGACACATCCCCAGAGTTGCTAGCCCCTCCGCCGTTCGCTGCGTCTGACGCTGCGCTCGGCCCGGAGGGAGGGGAGCGTCTCTCCGACACGTAGGTGGCAGAGGCTTGGGGGCGAGGGTCTCCTTCATCGGCCGTCTCGACAACCGTGGCAGCCTGGAGAGGCGCTCTACGGCTGGATTCCATCATGTGGGAAGGAAGGCGAGGCGCTCCACTTCCCGAAGGATGAGCTGCCTTTTTCCCGGTGCCGCGAGACGAGGATGCGGCTGTCGGGGTAGTTGCTCGAGACGACGACGTGGAGGACTGCGAGGATGCGGACGCGGGCTCCGGCATGGAGCCGGGTATTTTGGGGTTAGAGCGCAAGGATTCCTTGCGCGCAGCAATAGGTACTTTGTTAGGGTCTTTGCTGAAGGCCATTTTGGTGTATAGTCGTCCCCCAAATGACCAGCTTTTGTAGCTTCACCGCCCTAACGACAAAGGACGCGTGGAAATCTCGCAGCCAGCGTGGCGCGAAGATGGCGCGCTGATGGCGATCCAATCGAGCTTTTCGCAATTGCAAAAAGCTCGAGATTCGCCCACTAGCGCGCCCTTCCTCTGCTTTGCAGGCTTAGACCTACAGGCGTAGCCGCGGCCTCGAGCCCGTCGTAAAGAGAGAGCTCACGCCGGCTCCTTCCTACAGCCCCCTTCTCCGCCACCATTTCTGGAGTCCAATAAATTTGATGGAGGATCTGTGGCGACTGGAAAGACAGGAGTACACTTGATCCCGAGTGGAGTCACACCATGCGATAGCGCTCGGGAGCATTGCCAGTTGACTCCGCGAGGAGACGCGCGGCGTAGAGATAACGCGCGCAGTCTCCCGAAGCGGCCTTCGGTCGAGTGAATTGAGATAGAAGGCGTAGTGAGGTTCCATGAGACGCGCGCAGCGACTAGAGCGCGCGCGGCGTCCCGAAAGTCTTTTGTGAGAAGAAGAAGGAGGTAGACTGAAAGAAAGAGTCTTCCTCCTCATCCTTCAGCCCGTGGCGAAGCCCTCGCGGTGGGCTCCATTGTGACGCGTCGTGGTTCGAATGGGCTTCGAACCAGGGCTGAAGGGACACCTACGGGAGCAGCCTGCGTAGGCGCTAACCGTAGGTGGAAGAAGAGAGGTGAGCGCGGACCGTAGTCGCGCTCGACCTTAGCGTGGCCGACGAGGAGGGTTCCCCCGGCCCCACGCAGTGCCTCAGTGACCCCGAGGAGGGGGAGCCTTTAGGGCGCGTGCTCAGGCAGCCAGGGGGTCCGGAGGGAGGGAGCCCTCAGAGTCGTCGTTCACGCCATGGGAGTTAGAGTAAAGTGAGATAGATTATGTCAGCGACTTGCGTAGATAATATGTACAAACGATAGCTCAGCATAGGTGAAAATGTAAGTAAATAATGGCCGCAGCCGCGTCTCGCGTATAGTAAATTAAGTAGACGTTACATTGTGGCTTCTGCTGAGAAGAAAATAGATGTGTTCCGACTTCAACATCCTAGCCAGTGGTTGGATGGCCGCTGAGCCGATTTATCAGATACAAGAGCGTGGCGGGGCGCTTCGCGCCCCACCACTTCGGTCCAGCGGCTGTTCTGCTTCACAGCAGTTAACAGCATTTGAAACCGGTGACTTGATTGGGTGATTGTGTGGGCGCGGCACGCTTGCGGCAGTCACGCCGATTCATGACTGCCAAATTTTCAAGTAATTCACTTGCAGCGAGGAATGTAGTCTACCTCACCGGAGTGAGTTTGGTAAACCTTCATATCAGTATTCAGAAAGAAAGAACCGTTGCCTGAATGAGAAAATAAAGAAACTGAGTTCAGATCAGTCTGTCCAGTGAAGCCGAGGGGCGGAGTGGCGGACCTTAAAAAGTTTTAGACATGCATAATTTTATAAAGAGTAGGAATCCTATCAAAAAGAGCACAGTGCAAGTTAGCAGCATGATAATTATTAGTTCCTCACCTTTTCTTTGTTCCTGGCCTTTCCGCGTGACTGCCGGGTGAGAAACCAGAAAGTAGAGACGCCAGGGTTCACTCAATCCAACAACGAGGATGAAAACGGAGGTGAAAAATTACAAGGCAAACATTGGTTTCCCTACCCGGCTGAAGTTGCCACACAAAAGCAACGCAGAGAAGGTAATGAGGTTCCGCCCCTCAGAGAAAGAGATATGTGTGATTCAAGTCTACATAGCTCCAGACCTACAACGAAGTGAAAACAGTCAAATCACTGGTTCGATTACGCAGTAACCTTTGCCGCAAGGAATTCGGTCCACTCCTTCTCGCCCCAAGAGCTGGAGATGTCGTTCGCAACAAGGCCGTCCCAAAGCACCGTTGGCGAAACGTGAATTCCGTTCTGGCGCGAGAATTTGACTGTTATTGTGTAGCCGTGAGGATCGATAGGTCCAAACGGAGGACTAACACGTACTAGTATACTTGAGGTCGTCAGTGACCGCGTTCCCTCCGTTCGGGCTGCTCTTCAACTCGAGCAGGCCCGCGAAATTCCCGGCCGCGCTCGCGGGGACGACTTCTGCCGCGAGAGCTGCGAGCTTCTCGCGGATTTGGAGGGGGGTGAGAGTGGAAGCCGGGATATCGAAGTACTCGCCCTGGCGCTTGAACAAAGCGAGAGAGAAGGGCCAGAAGGACTCGGGGGAAACGCGGGCAACCTAGAACGTGTGATTAGCTCGATCATTCGGGCGAGACAGTCAAGGGCGAACCGCAAGACCGGCTTCATGCACGAGCGTGGAGGCGGCGTGCCAGGGCTGGACCTGGGGTCTGAAGATAACCTTGACCTTCCCGTGGTACTTTCCGTTGGGGCCGAGAAGCGGGACAAGAACACTGTCTATCGCGAGGGAAATTTTCGCACTGAAAGGGCACACATAGTCGACTAGACGGTGTCAATGGCCTGACCTGTCCATTGAATCCATACACCTACGGAAAATATCGAGAGTGTGGGGTGCATCGAAAGTTCCGGCAACAATGAGAGGACGGAGACTGGGTTGAAGGGCCATGGCAAGTGAAGTTTCTGAGACAAATGTTGCATGCTTTTGGACCTTTATACTGGCCAGCAGGCTCACGTACTGGCTTACTGTGTTGGACTCGGAAGTGAGCGGAAGAGCCAAGGCGCGTCTGAATAAGCGGCGGCACTGCGACGACACAGGACCACACATCGGCTCCTACTCCCCATCACCGTGCCCACCGTCCGAGGTCCCTTTTTCGCGCCTTCTCGCGACTTGCTGTCTCAGAACCTCCTGCGCTGTAATTTTAACGTTCCTGGGCCTCAAGGGCTTCAAATCGACACCGCAATGCCTATGGACTTTACGACCTTCTTGACCCAGATCAACGATGCTCTCAATGCTGAAAATGGCCCAAATCTAGCGTATCTCCTGCGACCAACGAGTCCCCATGGAAAGCAGCTCGTCAAGGGCTTCCGCTCGCCCACGGTGGGCACGATACTTACCTGAAGACCCCACATTTGACGTGTTTTCAGCCTGCCACACTTGCACACTTCAAGGGAAGCATAATGAGTCCCTGGGATGAAATTGCGATCCAGTATGTTCTAATATGCACCCATATCGCACGCCTGCGCCCCGGGGAGGCCTTCAAGGAGCAGTCCCAACTTGTTTCGTACGTCGTGAATGCCGGCTTTGACCATTGTATTTACGACGGCTGTCCTAGCTTGTTCTTTCGATTTTTCATTGAGAATAGAGGGTGGACACTCCCCGCGCTTTTCTCTGTTTTGCGGGACCTGCGAGATCTGGCCCACGACGTACTCGCTCCTTTCACCTCTTCGACGACATTCTGATCGCTCTGAAGGCCGACTGGCATGCAAAAGTGCACAGCGAACAAAGTGAATGCATGGTGGACGCTGCCCGAATTGTTGCCAAGGCGTTTTCAAACTGCATGACCGACAGGTGTGATATCCGACGCTTCACTGGCCCAATGCATGACGGATTACAGAAACTCGCCCCCAGAGGAATCGCGGAAGTGGGGCGTGTACTACGTCGTCGGTCTTGCCATGAAATGCTACTTCAAAGTGCGCCCCTCTCCTTCGTCTGCCAAGTATTCACCGACAGCCAGGTCAAACGAATATCCTTGACGAAAAACATTATCAAAGTCCTGGATAATAACGCCGATATTCCTGCTCTAGAACTCTATCCGCGATCGCACCAGGTACGCATGCCTTCCCGACTTCTTTCATCCCCCGCTAATGCCTTGCAAGGTCACCTACCGATACTACCTGGGCATGCTGAGCTTCCTAAACGAGGAGTACGCCAAGGCATGTCACGCTGTTTTGTTTCCCGCCTAAACTAACCCTCCAACAGGCGGAGCAAGAGCTAACCCTCGCGTTCTACCACTGTCATATCGAGGCGCACGAGAACCAAGCGTACGTTCCTCGCCCACCTCGCATAGTACGGCTGATGACACCGCACCAACAGACGCATCCTCGCCTACCTCATTCCCCTCCGCATCTTGCGCGGGCACCTCCCCTCCCAGGAGCTGCTCCACCGCTTCCCCATTCTCGCGGAGATCTTCGTGCCCTTCGTTGACGCCATCCGCGGGGGCGACATCGCCGGCTTCGACCGGGCCCTTGACGCGCGCGCGCTACGCCTCATCGAGCTCAACCTCCTCCTCACGCTCGAGAAGGCGCGCGAGCTCTGCCTGCGCGGGCTCTTCCGGCGCGTGTACGTCGCACCCCTCTCCTACTCTTCATTCATACGCTGACGCATGCTCGCAGATGGGTCGCCTCGGCCAAGGGCACGCGCATCCCGCTGGCGATGTTCCACAGCGCTCTCACGATATCGGGGATCGCGGTCAGCATCGAGGAGGCCGAGTGCCTCGTCGCAAATATGGTGTACAAGGGCTTCATGCGCGGCTACATCAGCCACGAGAAGCAGATGGTCGTACTCGCATCGGCGAATGCGTTCCCGCGGCTGGTGGATCGGCAAGCACCGTTTGCGTTGATGTAGTGCTTGCTAGGCTATGCAATGCTATGACAGGGTCCTCATTCGATGCGATGAATTTGTCGAAACCTTGCTCTCGCGACGGCGCTGACATGCCAGCGCTGCTTGCGACGGGCTCGAACCGTCTTCTCCCCATGCGCACAATGGCCCTTGTCCGGACTATGATCATCCGTCCTTGTCCCGCTGGTGTACTTCACGTCACCTTTCGTTGTCATTTTGGACTGGTCCCCCTTGTTGCGAGAAGGGGCCCTGCTTCCTCCCCGCGTACCACCGCACAGGGCCTGATGCAGATGAAGATTTAAGTGATGGGTATCTCTGTCATACGAGGGCGACCGCATTGAGCATACAGGAAAGAACGATTAGGCCGCGACGCTTCTCTCGCGCCACCGTTCCCTAGACGCGATTATGCTATATCGTACCTCCTCAAACACCCCGGCGTGCAGGAGCGGATCCTGCCAGATCGGAAGGCTGAACGCGAACCAGGACCACACCCAGAAATACCCTACGAGCTTCCACTTCCAATTACCTGTGATGCCGAGTCCCCTCCCTAGACCCATAACGCATTCTTCGAGCGTGATGGCCACGGCCTGGAGGAGGAAGAACCACAGCGCGCCGCCGCCCCAGTGGCGCAGCACCATGTACTCGGGGAGGTAGTGCATGGTGCCGGAGACGAGGAACGCGACGTAAAGCTGGGTGTAGGCAGACGCCTTCGTGCCCGGCTGCAGCCGGAGCACTTTATGAGCGACGAATCGGCCGTGTGCGGACAGGAACTGTGAAACAGGGTGTTAACGCAAACTAAACGATTCCAAACGCCACCAACGCACCCGGCGCATGCTCTGGTGCCAAACGCGGCCCCAGAAGTTGCGTACGCTCCAGGCGAGGGCGAGGGAGCCCATGAAGGGGGGCCAGTCTTCTGGGCCCGATGCGCCGGTGCCGACGGAGTAGGCGGCGTTGAGGGAGTGCCCGCATATAGAGGCTGTGGCCAACGGCACGCACCACGCCCAGATCGCCTGATAGCGCCACAGCCAGCCGGACGAGGTGAGGCTCGGGCCGCCGGCGTACAAGGAGGGATGGCGAGTGGAGAAGTAATAGTTGACGCTCTCGAAGGTGGCGGCCATCAGGAGGGCCTGGAGCAGTTGGTCTCGGACGAAGGTCCGGCGGGGGATTAAGGGCGATGGACGGGGCGGGTAGCGGGGCTCATGTTCCCAGCCGACGCCGGTCGTGCTGCTGAAGAGCTTGAGGGCCCACAATATTCTCTGCATGAGGGGGGCGTGTTCGATGGGCTGGTCCGCGCGCTGGGGCGGCTTGACGATGCGGAGCTCACGCTGAACCTCTGTGAGAAGGATGAAGTCGGACGCGGCGAAGAGGTACGTGAACCAGATGGTTGCAACGCAATAGTCCAAAGTTGGGTATCCGCTGCCGAGAGTGAGAAGGTAGGGTGACATTAAGAGAATGGGGAGGAATAATAGGCGACGGTATGGCGATGGCTTGACCACCAGAGCGAGAATATTAAGGAAGAGAAAGAAGCAACCGAGATACACCATCCGATGCAACGCATTTCGGTCCAGGACGATTTTTCCATGACCCTGAAGCAATTTCGGGTGCGGTGAGTGTCCCAGAATTGAATGCTTCTGGTTTTATACGACTCCAGCCCGGGTCTACGTGGCGAGTGACGTGGTGCACTTCAGAAAACGTTTCTCGAGAAAATGAGCGGGCTTTCCTCTATGTATACTTACCAGTGGTTCAAGTTGAAAAGGTGCTTAGACGAAGTGTTGGTTGTTGGAGGAAGGAGCAGATTTATTTGATGTCCGCTTCGAACTCCGCGTCGAACTCCGCGTCACGGTTGATCTTGCTTCCAACCCTCACGACAAATTCTGGTGCCTTGCTGACCATTCTGCCTTTTAAACCGCTGCAACTGGATCTTCTTCCACAATGCTTCATGGCCCCTCCGACTTCAAAGCTCCGACGGAATCCCCCGAACAGCAACGTACTCAAGAAATCCAGAAATGTGAATCACTGTGGGACGTTCGGCTGAACCCGCGAAATTGCAGATAATCGGGGTTCTGCTGGCCGACGGGCTTGCTGAAGCTTTCGCCGAAACCCCGCTGTAGCTTGGCAGTCCTTCTTCCGCCACATTTTCAGCTATAGCACACTCGAGGCGCATGGTCTGTCCGAGTCTTCCCGATCGTACCATATCCATCGTAACTAATACAAGCAAATGCGCAGTAACCGCGGCTCCAGGACCCTAACGGAATGGCCTATTCCTCAATAATCATCTGAGACTGGTCCTCTGAACGCGCCTGGATTGTGGCCTTTGACGAAGCCTCGTGTAAGGTTGTACGGCCGTCGCATCATCGGAAATTGCGGTCTTTCTGTTACAACGAGCGCTGGGCCATGTTGTCGACTTCCTCGTCGATTGAGCCGTCGAATTCAATTTCCAAAATTTCTCACCGCTTGTCGTCGACTTGTGTTCTCCGTCGCGGCTACGCGTCGATGCTGTGACCCATCTCGCATCTTGCTTCTTCCACTCGGTGCTGGCAACCTCAAACGTCATATCCGAGATCCGTTTGCCCCGGTAAGCTGCACACCGAGAGTGAGAAGCTGTAGAAGGCAACACCTCCTGTCATCCGTCTGGAGCAGGCCTAGGCTTTCAACCCAATCGTTGGCACGACCCTCATGGACGCCGAAGCAGGTCTGGTTCCTTCTGGTACGAGACATTATAAAAGACGGTAAGCAAAGGTCGCTTTCTGCACTGACTTTTCTGTCTACCCTTTTTTTGCGCACTCCTCGCCATATCGATCGCTCTCACCATCATCATGTGCACTGCATCCTCATCCTCTGCCACCACCGCTCGCCAACTACCTACCACTCGCCGATGTGCGACAAAATGTACGAGCGAAAGCGACCCATCCATCCCGAAGTCCAGCTACCGAGACGGACCTCAATGCTGCCATTGCGGCTGGCGGGGTAACCACTCCTCATCATGCCCGTTCTATAACCCAGTAACCTGCGCGTCCCGAGCACGGTTAGTCGTCTGTCTATTCATTCTCGCCTATCACTGGACGGTCGCTAATAATATGTTCAGATCCCCGATCTAAAAGTACCACGATTCCGTATTTTTGTAGTTGTTTCGCCTGCCGCATAGAGTAAGTATGTTTCCTTTCATCGATCCGGATACACAGCGCTAACCAGCCCGACTTTCCCTAGGTCTTGCTTTGAACCGCCGCATCTGTTTTGTGTATACCACCACGTCGCTAAATAAATGTAGATTAGCTAGAAACGACCTGTACTAGTACATGATATCCCAGTCCACTTGGTTCCCCACCGCGTCCGCTTTACCGACGGACCCAGATGATATCATTCTGAAGACCAGAAGCATACTGAGAGGGTTGGAGGTATAGGGATCAAAAGTGATGGGGGATATCCGCGGGACAAATCGGTGCGGGCACACACCAGCGGGCGAATGCCTGGGGTCGGACACCCGGACGCGTTGGCCTGGGGTTCTACCCCAGAAGATAGGTCTCAGGAGGGCAATGGCCGCATGTATAAGTCAGCTCTTGTATACCCGTTGACATTTGCCTCCACATATACGCCTGTATCCATTCCTGTACAGCGACATACCCAGATATAATACAGGTTGACCTACGGGAACTTCCGGTACCCAAATCATCCCGCTCCGTCCGGTTTCAGTCAACATCCACCCGCTCTGTTCTTACTGTTGGCCAACCACTGAAGCTATATGCCTGCACCCCAACCCCCCGAAACCAATGATGGACTATATAGCTCATATCTCACGGCTCTCTCATCCATGCTACCTTGAATGTCGCTCTCTAACGATCCCTGCGACAAATGTGATACTGGTTTTTTCACAACGGCCAGACCATGCGAGGGTCATTATACTCCTGGTGCGAATGAAGGACGCTATTTTCAACGGGTACGTTGATCCACAAGTTGTCATGTCTTTTGCAGTCGTTTTCTGAGTAGACTATCGCAGTGCCAATTCAACAACTTCCATCCCGACCATGCACAGAATCCCTGCCAGGGTTACAAATGGCGAGACGATATTCCTCGCAAGCCACCCCGCCCTGGGACCCCTCTTTTGTCTCCTACAACTCCCTCTTCTCGTACTCGTACTCCGACCTCTACTCCAACCCCTACTCCCAAGGGCCGTACCATTGGTAGAGCCCCAAAACAGCCTTGCATCAATAGCTCTTGCCCACAGCAAGGCAGCCACGGTGGCCATCGACATGCTCGATGTGTTTGGCAGTTCTGTAAAACTTGCTGCCAAAGAACACCAGGGAATTCATGCCCTGCCCCGCGTCACAACGACAATCCATCACCGGTGCTTAATTCATTCACTACATCTTCCCCTTCATTTTCGTCTTCCTCCTCCACACAACCAGCACCGTCTTCCTCCGGTACCAGCACCATTCCATTCACTTTCGAAAGGCCAATGGGCCGCATGATCGACCAGTCGTATGCCCTCAAAGTCATGCAAGGTGACCATCAACTGACCGCGACCAACCACTTTCAACGGGAAGCATATCGCAAGTCCCAGGTTAACAGCTTGAAAGTTCGTCTCTGGGTTCAGGTGCGGTCGTTCCGTGTCATTTGCTTTGCTTGCTTTCTGACATTCAAGATATATAGAATGATAAACCTGGCATTGGCTTGGCCGTCTCGGTGCCCCACTTTCCGTGGTTCCATCCCAAGGATTGCGAGCCTATTCTGCTGCTTGCTGCACCGGATACTTGCGTGTCCTATAGCTATTGGGATACAAAGGAGTGGATCCTTACCAACACCGCACTCGAAATCAAAGGGGGCACAGAGATCCTCTTTTTACGCCTGTCCCATATCACAGATTGTCTTGATGGCCCGCGTTGCCTCAAACGTAGAGTGTCCGATGCCTCCAATACAACACCCAGCCCGTTTCGCTTTCGTATGAGTACAGGACGGTGAGCTTCTGTCTTTCTGTTTTCTATTTCTTCTTACAACCCTTTTTAGGACGCAACCACGTATCTCTCCGCTATCTTACAACAGCTCTCAAAAGCCCAACTCCGTTATGTAGTTCCCTTCCGTTATCTCAGTTTCTGCACTCTAACTTCAATTTCAAGCTCTATATCCTCAAGCGAGGAAGGCGACCTTGACGGTGGCGAAGAGCCTGAGATCCCCGAGATGACAAGGTATGTATTTTCTTTTCACTGGTTCAGCAAATGCTGACCTTTGAAAGTGCTTTATCCGGGGATCCTCCGCCTACATCCTCGGCGCTGACCTTCACTCCCACCGTTTCACCCCCTACTCCGTCTGCATCTCACACACCGAAGTTTCCACTTGATTTTGCATGTGAGATGGACACTGCGTTCAAGGCTATGTCACAACATACCGGAAACATTCCTGAAAGATTCGCCAAGGCGTTTGGGCTTCAATGGCACAGCTTGACATATTACACCCATTACGCCGTCTGGAGTGGTATGGATCGGGATGCATTGAGTTACGCTGTGCAATGCGGACGCAATTCCGGTGGGTACTGGCATTCCTTAGTAAAATTGTACGGGAAAGGAAAAGCAAAGGCCAAATCTACATAGCGCACCCTTATAGTTACAAAATGTGACTGGCCAGTTTTGTCGTCCCAGATCAATATTATTTGATGCGCTCGGAAACTTTGTACATTCTCTTTTGAGACGATCATGGCGCCAAAAATCTTGATCCTTACTGAGGAATACCTGTAGGTATCCAACCTCTTCCATCTTCTTCTATATTGATTTCTCTTCAGTGTCAAGCAGAGGACTAATGCTGTAAAACTAAGATTCGAGCATTTGAAGGTAATTCTTTCATTGCATTTATTTTCGTACTAAGATTGGGTTACACAGCACATTTTGCGTATCCACAGGGAGGTTACAAAACTCACACCTAGCCCACCTAGCTACGCCGAGGCCGCCAAGGCTCTTGCTACGGAACAAATCCCAGTTAACTGGACTTATGTTCTTCATGGCTTGGGCCCTGCTACTGGAGTTGACATTAAAATTCGGGAGCTCTATAACAAGGGCATAGTACAGTTGCCGGTGAGATGGTTGCGTAGCCATTGTTTGCGCTGAAACTCACTTAATGATTTATCAAGTCCGAGCTTGAAAAAGATAATATTTCGCGTCCCTCTTCCCCCCTTACCCCAAATCCATCCAGCTCTCCGGAATCTCCAGGTAAGTGTCCATTTCCAAATAATGAACTCGGTTCCATTGATGCAACACACCTTTAGGGAAAGAAGTGCGGATGCCAACTCCGACGCCTTTGAAAAGTGCAGATGGATGCCGTGCCACGCGAGAGGAGTTGAAGAACTCTGATTTGGTCTGGGAGATACTGTCCTACAGTAAGATTGAATAGCTTTCCTTTCAAACCGAGCTAAAGCTAGCACCCCCAGATCCAGAGGTCGACTTCAAGTTGTTTGATCCCAAGATCGTTGTTGCGAAAATGCTAGACACCGAGAACTGTCTCCTCAAGCGCTTCAATATCCTGGATATCACTGCTGCAACTACGTATCAGGGCAGGTTCAAAAAGTCCCACCCTGTTGATGAAGCGCACGTAACTCTGAACGACATGGACCAGACCTTCATGGTAGCTGTCCATGTACGCACCAAACAGCTTATCCAGAATGTTATCCTCAACAACATGGAGTTTCATGAGGCTGGTCAGTTGCACTCCGAATCTGCCTTGCTTCAAAAGACACTAATCATTTCCTAGACGTGGCATATGAAGTGTACTGGGCGTGGCCTACCTTGAATACTACCTTCAATGTCACAGGTCAAGTTATGAAGCCCTTGTGCACCTACAACCCTGCACAAACCCCCAGTGTCCAATGGAACATCGATAGCGACCACGACCTCCTAGCAATGGGCGATTCCAAGGCCTTAAGAATCCTGCTCTTAATGGAGCCGGTGAAAGAGGTAAGTCATGGCTGGCGTCTTTGCTCTTTAACATATAATGCAGGACGTACAGGAGGAGGAGGAAGTTTCGGAAAGCGAACGCCTCAACAACCGTGTTGCTCAGTACCTCTTGAAGACGCACGGGCATCAGAAGGTTTTGCAGGAGATTCGTGACATCAATAGAGACCCCAAGGAGAAGGGAAAAGGCAGGACACCCAAGGTTTGGGCGTCTTGGATCGATACGATGACGGTCATTTCCGACTGTGAAGTTCGTGTGCCTGCATCGGCCGATGAGGACATAGCACGCAAGGCCATCAACAAGACCCATCTGGCAAAGCTTGTCCTTGCCAGCTCCGACTGGACGTCCAAGTGCCTCCAGGCGCAGAAAATCGTCAAGGGGAGGAATGGTAGAGCGACGAACGAAGAGATGGACAAATATCTCAAGAAGGAAGATGGGCCGCCAGTGGGTATCGAGAAGTTTCTGGCTAAGCTAGTTCTCCTTGCCAAGTAGCATTGTCGTCCTAGAGGAACAGTCAATTTATCGTCTTTGTGGCATCCAAAAGCTCGGAGTGTGGCAGTGTTGGGTCCCGGCGACCCCCGTTAGTCAGCAAACGACTTCCCGTGGGTATTCATTACGATCACGTGCCGCTCAACGCGACGCGTCTGTATAAAGCTTTCGACTTGTTTGGAACAGCTTCCTCCTAACCACAACGAGTCCAACTCGAAATTCCTATTTCATGCTATCATCCTTTGTCTGGTGGGTCGCGCGGGTGCAACGAAATGCCCTGCACACCTACCAAGTCAAGGTGGCATCGCATAGTGGAGGCGTCTTCAAGCAAACAAGAGGCATTTATGCTGCTACTTCTGAATCCAGGCATAATGTGCTGTGTGTTCTGGAGGTCGCGCGGGTGCAACGAAATGCCCTGCACACCGACTTTGCACACGGTTCATTCGCAGGGTGTGGTGACGCGTGAAGAAGGGCACACACAATTATAATCCTTCAATGTGCTAGATCGCGCGGGTGCAACGAAATGCCCTGCACATCGATGCCATTGCACGTCGGATTTTATATGTGTCCTTTTTCTCGTCCAAGTCGGCGCCGGTCCGATTGCACAGCCACCTCGCACTTTTCTTCCCACCACGACGACATCCACGCAAGACGGCCAAAACACCGCCGTCTCCGAGCGCGACAGCAAGATTGCAGTTCCCGGAGGTCCAGCAGGTTTTAGCAAGGGTTGGGGCCATCACTGGAAGGTGGATTGGCATAGGTAAGTCTTTTTTTCTGCTTTTTTTTCGTTGTTATTCTCCCCCTCCCTCCTTCAACCTCCACCTCCACCTCCACCACATCCACCTCCCCCCTTCCCTCTGACCCTGACCCACCGGCCGCTCGCCCGCGCCACTGTGTGCGTGCAGGCGTTCTCGCCTCATCCCCGCTTCCGCCTCCACCCCACTTCCGCCTCCACCCCACAGCCCCCGCTCATCCTCTCGTCCAGCAACCGCCACGAGCACGCAGACGCAAGACTGCGTTTTGGCTCTGCCCCACCCTCAACGCCGGCCCGCTGCAAGCGCACCCCGCGCCGCCGCCAAGTCGATGCGCCACGAGCCGCCGTCCAACGCGCACCTCGCCCTCGCCCCCACGCGCGCCCCACAATTCCCTCTCGCCCATCGTTCCCTCCCGCCCATCAACGGCGTGTCCCCCGCACCACACTCGTTCCCCACCCTCTCGCCGCGCCGTTTGGCGCCATGCGCGGCGTCGACAAGAACGCCAACACCTCCGCCAGCACCGCATCGTCCCAACCCAGACAACGACCTCCGCGCTCTCACTGCGCCCACGCACCTTGCCCTCGCGCGCGCACCTCACCCTCGCGCGCTGCGCCACGAGCCGCCGCCACGCCACGAGCCGCCTGCGCGCTCTCGCCGCCGTCCTCCGTGCTCTCCCTGCACCCACGCACCTCGTCCGCGCACCTCGCCCTCGCCTCCTCCCACGTCGAAATCCCTGCACGCAAACGCGCGCGGGGATTCACGACCACTTGCCTCGCCGCGTCGAAACCCCTGCGCTCAAACGCGCGCGGGGGTTCGCGCCCTGCCGCCGCCAAGTCAATGCGCCACGAGCCGCCGTCCAACGCGCTCTCGTCCGCGCACCTCGCCCTCGCCCTCGCCCGCGCACCTCGCCCTCGCGCGCTGCGCCACGAGCCGCCGCCAAGTCGTCGCCGCTGTCGTTCCCCACCCTCTCGCCGCGCCCTTTGGCGCCGTGCGCGGCGTCCTCCGCGCTCTCGCCGCCGTCCGCCAAGTCGTCGCCGCCGTCGTTCCCCACCCTCTCGCCGCGCCCCTTGCCCGCGCACCTCGCTCTCGCCCCCACCCACGGCAAAATCCCTGCACGCAAACGCGCGCGGGGATTCGCGGCCTCGTCCCTTACCGCGGCGAAATCCCTGAACGCAAACGCGCGCGGGAATTTGCGTGCGGGTGTTGTTCTGCACGCAAAAGCGCAGGGGCTCTGGCCTACACCCTCATCTCCGCCCGTCTGACCCTCGCACCTCGCCCTCGCCTCCACGCGCCCCAGTAGCAGTGCCCCCCACCCAACAACGACAACTGCAGCATCGCGCCGCCGAGACTCGGGAGCGCGCTCTTGCCGTTTTCCGTGCGGGCGCGTGCTGTACCCACTGCGCTCGCCCCGCGTGCCTTTGGCTACCCCCGCCTCGACCTCCGAAGTCGCGCCTGTCCTCGGCCGCGTCGACATCACATCCTCAGCGGCGTCCACACACACGCCCCCGCGCCTCGTCCCTCACCGCAACCCCTGCGCGCAAACGCGCGCGGGGGTTCGAGTGCTCGTCCATCACCGCGTTGAAATCCCTGCGCGCAAACGCGCGCGGGGGTTTGCGTGCTCGTTCTTCACCGCGTCGAAATCCCTGCGCGGGTTCGCGTGCTCGTTCTTCACCGCGTCGAAATCCCTGCGCAGGTTCGCGTGCTCGTTCTTCACTGCGTCGAAACCCCCGCGCACAAACGCGCGGGGATTTGCGTGCGGGCGCGTTTGTGGGCGGGGGTTTCGCGTACGGGTCTCCATATCCAGGTAAGTATTTTGATGAAGTCTGGAAAAATCGTTTTTCCAATCGAGTCCTTGTGCGGATGGGTTAGTCTTTGCAGCGCTCTCCGAGCCTATAGCGTCCTCAACGATGGCCCGGTCGCTTTGGGCCCACTGAACGTCGGGCGTTGAAGACGTGCTCCCGACCTAGGTAAGTCATCTCGTGTTCAAAAATTCGTATTTTGACAAGATGTGTTGGTAGTCAGCAGCGTCCACCTGCGTCTCCGCCGCACGCATGCGGGGATTGTTCTGCAGGCCGACACATGTGGGTGTCTCACTGCGCACGGTATGCTTGCGGGTGGTGCGTGGGGAGGAGTGTTCGGTCGGTGGGGATGTGTTTTAGGGATAGTATGTCCGGTGGGGAATGTGTTAGCTGGGATGCGTGAACGTGGACGTTTTGCTATGAAGTACACATGTAAATCAGATTAGAAGAAATATATATCTTCATTGTGAACCGGTACAAGTGCGCATACTACTCCGATGGTTTCGTCCAACCGAACCTGGACATAAGCTCGGAGGACACAGGTACCTGAGAACCAGAGCGTCTGAACGCCTCCTCAACAGACTGGTGGGGGTTCATGACACCTTCATGACCAGCAGCCATAGCCTGTTCTACTGTATCACAACCAGTCACCGGTCCTTGACGCATAGTAGACTGGGAGAAGAAGACCATGCTTCCTCGCCCAGTCGTATCACCGGCGACAATCTCCCGCGAGTTCTCGGGTGTGGGGCGCTCAACGTCTTCTTCGGCGCACACAAACTTCAGACCTGTAAATTCTCAACATCATGCATTGGCAAGGATATCGGATGGAACTTACGATGAACGTCCAAGTTGAAATGATAAAATAGGCTGGATGGATAACTCGTCAAGGTCCAGGGAGGCAGTTCGAGAGCGATGTTGGCTTCCCACAGGACAAGCCATGTTCGAAGCTTGTGGTTGAAGTTCGCTAGAAGCTGTTCAGTCAAAAGGGAAATGGAGGATAATCATGGAAACATACCGCCGCTTTTGAGAAGGTAGGTTAGGATGGAGCAGCATCCGATCTGGTTCTTGTAATCGCAATGGGGGTCAGTGTGGGTGCGGTCTTGTTCTGGAAACGTTGCGTTCCAGCAAAAGTTCCAGTAAAGACCGAACATGGGCTGGATCTGATATCTCTCATAGTGCCATGCTGCGTCCGCCTCAAAACGTGCAGCAAGACCAGGCCATACACAGCATATGATGCTGGAGACCCAGCCACTTGGGGGCGTCAGTCAAAACCAAACAAGTAATTTGGGTAAGACACACATTATGTCTTTGACAATCGGGAGCTCCATGAACTTGGTGACACGATCTTGGTGATCTCGCCCCCACTCGGCAAGGTACGGTCGCTGGGAAGGGGATTAGACTTGAAGCAATAAATGGCACATTTACTTACCTTCGAGGATTGGTGTTGGTGGCCAAAGATAATGGCCATGTGTGGCCCCCGGACCTCGTTTTCGAAATGCTTGCGGAGCGAGGGGGATTGCAAGTCGTTCTCAACCAGAATGGCCTGAGCCTCCTCGATCTCATCGATCCGGTCAGCCAGCCAGGTGGCTTGGAAGGATCGATGGAGGAAAATGAGACCCGTTGAGTCTACGACAAATGTGGCTCTATTCTTTGCAAGACTGGATGACAATGTTAGCAAGGGGGGATAACAGCAACGGAATGGACGTACTCATAAGGAATGGGAATGAAGTGCTTGAGCCATGGATACAAGGCCTCTGCGTCAGGCTTCTTGCGAAACAGAACACGAATCTCATCTCGGGCAAGTTGAGGAGGAAGTCGGCCCTGCCAACCTCGAGGGCTAACTGAGGCATCGTCCGCCAGAGCGAATGAGGAGGACTTGATAACATCCCCAGAGGCCAATGCCCGCATGGCCATCGTGGCCTCCCGGTGGGGGTTCAAGGTGCCATCCTTTCGCTTGTCGTTTTTGCCTGCTCGCTTGCCCTGGCCACTGCGCCGGCTTCGACGACTGGCCTTGGGGTTGGCGGGAGGGAGGGCATTGGCAGAGGTAGTGGGGGGATGCCGTGGTTTTGGAGGAGGGCTTGAGGTTCTGAGACGTTGTCAATCAGGAGGTTTGAGGCCTAAAAAATGAAGAAGGGACAGACCTCCACTGATGCTGTGGGAGCTTCAAGGTACTGTCTAGATTGAACCACTTTTCGGGTCGGCCCTTCATGTCCTTTGTCTCGTCAGTCACCGATGTGGTGTCCTCCTGACCCTTCCGTTTCTTTCGAGGACGGGGCTGGCTGGGTTCAGGGGGTGGAGGCTGAGACTGCTGTCCGAGACGAAGAAGAAGACGGTTGGAGCGTCTGGGGTTTGCTTGAAGAAGGTGGCGGGGGTGGAGCGAGTCAAAGTCAGTGTTGGGATCATCTGTTGCCTCGGGATTATGGTTTTGAAGGTAGATTGGGAGCAGATCATATGCAGTACAGGCAGTACGAACTATATCTCCCTGTATCATATTCAATTTAAATGTATCGATATTTTGGAGAACAGACTTACCGAAAGAGGGCTGTTTGAATCTCCCTCACTGTCCGAGTCATCCATGCTGGAAAGATCAGAGTCCCAGTCCATGTCGGGGGCAGAAGACAAAGACATATTGCAGAGGTCCAGTGAGGCCTAGAAGGAGATTCAAACAGAGCTGAGAGTCTGAGACATCACAAGAGCGGGCAACAATGGAAATGTTTGTAGTTGTTTGCTATAGTCATGTATGATCAACACTCGCAATGTTCAAAACGCATTCAGGTTCAACGTGATAGATACAGCCCATGAAAATAGATATAACTGAAAAACAATTACAATTGAGTTGTGCTACTAGTAGTTTCTGGGGCAGAGTGCGAAGCACTGATAAATGGCATCCCTCCACGCAGCAAGGACTCCGACTGGATGTGCGGAGCATGGCCCTTTGCCTGAAGCTCCGCAGCCGTTAGTTCATTGTGGATCGAAATCATTTCGTCCAAAAAGAAGTTGTACCTTCAATAAAGTTTAGAGCCATGAAGGAAAAAGAGAAGTGGACGCACTTGAGGACCACCATATCTTGCACTATGTTCTGGAATTTGCCAAACCAAACATTGGCCTGCTCTGCAACAGAAGAATTGAACACCCATTTTCCCTCGCTATCTATCAATTCACGGAAGCGGGCGGGGTTGCAATGAATCTGGCAAAACACGTCTGCCTCGGAATGTTTGCACTTGAAATGGAACACATCCACTGGGAGGCCAACACTGTCAAAATAGGTATCGCCACATGCGTGAAGGTGCTTCAGAATGTTGTCGTAGAAAATGTAAGAGGGTAACGACCCTGGGTATTCTGGGGGAAATGTAGCCTTCAGAAAGTCCTGGGGAATAGGAGTTCAGAAATGGGTGAGTTCGGAGGTCAGGCGAATGTAACCTTGACTCCAGAAATTCCCTCTGACCCAAAGAATGTAGCCCTTGAGATAATGATTCCACAGCACCGAACAAAAAGCTGCTCATTGTGGGTCCAGCTCCGGGCAAGACTGCCCTTGAGTCGAGTTGTAGAAGGGTGGGACGTAGTGGGAAGCCCAGTCGGAGTGGAAGTAGAAGCCAATACCTCGGGGGATGTGCTTGACCCTGCAAGGGGGATATCTGAAATGGAGGCACTGCTGAGACGACTGCGCAACTGGAACATTGCTGCATTTCTCTCTTCTGCGTCGGCTTGGAAGGCAACGTGTGTTTCAGTTGTGCAAGTACGGAAGCCAGGTCGGGCGGACTGGGAACAACCACGGATACAGCATTGTTGAAGCAGATGCTCGTGAGTGAGGCAAAAGTGGTGCCGCTGGGTGGGTAGGGCCTCCTGGCAGTCATGGACACTGCAGCACAGGTGTCGGACCGTAACACCGTCATGCACACCAGCTGTCATTCGGTCTGTAATATGGTCAGCATGGAATAGATACAGAGAGAATGCAGCTGACACCAGTTTCCGTCTTCCCCCTGGTAAATCTTCATACATCGGTTGCAGGCATGCGCCCACATTGGCTGACCGGTTCCTGCCATCCTATAGTTTCTCTCAGCCAGAGCTTCATCAAATCGGTGGTTCTGATGGCCGTGGTGGGGCAGAGAAAGTGGTTCACGGCGTGCTTGCTTGTCCTGCAGAATGGCATGCAAGAGGAAGGAGTCAAGGACGAGATCTCCCGTAAGGTCATTGCTCAGACGTGAAGCTGTTGGAAGTTCGGATATACCCAGGGAGTAGTTGTAGACTCGGGAAATTCCTTGGCAGGTACCACTGTAATGCAGGAAGATTGTGAGACAAGTTCTTCGCCAACAAGAGTAGCTTACTGGGACTGAGCCATCTGGATTCGGAAGTATTGGCAAAGGTCTGGCTCCACATATGTTGTCTCCGTAACGTGGATGAGTTTTGGGATCTCGTGTGAATAATAAGTACGGCGAGCGGTGGGTTCACTGGCATCTCGGACGTAGTAATTGTTGTAGTAGCGGATGTGGCAAGCTGTAAATTTTCAGTAATAGGTGCGAACGGGCAGTTAACAAGCTCACCGTGACAATATAATGATTTGGAGAAGATCGGAAGAACTCCGCGTCGAAGTGTGTAAAGTCTGCCTTCTACAATGCTCTCCTCCCCCAGTCTAGGAGAAGTACAATGCAAGCATGATGAGATGGGTGGAAGAAGAGGCTCTGCACCTGTAAATATTGCTTAGAGAGGTACAGAGAAAGAAGGAAGACAAACCAATTTTAGATGGGCGAGCATGAATACGAAATGCGTCATCCAAGGAGGGCAAGGCTTCGGACTGTGATGCTTCTGCCAGGTCACTGAAGGCATGCCAGGTGAGCTGGACAATTGAAGGCTCAAGGCCAAGTACAGATCCCAAGAAGTCGGCCACAAGAGGCGGAAGCAGCACTGGAAGAGCTTGACCAGGAGGCATAATCTCAGGCCATATGTGGTGGGTTAACTCCAAGAAGAGAATTTGTACGGCGGTTGTGGTGGAAGCCATGATTGGATTAACATTGTGGGAAATGGTATTTTACAAGAGGCATGGACAAGGTGGGGTCCACCTCCAAAGATAAGCCAGCATTCATCTAAACGGATGTATATGGGCACAAGTATTTACCTCCGGATATCTGCAAGGGGAGATATACCAGAAGCGAAACACCTGGAGGGATTTCAGTGGACAGATTGAATTTGGCAGTATACCATGTGAAAGAAGAGCCAGCGAACGGGTTGTCCAAGTCCCAATAGTGCGGAAGATAAGAAAATAAAGACCAGCCTAAGGCATAGTGGTGCGGGCAGAAACGGCCAGGCAAATGCCCGCAGCCGTTTGTCCCGCGGATACTCGCCGTGTCCCGCATCAGAATTTGATCCCCATAGCTTCAACCTTTTGAGCATACTTACAATCTTAACCGCTATCTGCGAAGGTGTGCGCCGGTTGCAAGTGCAACCGGGCTTCCAAAGCGTCCCCTTGGCTGTTCACATGCAGAGGCCGCCTTCTCTTCCCGAAGACCCCTCTTTAGTTGCCCGTTTGTGAGTTAACTGGTCCCCTCGTTCCTCCGTTCTTAAACGAACTCTAATAACGTTGCAGTTAGTAACATCTGGAAGTCAACCATCGAATCTCCCTCGGGGCAACCTGGCTGCTGGGAGCTTGGCAATCTACGAGTTAAAATAAAGTACGCGAATGAAAAAACATATCAACGAGCAATCGCTCTCTCGCTCCGACGAGCCCACTAAATCAAGTTATTGCACGCAGGGCCGACATGCCCTGCTCGACAAGCTCCCGCAAGGCAACGATAGATTGGTCTGGTTCCAGGAATCGAGCCGTCTGGCCAGATTAACCGAAATGACTGAAGCGCCGACCCTTTGTCGCCCACGGTATCGCGTCTCGACGACAACGCAAGTATTGCGGGTTGCTTCACGGCAAAGGTCGTCTCTGTGAACGACACGGATTGCAGGTGGGGGAGGAAACTGGTATGCTCGGAGCGGTCCAATGCAGCGATGAAGTACTGGAAGAAACTCCGCTGGGGGTGGCACAGTTCGATTTCCGTGAGGTTGCGCATGGTGGTGAACCACTCGATGCTGAGCTGCTTTATTTGGGCTGCGGTGGAGAAGCGTCGCAAGGAGGCGGCCGAGTGCGCGAGGAAGGCGAGAAATTTCCGGTTCGCCGGGACATCTCGTATATCCAACGAAAGATGGAGGGTTTCGAGGGCGGGTAGGCAAACAAAGCGAATGAAGTCGGTCGAGCTGTTGTAGATGAGACGTAGCGTTGGGAGAGGTCGTGGACTATAGGAACGGCGTGGAAGATGATAGTTTCCGTCCAGCTGACTGAGCACGTCAATTCTTGGAGGAACGGAGCGCCGTGGATAAGGTCAGAAATTCGTCTCCGGAGAGGAAGTCGCACGTCACTTGGGACAGTCCCTCGTAAGGTAGAGGGAACGTCCGAAGACAAGCTACATCTCCTACTGAGAGCTGACGTAGGCGAGGCGCAACGGAAAACGGTTTTAACCCACCCACCGGGAAGCCCAGGAAGCTACCGCTGTTGAACTTGACCGCGAGGGAAAGTGTTTCCAGCGCGGGAAACGGTCGAACGACGTCGTTGGCCAGCCCTTGAAAATGCGACATCTCGAGTTGCAGCCTATTGGTCTGCAGGCGCATGACGGCGCACAATTGCCTTTGTCGCATCCGCACCGAACCCATCGTTGAAGGGCGAGCCCACAGCAACGCTGAAGGAGAGCGGGCAAGAGCCGGCGCGGTAAGCATCGCTCGAGTTCAACCTCGTCCAACCCGATGTGCAGGTCTGCGAGTATCAAGTGCAGATTATTCCATAACTGAGGAGTGGACAAGGCCACATTCCTCCAAGTCCGACAGATTTGAATGAGAAGGAGGGGGGCCAGGGCGACACTGGGCCCAATTTCCACATCGCTCCGGAGTTCTGGAATGGGAGGGAGGCAATGGAGGAAAATTTCCGAAGTGATTTCGTGGGGAAGGCTGAGGACTGGGTAGACAACACTACACATCCGGGGCGATTCAGAATTGGAATCGGCAGTCGATTGTACGCCATCGAGAGGTCTCTGCGCTGCAGTGGATATGGATATGGACATGGTGGCGAAGGGCACGACGCGATTGATGGTCTGACTCAGCCGGCCGACTGCGGTCTAGACCATCGGCCGACGGTCACCTTGTTCAAACCTTGCTTCAGACTTCCACCTCGAGATTTATCCCACTCCTGGGACCTGCTATCTGGCTGTAAATCCTGCGCTTCTCGCTGGAAGGTCCGCTATAGTCGGTACTTGGACGCGTTACTTAACTTGCAAGAAATCCAGAACTTGCGTGGATCACCCAAGGATCGCCGTCGGACTTTTTCGGCCCCAGGCTCGCGGGAAAAGTCTATTACCAGGCACTAAAGCTTAACCCACAACCACTACCCGGCGCCTGGCTGTGAGGACTTCTATTTAGCCAATGCGCAAGCAGGGTGCTTTCTGGCGCATGATCTGGAACTCGAAGCCACGTACTGCGGCTTTAAAATTCAGAGTGGAGTCCGATGTGGAGAAAGGGTTCTTTCTTGGCGTCATCCCCTAGCGGAAAGGTCTCTTCCTCAGGAAAAAGGGTCGACACGACTCAACGAGCGGTCTCGAACGCCATCTCGATGATGGGCGCATAATCTTGCTCCTTCACTGTTCAAAGCCTCGTGGACGGGGTTGTCATCCCCGAAACTTGCGGACGCGCCTGACGAACCAGTACCATGCCGCAGGAAGGCCGCAGGAAGGCCGACTGAAGATCGATGTTCTTCTTCGAGGCTCAGGCTTGCTAGGATATTTCTCTGTTCCGTTCCCAGTACATACACAATTCACTGACCACCCTGCCAGTATACTCACACTCTCCATCTACTCCCCGAATTCAACCACAGACGAACTCAGCGCTGCCACAATCTCAACGTCACACCCGCGATCCGTCCAAACCGGTGCCCCAGCGAATTACCGCGAGAAGCCAACCTGAACCTTCTGTGCTTTCCTCGCGGAACTGCTCGTGGTCCTAAAGCGTGACGATCGTCGCGTCGCCCAAAACATCCCGCCCATAAGATTTATAAAAGGCGGACTGAACGCTCGCCCTCCTTAGATTCAACCGCTCTTGCACACACTCCCCCACTACTTTCTCGCTCATCCTCATCATGTGCACTTCGTCTTCGTCAACCACCACTCAACCCACCATTCACTGCACAGGCTGCACAGCGAGCGACTCCACCATCTCCACCCCACGCCCTGCCTACCGCGATGGACCCCAATGCTGTCACTGCGGCTGGCGCGGCACCCACTGCACCTCCTGCCCGTTCTACAACCCCAACACCGCGCGAACCAGGTCGGTCTCCCGCTCATCCTTTGTCGCGCGGCGTCTGAAGTTGAACTTTCAGCCCCTGCCCTGAATAAAAACGCCGACCTTAATTGGCCCTCTGTTCGATCTTGTTGGGTAAGACTCTCTCTGTCTTTTTCAGCCTGAGGCTCAAGGCTAAATCTAAACGCAGGCACGCGTTTAATGGCATCGCTCTCCCTGTACTTGGACTTGTATTTATTTTCGCGGTGTATGTAGGATTGGTTGAGAAAATGTATTCGCGAACGCCGGCGGTTGATTTCGAATCAAGTTGAATTAAGCCCGTGCTTGAACCCAGAAGCCGTATAACGAGCTTCCCGCCCTCACTAGTGAAATTCAGTGATCATCGTCTTCCCTTTACAGAACGATGTTAAGAACTGCGGGAGTCAGCTTCATAAAAAGCCCCTTCGACGGGGGCCGGAACTAAACGCCGCTACTTCGAGAAAAGCTTGGTACCGAGATCCGAGACGCACGGGGGACCCTCGAAGACGTGCGCATAGCGAGGAACGTAAGCAGGAGTCGGAAGGGTGTACGATTCCTTTGCAATTCCTGGTTAAAAGAATGTTTCTTGCAAGGCAGTCGAATTATTGAGACTGGATTGAACTTGAATCAAGTCGAGTACTTGAGTGAACTCCGCAGCCCTACGACGAGGTACCTCGCTATGGTCACCGTATCAAATGGCGGGATCTTTCAACTCTTCCCACGGTTGAAATTTCGAACCGGAATTTATCCCAGCTCACGAGATGCACAAGGATCGTAGGTAGGGAAGAGCGTATAGTCAATACTTCTCGAACGTCTTGAACGGCGAAAAAAAATTGCCCAGGTGCGATGTGCGTGTCCCTTCCAAACGATTGGACGACAGACAGGCAAAACACAGAAATATTGTTGATCTTCCCCACGCTGAGTAACGAAACAGAAGTCTGGTGGTGGAAGGCTCGAGTTGAGACCGCAAGGCACGCAACTGGACCCTCAAAGAAGACCGTCCATCCGGGGTTGCCAAAGTGGGGTGGCGTTTCCTCGTCATTGGCATCCGCAATTTTCGGAGATGAAATCCCCGCCCGTAGCTTCTTTGACCACTGGGGAACGAGTAAGATTATCAACCACCGGACGCCTTCAATCCTCAAACTCCACTTAGAGTCCTCCCGCGAGGCAATCTGGTGTTCAGTAAAATGTAGTGATCCACGCAAGACCCATGCTTTCGAGCCCGAGTTTCTTGAGAACAACGGAGTTTTCAGAACGGATCCGGAGCGCAAAGAGCTAGCATGCATCCGGGTATGGCAGGCAATTTATTTAAATCGCCTTTGAATCAAGGTTGAATTTAGGGCGTATTTAAACTCGGCCGCCGTACAACGAGGTTCCAGGCCCGCTCTTGGAAGCAGTTGAAATTCAATGATATCATTGTCTTCTTGCGCCCTTCACAGACCGACGATAAGAAATGCGGGAATCAGGGTTCGTAAAAGCCCCTTCGACGAGGCGAGGAACCTGGCAGCCCACTCCGAGATGCACGGGTCGACCGCGTGTCAGAGGCGAAGTTCGGTCGAAGACGTTCAACACGAGGTTTCATAGCTAGGGACCAAAGCAAGACAGAGCAGTTAAGATACAGACAGCACAGCAAGGACGGGAAGCGGTTGTTGAATTTCACGGACATCAGCGCGGAGTAAGATACACTCCGCCTGGACTTCACATCAGTCGGGTCGTTGAAAGAAGGACAAAATTGACTGACCATTCTCCTTCACGATTTTGAACTTCGTTTGCGCTCGTCGAATCATTTCCGCAGCGTCGGGCAATTCAGTTTCGTCCTGCTCGAGGACTTCAATTGGCCTCGATTCCGGAGGTGGAAAAGAGTACGTACCTCGCGAACGAGTGCGGCCCAATCGTCGTCGTGGATGACGACGGAATTGGCGTGTGGAACCTAAAATTTTTGTCAGCGCAAGGAAATGTCGACTCGGTAATCCGTGTACGCGGCCGAGGAGATAGTCGTTGAGTATTATCGATGGATGGAAGAACTGTGAACCACGTCAAATGGGTCCATATGTGAAGTGGGACTGAGATGTCTTACGAGCCGAGAGAAAGTCGCGAAATAGGCCTTCGCGAACCAAGATGGCCACCGCCAGAGGAGCGAGATCAGCGGTTTCGGCAACCACGACATTCCACGGGCAACCCATGACGTTCGTGGGTCGTGAGCGTTAACTATGGAGCGATAGCGTCCCAAGGCTCTCCTCCAAGCGCGTGATCCAAGCCCAATCTTGAAGCCGTGCAGGAAGAGTGTCTGGTTTTGAAGACCGCCGGCATCGATATCGCCCTGGGGTTGATTTGCAAACTCGTTGGTCGAAGACGGGCTGTGAACCCAGTAGCAGGGAGAAGTTTGATCAGGGTCGCTTGCATGTACAAGGTGCATACAAGAGCCTCCGTGATACATTTGCGCAACTGTAGCGATCCTCCACGTAGTTGTTTTCTCGGTGCCAGTGATGAGATACAGCGAACCATTCAGAGCGACGCGACCTGTGGTGGAAATGGCATGGTGGTACCAGTTTTCCGCGCATGCCATGGCGTGCTTCCGAATTTTAGCGAGATCGGTTAGTTTCTCGACCGTTGACCCGCACGGAAGGCCACAGATCGCCCCGAAGTTGGATTTGGAACGAAACGAAAGAGCATCGGAAAATTCCCTAGGCGAATGGGATTAATCTTAATACTCCAGCGAAGCGGGAGTTTCTTACGGCGAAGACGTGGTTATTTTCTCGAAGCCGTTGGCTAGATAGCTGGGGGATGGGTTTTCGTGTCGTGAAATTTCACCCTCCTGTGGTTCGTCCAAAGGCTTAAAATTCACAGGCACATTGCCGCCATTTATCGGGTGGTCGGCGGGAAGGTATATGTTGAACAGAAAGTCTAACATGCCGGTGTCCCGCACGAAAACAACGTCGCCGATGCAAACCCCTCGTCTGCGGTACGCCATTGGGAGCGTCGTGCTCACATAGGGACGAGAGAGTGGGTATCCACGTCGCTGATTGAGCATGAGGTGAACATAAAGTGCTTCATCGGATTTTATGGGGGGCTCTGGTCGAGGATAAAGCGATACCTAGGGCAGTTAGAGCCTCAGAACTTCCAGGTGGAGGATGTTTGACTGACAAGATCTGGAAGCTCGTTTAGAGTGCGCTCAATGCCGCAGGAGGGACTCACTTGGTTCTTCCCCAGAGCTTTCGTGAAAGCAAACTCCTTGCGACATTCAGAAAACGCGACTGTGCACACTGCAGGAAGAGAGACCGTTCAACACGCGACTTACACGTGGTCCACTGTTGGCAGTGTTTGTTGATCCCTTGAATCGGCATCTCGGCATGTTCAACTCTCACATTGTGATAAAATATACGGCCAACGATCGTGCTGAGCAGTAGAGTTCCATTTGTGACAAAACGACACTATGGCATATCGGCGGTGTTTTTTTTCTCATATAAATTGGTTAAGAAATACGCGTTCGAAATCGGATCTCAATCCAAAATCCTGTGAGCCGTTGGTTTCCGGCTGGGCGGGGGCGTTCGGTAGGCATATTCAGGAGGTCGCCTTTGGAGGAGTTAGAAAAACCGAGGAAACACACATGTATCATCACCTTTGAAGAGCGGGAAGTTCCGTTTCGGGCTGCATATGCCTCGTGCTGTCGGCTTGTAAGACCGCGCTTCTCCCCTTCCTAACTTGCAGCCCACCAATTCCTGATACCGTCAATTCCACCCCGGAGATGAGAAATCAAACGAACCTCCAGGACTCGTAATCGTTTGGTATCTGAGCCGGATCTGGTTCCGCAATTCACTAAAATCAAATCGACTATTGCTCTGAATGGGTGGATGGATTGAGACTCCGATATTTAGAAGAGCAGAAAACCAACAGATTGAACAACCGACATCCAATCGAGGTCGTGGGTGATAACAACATCCGCCATAGGCAACTAGTACATTGATCAGTGTGAGAACTCGTTTTCAGGTTCAGGCAATCCGAGTCGCACCGTTTCACGAAGGTATTCATGGATTATGTTTGCCGGATGGAAGGGCTGGATAGTGACTTCGAGTGAGACAACGACGAGACAGAGAACCGTCCGTGATCTCACTTCGGACGACGTTGCCGTGTTGCATTCTTCGTTTAACTGATATTATTATAAGGCTCGACTTTTATAAGATGGACCAGTGGAATAGATATGCGGCGCACCTCTGAGACAGATCGGTTGGAACTTGATGGTGGTGGTGGGGGCCCACGCAATGAGTCGTTTGTGGCATTATGCTGAGTGCATAATCAGTTGAGTTGGCTCCCGGCAAGGGTTGGAAACGTACTTGGATATCCGAAGACATGATATTTCTGGCGCCACCAGTGACGGACCCGTCCCCAGAGCGAGAATGGAGAGTCGAAGCTGCGGCGACGCCACGGGAGAAGGGGAAAGGAACCCATGCGTCGACACCACCGGTACTGTCCTGCACCTGAGAGAGTTTCACGCCCTTTGGGGGACCTAACAAGTAGAATTTGCGACCGAGGGAGATTCTAAAGCCGGTAATGAAAGCAGCCTGGTTCGCATGCTCTGGGAACTTGTCGTTAGAACTCCTCACTTTCCCCGTGCCGAACCGAGGTGCAGTCCAGCGGTACGTTGGTCGCCGCTCAGAGTTCATATGCGGCGCAAGGATGAGGTGAGTCCCATCGGCCTTTGGGATATCGTCGACGACGTAAAGGCCCCACGAGTCGGTTTTGGTAGTACCGGTGACCACGTAAAGACCTCCGTTATGGAGGATCCGACGCTTCACTTGGCTGAGATACCTATACCAATCCAGTGCGTGAGTCCTCACATAACCCTCCACCTCCGCCAAGTCTATGATCGAACGGCTGTATGCGCCCGACGGCAATGCACAGATGGCACCAGGAGAGGTAACTTGGAATTTGAAAGGCGATGAATCCCCTCTTCAAAAAAGGTTGGGTTGAGAAATATTTGTTGAACGAACGCGTCGACTCACGCGGATTGAGGAACCGCCATCACGTCAACGGTGTGTGTTCTCACGGTTGAACCTGGCATCAAATGCGTTTCCTCGACACGCCCACTCCAGGGACAGGGAACAAATGCATTTGGGACGTCCGCCGGGCCATTGAGGGGGTGATCGCGCGCAACGAAGATGTTGAACATGGAATCGAAAACACCGTTTGAAGTTATCAGGCCGACATCTCCAATTGACGTTCCATTCCTGCGATACGGCTCGGGGAGTCTTTCGTCTAAGTTGGGACCCGGACACCACATTGGATAGCCAAGGCCACGCCCAAGCATTAATTTGACATACAAATCGATGTCCGAGCAATTCAAGGGGACAGAGATCCTGGCAATTTGCGGGGATGGAGGCGGAGACTTGACTTCCTTCATTCACGACAATTCCAAGACAGATTATATTTGATGACATACCGGTAGGTGCGAGGACGTCGCGGACACTGCTGGTAGATGCGTGCTGGACGCATTCGACGGGCCAGCCGTCGTCGAAGACTAGGCATCGAATTCAACACAAAACGGTGGGATATGTGCAGGGAACGTACAGATGCAGCGACATTGTCTTGCGCATGGGGCGTCTGATTGCGTGTCATGAGAGGTACGAATTCAATTGAGGGTGAAACACACGGTACTGTGCTGGGGCGTCCGCTTCCTCCGACGCTGAAAAAGTACAACACTCAATTCCTACTGTTTGAAAACCTTGAGCGACCTCACGTTCTGGGGAGATGGGGACCGTTGGTCAGGCTGTAGGAGAATATCTGGATTAGTTATTGCATTATTTACTGGCGGGCCCAGAACCTACCTCTGGAACCGGATGAGTAGTCTGCGCGAATAATGAGATAACCTAGCATGCAAGTGACCATATAACTCAACGGGTTCAAAATGTGACGTCGGGCCTTCAGGGCGCTGTTGAAACTGAGCGGGTGCTAAAAGAACAGCCAGATTCAGGATCAACGGACCTGAGTAGGGCGCGTAGAATATCCGTCGTTTCGCGACGGGGTTCGATTCTTGGTCCAACATCAGATAATTGAGCCTTGCAACGGAAAGCAAGCGCGTACATTGCTCTCAGAGTCAGACTGTCGTGTGGGTCCTCCACGTTCCTGCTGGCGGGGAATTATCGGCGGCATTTGACGAGTTGAAGCTCGGAGGTAACATACTTGGAATTCGCGAGGGTACGAAGGCCATTGCCTAGGAGGAGGATGAACAAAATTGATTGTCTGGTGGACTGTGTTATTCTGAACGGTTTGCGAGGCGACATTCGTGACGGTCGCGTTCTGTGCGTTGTAGAAAGTACCGTCGGCGATGGTGAGATTCGTCGCGCCAGACAAGAAGCTGAATTCATTTTCAACTTCGTTGCGGTGGGTAGAGAGTCAGAAGATTATACTTGGCCCCCGACTCGGACACGGGCCCGGAGGAGCTTTGCAGTCTGGAATCGATATCAATAATTTGGAAGGGAAGATGGTATGAAAAACGGACCGTTCGTCGTCGTTGATCACCGTGAGTGCGCTAGAGGGATTCTCCAATGGCGGATCGGATTCCATCCGATTCGTGTTCGTCACCTCGGCCGGATATTCGAGTTCGTCCATAGGATGGCTGGTGGATGGGGGTGTCTAGAAGAGAGGCAGCGAGACGCCCGTAAACGTGTTGCGAGCATGGTCGAGATGTCCACATCCGATTGAGAGCTAATCAACACTGACGAAGATAGGAACCGCTTTGCTCTCATGTCAACAACGTGGACAGAAGTCACCGAATCAATCCTACGCGTGTTCGAGACGCCGAAGGCTGGGAACGGAACGGTATTTAACGAGGGCAACGGATGAGAGAAAACTCATCGAATTGTGTTTCCTGTGGCGAGCTGATCGAACTGATTCTCGGGTGAACAAAATGGACTACAACAAAATAAAATCGCAAGGAAGGCAATTACTGTTGTGAAAAACAATGCGGCGGAGCGAAAACATCATCGAGAGTCGCCCTCAAATGGAGGGCCAACATGAATCGACATTCCCTGCTCGAGCAGCTCCGCCAACGCAGCAACTGTCTTTTCAGGCAGTGGATCGACGTGCGTGGCGCGAGGCCAAATCAGCCGGAATGATTCCAGCGCCGCCTCCCCATCTTCGCCCGAAGCGCACCTCGACGAGAGGGCACTTATCGCAGCTGGATTGACACCAAAGGAGGCTTCGACGAAGGAGAGGGACCGCAGGTGGGGGAGGAAGTCGCGATGTTTGACGCGGTCCAGTCTTGCGAAGAAGTCGCGCACAAAGCTCCGCTGCGGAGTACTGAGTTCGAGTTCCGTGAGATTGGGCATGCCGGTGGAGAACCAGGTGAGGGAAAGGCGCGTGATCTGTGTCCCGGTCGAAAAGCGTCGTAATGAGGCGGACGAGTGCGAAAGGAAGGCGAGGAAGTTGACTTCTTCCGGGATACTGATGATATCGCACGAGAGGTGGAGCGTCTCAAGAACGGGAAGGCAAAGGAGCCCAAGGAATTTGGTTCCGTTATTGCCGACGAGGCGCAGAGTGCGTAGTTGATGGTGAGTAACGGTTTCAGTGTGGTGAAAGACACTGGTATCGTCATAGTCCAAGACGACTGAGCAGGTGAGTTCTTGTAGATGCGGGGCCGCACGGACCAAGGTCAGACATTCGTCCTGGGTGAGATTATAGCATGTGAACTTGGAAAGCCCATCGTACGGCAGCAGAAACATGCTCGGGGCCGCATAGTTGGTCAACGAGACCTGGCGCAGTCGAGGGGCATCGGTAAACATTCGTAGGTCTATGCCATTGTACATCAAGGGAATGGAGATGGCCAGGTTTTCGAGTATCGGGAAGGCCCAATTTATGGCCGCGAGCTCGATCATTCGGGGGAAGTGCGCTCGTAGAAAATGGAGGGAGAGACTTTCCAGCTGCGGAGCATAGCGATGAAGAGCGACACCGAGGTCGACTGCTTCCTGCCCATGCATGCCCGCCCAGCCCCGTACACTGAACGACAACGGACAGGAACGAGCACGGCCGAACCAGTCGTTAATGACGGTTCCCACCCCAGAATCCGACATATCCCCTCCGAGGTCCAGGTGCAAATGAGCCCACAGGTGGGGTGTAGACATGGCGATGTCCCTCCAGGCCCTGCACACCCGTAGCAGGAGCAGGGGGCTCGGGATGACCGAGGAGCGTCTTTGGGGTAGCTGCCGAGTTCCGGAACTGGGGGAAGACAATGGAGAAAGATTTCCGACGTGATTTCGGGGGGAAGAGCAAGGACGGGAGAGGAGACTATGGTGGCCGGTTCATCGAGGGTCGCGGAGGACATGGTGGACGAACGCAGAATGACTTGTTCGGAGTAATCGGCCGAGTCCGAGAATAATCAGGAATATTTCGTCATACAGAAAAAGAGATACAGGAGGGAAAGATACAAGTACAAGGTAGGTGCAGGTATGAGACTCCGTGCGTCCACGAAGCCCCAATACAAGTATGCTACCAATCATCGCACTACATTCACGCGCCTATTCGTGGCCCCAGTCGATTCAAGAGCGATATATGTGAGGGGCGTGCGTTGGCGCCGCATTCGGAGACCTTGGGGCTGAGTCGCGCACTGAGCAGCGACAGTAGCGGCGGTCTGTAGACATCTGGGGGGGAGGGTAAGCGAAAGAAGGGAAAGAGAAGAGGGATAACATACCATGAAGTAACTCCACGCTCTTCTTTACAAACAGCATATCGGAGGGGACGCCCATAGCGAATTCCTCGTACTAGGGTAGGTCGTCGTCGATTGGAGACCAGCTCCTCGTCGCCTTCTGCGTCTCGTCCTTCTCGCCGGGTATCTTCATCTCCTCCTCCCCCTCCAGCCCAGAAACCGCATCGAAGAACGTCTCCTCCTCCTCCTCCTCCTCCTCCACCTCAATCTCTTCCTCTGCCGAGCTTGCCATCGCGTCCACATATGTGGCGTCCGTGGCAGCGACCCCGTCGATGTATTTGTCGACCTCGACGTGCTGATCGTTCTTGACGCCCTCGTCCGCGTCCCCAATTTCCCGCTCGATCTTGAGCTCTTCGTTCGTCTCCTCGATGACTGGCTCGTGATCCTTGTGATCCTTGTTGACCTTGAGTCCCTTGTGTTCGTCCGCAGGCTCGGCCCGCTCATCCTCGTGCACGCTCTTCGCCTCCTCCTCCTCCTCCTCTTCGTCGACCTTTTCCTCTGACGAGCTTGCCATCGCGTCCACATATGTAGCGTCCGTGGCAGCGACCCCGTCCATAGACTTGCCGACCTCAACGTCCTGGTCATTCTTGACGTCCTCCTCCGCGCCCTCGATCTTGTGCTGCTGCTCGGCTTTGACGTCGCGGTCGTTCTCGATCTCTCCGTCCTGCTCCTCGATGACTTGCTCGTCGTCCTTGTGATTCTCGTCGAGCTCGTACCACCTCTTCTCATCCCCCTCCTCCTCCTCGATCTCCACAACGGTCGCGTAACAGGCCTCCTCCTTGACCTGGAATTGGCATTTTCGCAAAAGTGCAGCGGCGGCGAGATGCTGCAGGAAGCTGGCGCGCGATGGGCGTCGCTCGACCTTGTCCTCTTGAAGCCCCCCCTCCTCCTCCTGTACGGGCTTGCACTCTTCGACCTTCTCGGTATTGTTTGGAAACCTGATGCGACCGTGGAAGACTCGCCCTTCGAATCTCAAGCTTTTGACCGCCAGATTGCGCAATACGCGGGTGAAGGCGGGCAGGCCGTCGGGGATGTGGAGGCCGACTGGACGCGTGCACTTGGGAGCAAGGACGAGGGCAAGCGCAGTGGGGTCGGGGTCGTCGAGCAGGGGAAGAGTCGTCCTTTGATAAACCGTGACTAGCGACCGGTCAAGTGTCGTGTAGGTCCGGAATGGGCGGGGGACCGGTATGCGGCTGAATGCGGAAATGACGACCGCTGCAGGAAGGTGGAGGAGCGTTCCGCGGCGGGGAATATTGAGTCTGTCGACGATGCTGGCCGTGTGACGACGTTGAGCGGTCTTGAGGCTCCCGGTCGAATAACGATACGCGAGGACGAGGAGGGCGTTGTTGGCGACAATGGCGGCAAGAACAACAGCCACAAGCGTCTTGAAGGAGTACCCGACATTGACGACGACAACCTTCTCGACAATCTGGACGCCGGGGGAGGAGAGCCGCGTACAGAACGCATTGAATGTCTGGTCCAGAATAAAGGCAAAGAAGCAAAGGACGAGGAAGAGGGAGGACGAGGAGGAGGTTTTGCTGGTGGACATGGTGGTACGGGTGAGAGAGGGAAATGGGGGATGGCGATGTCTTATAGCCTCTTATAGCGGCTGACGGTGGCTGACAGTAACGTGTTCCTCCACGATTGGCTGGTATTTATGGCCAGTCAGCCACCCAGAGGACATGGTAGATATTCGGAAAGTATAGGAACTCGAATTGCATGGCCGCAGGTGCGTTTGAGGGCAAGAAAAAAATCGAGGTCGCGGCAAGGTCGCGGTTCGGGACGCGTTGCTTGTCCTTGTGTCCTTCAGATCCCATTAGCCCTTGGCTCCGACTTTCGTCGAATGCGACCATCTCTCCCTACCCGCGCCTGGTGGCAGCCAGAAACAGACAGATATGTGAATCGTGACGAGGCCAAGGCCTCATATTGGAAAAATGGCGTCCGTCCCCAATTTATTACGATTTTCCTGGATTTCTAATAATTATTCTGACCCTCAGCGCATGTCCACCGGCCTCCTCCGCGCCCGACGCCAATACCGCACCAAAAACGCGCTGGTGGGCGGCACCGTTCTAGCCTTCGTGGTCGGCGTCTTCTGGTACTCCATGGCCGCGGTGAAGCAGGAGGTTTATGATGATATGGACGACGACGCGAGAGACCGCGCTATATCTGAGGCGCGACGAGGGGCATTGTCGGTGGAGGACGAGAAGCGGGCGATGGTGGCCGCGGCGTCCCATGCGAATACGCCGAAACTCAATGAACGGGCGCGGAATATCCAAATACCACCGCCAGCATCGGGGGAAACGCCGCAGGGACGGGGGGTGCTGGTGACTTTGCTGGATGGTCGATTCCCGTGGCTGTTGGATCCGACACGAAAGACGCTCGTCTGGGGTGCGCCACCGGTCGATAAAATTGGGAGGGTGGATGACAAGTCGAAAACGCAGTAAGAGAACAATAAACAATATTAATCATATATTTCCACAGCCCGCTCGAGGACGGTCCCCTTCGTAAGAGCGCTCGACAGCTCCGGTCGGAAATGCGATTGCTGAAACTCGACCTTCCTTGCCAGTTGAGGGGGCTTTCGAAGCTTGCGACATGCTGTTCTTACCGGTCGCGCTGCCTTTTCAGTCCGTCGATGCGTTCGCATGCGAAATCGTCAGCTCTCGCTTGAAAAGAACCGGGCCTTCGAATAACGCCCATGTGAATGGCTTGGTTAACGAACCTGACTGACGGACCGCTCTCACCTTGCTTCCTTGAATCGTTCGACGCTGCCGATTCTCCGAAATTCTCCCGGGTAGGTACTCGGTGAAATGGCCTCGGGACGCGCTCGAGATGTTTCCTCTATTCTTCCACCTTGTCTGCATCATCTTGACTACTCTGCCCGCCGCTGCCCTCGCGCGGAACAAAACTCACCTCAACCCAACGGTCCCCGGATGGCACAGCGACCCCAGCTGCATTTTCGTCCCTGAATGGGACGACACCTTCTTTTGCGCGACCTCGACCTTCCTCGTCACGCCCGCCATGCCCATTCATGCGAGCAAAGACTTGGTCAACTGGCGACTCGCCAGCCACGCTCTAAATCGGCAAACTCAGTGGCCGCACTATAACACTACCGGCCAGAACGACGGCATATTCGCAGTGACGCTGCGCTTCCGCGAGGGCACTTTCTATGCGATTACATTCTTCGTATCCGATGGGAGTAATCCCCTTCCTCCAGGATTGCTGTTCAAGACTACGAACCCATTCGACGATGGCGCGTGGAGCGATCCCGTCCTCTTTCAGCCGCCGAACATCGACCCCGACCTCTTCTGGGACGACGACGGCGTCCCGTACATGACCGCGGCCCAAAGCATCATCTCCACCATCGACCTGGAGACAGGTGCGCTCGGCCCCGCCACCCAGCTCTGGAACGGCACGGGCGAACGCAACCCCGAGGGCCCGCACATCTACAAGAAGGACGGCTGGTACTACCTCCTCATCGCAGAAGGAGGCACGGAGGTCAACCACACAGTCACCATGGCGCGCTCGAGGAACCTCACCGGCACATATATCGGCTTCGAGCGCAATCCCGTCCTGACGAACAAGAACACCGACGAGTATTTCCAGACGGTGGGGCACGCGGACCTCTTCCACGACGCGGCGGGCAACTGGTGGGTGTCCGCGCTGGCTACGCGCTCGGGGCCCGCGTGGGTAAACTACCCCATGGGCCGCGAGATGGTCGTGACGCCCGCGACGTGGGCGGAGGGCGAGTTCCCCGTTATCTCGCCCGTCCGCGGCAGTGAGAGCGCGTGGGGCCTCCCGCTCGCAAAAGACGTCCGCGGAACAGGGCCCCTCTACGGCGCACCCGACGCCTTCGACTTTGCCCCGCACAGCGCTCTCCCATCGAACCTCCTCTTCTGGCGCTGGCCCGATCCCGACGCCTTCACCGTGTCCCCCGCGGGGCACCCCAACACCCTGCGCATCCGCCCCTCAGCCGACATCTCCTCCGGAATCGGACCCATATCCCTGATCGCGCGCCTGCAGACCGACACCCTCTTCGAATTCAGTATCGACGTCGCCTTTGCGCCGACCGCCCTAAACGAGGAGGCGGGCGCCACGGTCTTCCTGACGCAGGAACAGCACCTCGACCTGGGCATCGTCCTGCTGTCGGATTCCGCCATCCCCCATCTGCGCCTCCGCACCGACGGTGGCGGCAATTTAGGCAGCGCGCCCCCTCCCCCCGTCGTTCACAGCCTCCCGACATCCTGGCACGGCGGCCCCATCACCCTCACCATCCGCGCCAATAACGATACGCACTACACGTTCTCGGCGAGCTCGAGCTCGGCGCACGACCAAATCGTCCTGGGCTCATTACCCTCGACGATTGTGAGCGGCGGCACGGGCCCTTTTACCGGTACGTTTACATTCATTCTTACTTCGGCTTGAATGCATGACTGATCTCGTGGCAGGTGCGCTCGTGGGCGCATATGCGACGGCGAACAATGGAACTGGCACTACGCCAGCGTATATCTCGCGCTGGAGGTACACAGGCATCGCACAGCAGATTGATAACGACACGTTCGTACCTTCCGGGTGAAGTTCTTGGATTCACGGAAATAAAAAGAAATAAAAGTGGATGGGCATTGGACACCCATTGTCTCGTTATGCACATGTACATAAAGAAGAAGAATATGTACACGACAGCAGCGTAGCATACATTATATGCAGATCGAGTCGTATACAGGCGTTACCCCAACCCCCAAATCCCCGCCTTGCGCACGCCCTCCACCAGCGCCTCTACGTTCCCCAGCATCGTCCCCAAAAGCTTCTTCTTCTCGTCCGTCGTGCGCTGCTCTCTCCCCTCCCCGTCCCTCTCCTCCTCTTCTTCCAACTCGCCCTCCCCCTCACTCTCCGTCTTCTCCCCCAGCGCAACGCCATCACACTCCTCCGACTTGGCAGAAACCAAACGCGCATTGCTACCCCCCGACCCCATCCTCCGCGCCTGCCCGAGCGGCACCCCGTCCTCGCCCACCACCACCGCTCGCTTCCCACCCCTGGCGTTCACATTCACCTTCCCCGCCCCAGGAGCCACCACCTTTGGACTCAGTGGCACAAAGTCCAAATCACGCCTCAGCATCAATAACGCGCGTGGCTGCAGCGGTTGCTGCTGCTGCTTCTTCGGCGAGCTCGCCCTCTTCGGCGTCGGCGTGGCAAGCTGGCGCGGCGTACTGGGGCCCAAGACATTGGGCAGCGACTGCGTCTGGGACGGCGGCTTCTTTGGCGACCGACTGCCCGCATTCGAGCTCGTGGAGGAGAAGGAGCTCGTACTGCTGCCCGACGTCGACCGCGAGCCTGAGCCGCTACTGAATGACGATGATGACGAGGAGGAGGACGCGGTGCTGGCGAAGGCGCCGGAGGTGAGGGAGGAGAAGGTGGAGGAGCCGTAGCGCGACATCGGGCGCGCCGGTGTGTTGTTGATGAAGGGCTTTTTGCTCATGGGCGTCGAGGGGGCAGTGGGCGTGGGCGTGGAGGGTGTGGGTGTGTGCGTGGCGGACGACGTCTCGTCGAGGAGGTAGAAGTAGAGGAATTCGAGACATTTCATCCTGTGTTCGGGTTAAATATATTCTCGTGCAGTGAAGGCAATACATACCTGACTTCACGCGGCGTGCCTGCCCTCTTGAGGATCTTGACCACCGCATGCACGCCGTGGCAGGCTTCGAACACGCGGAGGGCGGGGGAGGAGTCGACGAGAATGCAGAGCAGTGTGTCGAGGATCACGGAGGCGAGGGGGAGCGGCGCGCCGGGGGCGAGTTTTACAGGTGAGGGCGAGGGGGAGGAGATATTGGCAGCACTGGCGTTGGCAGCGGAGGCGAATGGCGTGGAGGAGAGGTGCCGTGAGGAAAGGAAGAGGTCGAGGAGGACCTTCAGTCGCAGTTTCAGTGTTCTAGCACTGAGTCGAGCTTAGACTTGCTCACCTCGAGCGCGTACCGCCGGCCGAGATAGACCTTTGTGGGGGCGTGCGTTAGACAGACGCCTTGGATTATGGAGAGCGCGAGCGCGAGTTGGGAGGACAAGGTGAGGACCTCGGGTTCTGCTTCTGCTGCTCGTCAGTCGCTGGACCCACAGAAGTAATATTCGCGACTCACCATCCACCGTGCCTTTGTTCGTCAACAAATCGAGTCTGGACGTCGCCGACGCCATCCAGGCGAGGATACGCGATGGTACTACGCGGTATCAATACACAGAGCACAAATTTGACGAGTAAAACGCACCATTGCATTCGAACGTGTACTGCAGCGCCAGGAAGTAGTCCAGCTCGTCCGTCGACGCCTTGGGGACAAATGCAGCTGCCAGGAGCTTCTCTAGCCCTCTCAGAGCCTGTGTCTTCGTGTCGTTCGACGTCCGTGGTGAGGAGAGCTACAACAAGTCAGAAATGCCGCAGGGATGTTCTAGCCAGCGCACATCGTCGAGGGAGTCTTCTAAGGACCTCCGTAGGTCCGTTATACGGTCTGACATCGTGTCTCGCAGCCACAGATGGGCGGTAGAGCCAGAGTTGCGCGGTGGAGTATTTTTGGTGGTTGGTTTTCGACAAAAGGGTTAGCAGCGTGTGACCGTGAATATTCGGGCACCGCCACTGAGTATTTATTTTTTAATACCCATAAATGTCACTGGAGGAGTTGGAGAGCCCAGAGATGGACAAGATACAGTCCTGAGAAACATACACGTTACTGGTACATAGGGAGTAAAATTACATCCATTCCTACAGCTTCGCCCGCCCCTCCTCCTGCACATCATTCACCAGTGTCCCAATTCCGCCCCCCACCCATACGCTCATGCGGTCCCCGTGCTTCAAATACACCGGCGGCTTCTTTACAAACCCGACGCCCTTGGGCGTCCCCGTGAGGATGACCGAGCCCGGCTCGAGCGTCGTGCCCTGCGAGAGGAACGAAACCGTTTGCCGCACGCCGAAGATCTGGTCTGCGGTCGTGCCGTCCTGGACCACGCTATTGTTCACGGTGCATTTGAGGGCGAGCGCCTGGGGGTCGGGGATCGCGGCGGCGGAGACGAGGCAGGGGCCAAGGGGATTGGTGTTGTCTGTGGCGGCGCAAGTGAGTATATATACGCGAGGGAGGGAGGAGCCACTGAGGCCTACCGAAACCCTTGGAGAAGCCCCACTGCGAGACGGCCATCTGGTGTTTGCGGAACGAGACGTCGTTGGCGGCGGTGTACCCGAGCACGTAGTCGAGTGCGTCCGCCTCGGAGACGTTCTTGGCTGGCTTGCCGATGACGATGACCAGCTCGACCTCGTAGTCTGGCAGGTGCTCCTTCACGGGCTGCGCGACTTTCGGGATGTACACCGTCGCACCAGGCCCGATGAGCGAGGTGACGGGTTTCACGAAGAGGACTGGGAATCTAGTCGCACAGGAAAATTAGAGAGATATCCTCGTCGAAGAAGTTAGACGCACGGGGGAGCGGGGAGGTTTGCCTCGGCCTGTCGCCATGAATTGAATATCTCACAACGCTGAGGGCAAAGCACATACCGCATGATCGGCGTAATTGAGCCCCAGGCAGCGCACGTACTTCACTTCCTCCCTCGTAAGGGGGCTCAAAAGCTGCTTCACCGTCAACACCGTCTCTGTAACCTGCGCCGCGGGGTCGAGCGCCGACCCGACGATCTCGTGCGCCTTGATGGGTGTGCCGCGGTGGGCAGCCAGACCCACTGAATTGATAATCAATTCATTAACACGATTCTAGAGTGGGTGGCGCCGTACTCACCGTCCAGAGACGCGTCGACCGGTTGCCCGATGTGCACCTGCGAGGTCTCAGCCGCAACGAATCGGATCAGGCGCGTCCATTGCTATATAGCCACGAAAAAAAAAGCATCATCATCATTAAACGCCGCACAAACTCCACCTCACTCACTGTGCGGATCGGCGCCATGGTAGAAGGACGAGGAGGAGGGTCAACGGGCGTGGGGTACGATGGGTATATCTTTAGGTCTGCGTGATCATCTGCAAAGCCGCGGCGAATATTATTAATAACCGGTCCGTTGGGGGAAGGCCTTCCGCCTGGGGTTGGATTAATGTCAATGTGAGAGTTTGGAAGATATTTTCTGGGGCGGCCTTGATGGCGGGACAACGGGCGCGCAGAGCTGCCAGAGCAAGAAGAAAAGGACGCTGAGCGAAATAAATTTGGGAAATTTCGCGGGGCCCGTGTATATCGACCAAGCATTCTCAGTCTAGTCTTGAGACAGTGTACCAGTCCAAAAGGTTCAAGGAGAAAGAGATGGCTGCAGTGCAAGACAAGCCGAAGGGCTTACTTTGTTCGTGTATCGCTGCAAAGCTATTGACGTCGGCTCTTGCTTCCAACCACCGTCTCGAATTCACGGCCAGCGAAATTGGTGAGGCTGAGGGCATTCGTTCAATCGAATATGCACTGGAGAAAATGACGGGCGCAATTTGTCTATTTCCGCCTCGTCTACATCTCCTTCGCCGCTGACTCGGACAAAACAAATCTGCTGCCAGGTGGTTCGTCTCGAGCATAAGTAATCGACGACACATTCGGGCCTGAACTATGCGGTTCCCTTGCGCTCTGCCTTGGACGTCTTTTCCAGTCGCCTCTCTTCTGTGCAAAATGGCCACCGTCAATCAGGAAAGCGTCCTTAAGCCTCGGCGCTTGTCTCTCTTGAACTGCAACTAAGTACCATGTCGAACCTCCGACCGCTGGATTCCTCGACGCTCTCCCATCCCAAGCTCCTCGTTCAAGACCCCCCAACCACCACCTCAAAACCCCTCCGATGTAGGCCTGAAATAGCGCAGGATACTTTGGCAATGCAGGGTCGAATCCGACTTGAAAACGGAAGAACAATTCCATGAGCATTGCAAGTGCTTGTCGGATTCCAGTATCAAGGACCCTCAGGATCGAGGCGGCTACTTGCTTGCAAACACCTCTCGCTTTGTTGTACTTGCCGCTCTCGCTTGGCCGTTGCGCGAAGTTAAGGCGTTCCTCCTCAGGCATTTGCGGCATCATTGCTCCAGGAGGGACATACCTGTCGCTTTCGTGCTCGTTCCACCACCGCTCGGCGGCCCCCGCTTTCCCGATCTTGCATTAATCAAAGACAATTCAGTTTTGAAATAACCGCGAGAATTTCAACCCGACGGCGTCATTAATTGGCCACAACACCGATCCTCTCTTCCTCCGCGATTCTTGTTTTCCGTTGAAAACGCAAGACGACTTTCTCTTCGGCGTGGTCGGATTCTGGTCGTGTTTTAGACTGACCGGTATGCCCACTCAAACTCGGGCGCCTCTTTTGAAACCGAGGAGCCCTTTCGCCAGCTAGAAAGTAACGTACTCTGTCGCCAACGAGTCCTTGATTCCGTGTCTCCGAGGCGCGTATCAATCCCTGCGCCCCACGTTGCTCCTGGGCCGGAAAAAAAATTGGGCACGCAGAGGACGCCTGAATAATACATGTTCTTTACCTGTACAATTTAGCCGTTTCAATGGAGGTAGTAGCATTACATTCATTGGATTTTCTGCGATCTCTACATCGTGACGGGTGACATAAGCTTCCGCCATTGCATATTTCTGATCTTTCTCTTTCCCGACCTCATATACCCCGACCTTGGACCGCTCTATCGCCCGTTTACTGCGTATCATACGGCGCAGAGGGCTCCCGAGATGAACCGGAGTCGACGGCCGTCTGTGCCTGTCCCAGGACATACGGGAAATCCATCGGTGGCGAGTACAACTCGCGTAACGAAAAGCTCGGATACACATGGATTCGGAGCCATATCGCATTCAACACTGTCTTCCACCACTTCAGGAACGCCACAGCAGAAAATTGTGCAGGTCTTGGTAGCGAGGATAAAATCAAAGGTGAGTTTTCTTCGTTTGCGGTATCGGTCCTATCTTGCGTTCGGGCTGGGTGGAACGAGCCTGCGGTGGATCTGGAGTGCTTCTTGAAGGCGCGTTGGATGTCAGGGAGTCCATTAGGCGGGATAAATGGCCGAACGAGCGACCATGTCGTGTAGAACAGCAGAGGACGCGTCTACGCCGCTGTTTACCCCGAAGCTAACACCTTTTCCCTAGCTTCCGTACAATTCAGGATTGAAACTGGATGAACTTGAAGCGGACAATGCAGCGCAGCAGGCGGTGGAAGCTCTTGTGACCCTTTCTCAAGAATCTATGGATCTCATCGCTTGGGCCCTCAGCGAACTACTAGAGCAATTGGCCGGTGTATGTCGTCGTCTGCCTACCTGTTTCTATCATCTAATCCTCCTTCAGCCAGAAATGGAGAAGGCTCAGGCCACTGACATGGTTCTATCCGTGGTGCAATCGCAGGTGTACATTATGAAGGTGCTGTCCATCGCAATGGCCTCCCGGTGGTACCACGCCAACCGTCCCGGCTCGCGCGCCAGTAACGACTCTCCCCTCCCCACGCGCTCTGACCAGCAATCGTCAACCTCGGTGCACTCCGAGCTCCCGCCGCTGGACGACAACTGTGCCAAATATATTCTCAGCGTGATGTCGCTTTACCTGCGACAAACGCACACTGGCGAGATACCCGTTCTAATTCCTGACCAAACGACCGACATATCTTTCACCGACTATGAATCCTCTAACGACTCCCTTAACATTGACGACATCAGCAAATGGATATCCGGGAAAGACAACCACACCGTGCGCTCGCGCACGTCCTATAGCTCCCTCCGCTCCGCCGCCGCGAGCTTCGGCTCGAACATCCCCACCCACGTCAGCAGTACCAAGTACGAGCTCACCGTCCATTCCGCCATAAAATCGCCGCACGCGCTCAACCTCCTACTCGCAAAATTCGCCGGACGCGTCATCTACCACATCTCGGCCTCAAACTGGCCTGTCGTCTTCAGCCGCTTGAGGACGAAACTGCATTACCTTGCCAGCACCGATTTCGAGCGCACGAAGCAGCCGCCAGACCTCATCGATCTGCAGCTTCTCGCGCATAGTGCGCTGAGTCGAGAGCGGCTCATTATCGTGCTGCAAGGTAACCCTGTCCTCGTTTCCTATTGCAGTACTTTACTGACCGACCTGCAGAGCTCTCCGCGCTGATCCTGATCCTCAAGGAGGAGCACATGTCGATCGCGCCTGTGCTGCGCGTTGCGGTGTGGAACTGGATCGAGCAGTATCCAGAGGAGTTCAACGAGACGCTCCGGACGCGGGGGACGATGGAGGGCGCGCCTGAGCGGATGTTTGATCTGCTGTATATGCTGAGCACGACGCCAGAGTCGCAGAAGTGCACCTGGCCTGCACTGACGATGCTTATCGTCATCTCGCCCGACCGCATCCCCCCGGACTTGAAGCCCGCGAGTTCGAGCCGGTCGAAGGCATCACGACCGGTATGTCGATCGTGCTGGCGTCCGGAGGTATTCTAATATCTTTTAGAACTTGATGTTTCTGGAGGACGTGGTGCGCAAGGCATACATCCAATCAAAGGTCTCTGAGACCGCCCTCGTCTGCGGCATCGATCTCTGCCGCGCCGCATCGCGCGTGCATCCCGAGGGAGACGTTTCCCTCCGACTGCTCGCCTATGACTTGGTGCCGGAAATCAAGGTATGCACCTTCACCGTCCGCTCTCCTTCTTGTTGCTTCATGTCTCCGTCGTGATTAGAGCATTCTCCGGACTCCTGTTACGACCGGGCAAAAACCGTTCTGGGATCTCGACGAGATCGACGTCGCGCTCTACGCCCAGGCCTTGGTCGTCATCTTCCGTTTCCTCCCGGAGGAGGACGCCCTACCGTTGTTTGAGGAGTGTCTGCTGCCCGAGCGCTCAGAGGCGGTCAAGATGTGCGTTACGCGAGCGTGTCTCACTTTAGTACAAGAGGCAAGTACTACCTTTTCGTTGTTTCCATGCTCCTTATACACATTACCACCAGGCGCCGCTATTGTCGTGGCAGAAGTCGCTGGACAAGCTGATAACCATCGTTGGACCGCGGATGTTGGTGCTCTTCAAGGTACGCTGTCCACCCTTCCAATCTTGCAAACGATGCTCATTTGTTCGCCGCCTCTCAGATTGGCGGGCGGCGGCGGGGTGAGATCGACCAAAACGGGCGCGCGCAGCGGTCACAGGCATACCCCAGGGCCAAGCGGCGCGTCCCGCAGCCACTCTCAGACGGTGAGGTCCTCATCCTGAGTGTCCTCACCGTCTGGCGGCACAGCACGTCGTTCTTCTACGACGACGACGCCGAGAAGCTGGGCTTCTCCTGGCTCGACTCGACGATACGGCTGTGGGAGTCGGGAGTTGATAACTCCCTCAAGGCCAGCGCGATAAACAGCTTGACGTCGAGCCTACATCCGACGCTGCAGGCGAGTGAGGCGATGCTGGGGATCAGGGCGGAGAGCATGCTTGCATTCATCAAATATGTGTTGTGCGCCATCTTCTTTCTTGTCTGTCTAACGCTGGCGCTGACTTGCGGGTAGGCCGAACGCTTTATTCTCGTTGAGCTCGAACCTGCTGCGCACGCGGAGCGATACGGAGTCGACCCGCTTATGGACGACCGCGATCTTCCGCGTCCTCAGACTGTATCTCATCAACAACGACGTGCGTCTCGTCCAGGTCCTTTCGGAGTCTTATTAATTGCGTGTGTTTCTCGCTAGGCCCCGATCATGCGTGCGATCCAGGCGGACGAGATGCGCACGTCTGCCTTTACACTGGTCGAGATTGCGCTGCTCGTGACGCTCACGTCGGAGGACAACGGCGTCTCGCAGCTAGCCGGCAAGGGCCTGCGGTACCTCGCGTACCTGGAGAACATTCCTGGGTCCGCTTCGGCCCCGGTCGTCGACGATGAGGTGCTTTCGAAGCGCCATCTTGTCTACGAGCAGCTGGGTGACCCGCGCATCCCCATCGTCGGTAAGCGGCCTCACTCTACATACCGCGGTCGCAGTCGTCTCATTCATCTCGGACGTAGGTCGAGTCGGACACCAGAAGCGCATACGGAAGCTCGTGCGGCTGCTCTCGTTCCCGAGCGCCATTCACATCGCGGTCTGGCAGGAGTGCTACTGGCGGTGGCTTTACTTGTACAACTTCATCAAGGACACAGTGGAGGAGGTGTCAATGGCGCCCGAGACCCGCGATGCTGTTATCCAAGTCATCAAGGTCGGCGCGATACTCTCGGAGTGTGGTAAATACTTACTCTTTTTTGCAGGACAAATGGTACACATACGAGAACCTGACGCTGTTCCTGGCGGCTAGCGGCGGCACGTGCATGCAGGATGGCGTAGATCTCAAGTTCCTCGCGTCCGTTATCCCCTCGCAATACCTCCCCGACCAGATGCGCGACTTGCAGAACCCCATACCTCTTGTCAATAAATTCATCACGACGATGACTGACCAGCTGGTCATCGACGACGCGGCGCTACGTGAAGGCGCGAGGAACGCGCTGGGCGCGGAGCTGAGCCCATGGCTTTACTCCAGGCTGCTCAAGCACTTCGACGAGTCAGTATTTTGTGGACGCTGATGTAAAGGCGCTGACGTAATGGCTTCCCAGTACCATTCGCCAAATTAGCGTGCTCGTTGGGCCCGACCTTGCAGACTCGTACTCGTTGTTTGTTGACCAGGTGTGTATCGGCTCTCTACCGTGCTTCCTTTCTCCTCTGATCCTTGTTTGCAGTTCAGCGCCGTCTTGAAGCTGATAATCGAGAACACCTTCGATCGTTCTAAAGAGGTCATGAGCATCGATATCAGTTTGACGATGCACGCTCTCGCCATGTTCATCGCCAAATTCGACCCCCAAGCCGCGTTGCGCCTGCGTATGAAGTTCCTCGTGCTGTGCGACACGGTCTGCGATCACCCCGACACGCTAACGTTACGGAGAGACAACCCCGTGCGGCAGAAGGTCCTCGACATCGTGATGGAGTGGATGCAGTCCGCGCCAGATGTACGTTCTTCGCTTGTGCCCTTCATGGTTTTCGGCGCTGACAGTTCACTACAGTCACAAGATCTAACACCGATGCAGAACGATCTGAACTTCGCGTGTCTGCGGACCTGTGTCAAGCTCCTAGACCGCCTCCAGATCCAGTCGTTGGATGAAGCGGCCACCGGCGATGATAGCATACATGTGGTGTCGAGGCTTTTCCACAAATATTCGGGCCTGCTCCTGCGGGGGAACATCGAATGCCAGTTGCCGGATCACGCTGTACGATCTCTCCATATTTTTCTGCTGCAATGATTGACCACGAATTGATAGCGTTCTGACAATGCGTCTGAGGCTCTGTCGTTGACCAGGGTAATTGATCCCTCGTTTCACGACCTTCAAGTGCTGACTCTTTCTCAGAAGAACCGAGTCGCCCAGCGGGAGGCGGAGCTGCGCGAACTGGTCATCACGGGTCTTTCGCACCTTGTCGGCTCGAACTCGGAGCACGGTTTCAAGCAATGCCTTCCCTTGGCGTACGACCCCGACAGCAAGAAACGGGCAATCTTTGCGCGTGTCTTCGCCAAGGTCATCGGTCAGGGCACCAAGTTTGATATAGAAGACCGCATTGTGAGCCCGGGGAAGAATAACAAGCTTCTAGACGTGCGTACCCTTCTTTATCTATTGGCGGATGTATACTGACCCTTTGGATCCAGCTTGTGAAAGGATCGAACGTAGGTGCTCTCGTTTGCGGATTATCTAGTTCTTGATCTCTGTCTTTAGATGGTTCTGGTCATGGCCATATGCGAGACCTGTCCGCCGGCGGAAGTAGAGATTATGATTTCAGTCATGCTAAACTTGTTCGACACTCGCGGGTCTTTGATGACCCTCCTCAAGCACATGATAGACCGGGAGGTTGCGCATACTGGTGCGGCCCCTGTTATCTTCCCATTGCAGTCGCTCAATTATGTTCCCTACAGAAAATGAGGCCGCTTTGTTCCGTAGCAATTCGACGTGCACTAGATTCCTGTCGGCGTTCGCGAAAGTTCACGGCTATTCGTACTTGCGGGGTCTTATCATTCCACTCATCAAGAGTATGGCGTCAGTCCCGCCTGGACACGGCTACGAACTCGATCCCGAGAAACCTGACGTTGGGGAGGCAAAGGCCGCTCAGAATCTGGAGAACGTCAAGTTTGTCGCCGCGTCTTTCCTGGAGATCATCACCTCCTCCATTCCGGCGCTTCCCCCGTTCGTTGCCTTCCTGTCTCACTATGAAGACAAATTAAAAGTCTTGACAGGATGTTCCGCGAAATTTCTGCCCACATCTCGAAGGTCGTGTCTCGAGTATGGCCCGAAGCCAAGTTCTCCGCCATGGGTGCCTTCATCTTCCTCCGGTTGGTCTCGCAGTCTCCTTTTTATCCTCGTTACTCATTTGTATCCAGATTCATATCTCCCGCCATCGTAGCGCCGGAAACCATCGACGTTGAGCTGCCGAAAGAGTTATCCAGAGAGGACCAGATGGTCATTCGTCGTGGCCTCATGGTCATAGCTAAGATTATCCAGAATCTCGCCAACAATCTCTTCTTCGGGAAGGAGAAGCATATGGTCCCTCTCAATACTTTCCTTCAAGCGAACATCGCCAGTGTCACCAGGTTTCTGTCGGAGCTGAATGTGAGCTGCCGCTCTTCATTCCTGCAAGGCGTACTAATGACCCGCAGAAGTACCAGGTGCCCACATCCGACGAAGAAACCGATGAATGGCTTGGGACGACATCCGACGACACTGACATCATTGTCCTGCATCGTTACTTTCATAAGCATGCGGACAAGATCGGGAAGGAGCTGCTGAGTCTCTCGAAACCCTCCGACAACGATCCATCGGCCGTTTCTGGCAAGCATGCCTGGGACGAGCTTTGTGGCCTCCTCGTCGAGCTCGGAACGCCATTGGACATTCCCAAACTGTCATCCGCTTCTTCGCGTGATCACCGTGATTACTTGGACCTCATGAGTCGGCACCAGCATAGAAGCACCGACTCGGTCAAGGAGATATTCCTTGAGACGGATACTCCGGCGGTCCGTTTCGTTCGCTATCCACATCTAAATGCTCATGTCTTTTCCAGGATAAACCCGCAGTTTTCCTGTTTTGCCTTTCCAAGATCGATGTCGAGGCACTAGACATTGAGCTCCTGATGTACCATATTTTCAAGGTGCGTCGTCTTGCTTGACATTGTTCTTGATGTTCATGTCTCGGTAGACCCTCGCCCTCCCGATGTATTCGAGTCGCGGGTTCGACGTCGTGCTCGACTGCACCGCCTTCACGGGGATTTCGGAGCTTCCTCTTCAATGGCTGAAATTCTGCGCCGAATTGATACCATACGATATACGCACTCGCTTTGGGACGACCCATATCTTAAACTCTAACACGCTAACTCAGAAATACATGAGGAGGTTATATAATTTCGCAGCCGGTACGAGATCTTCCCGATCGACTTCGGGTGCATTAACTAATGGGCTTGCGCAGGAACCCCGTTCTGTTCTGTCATTCGAGCCCATTCTTCTGTGACAGAACTCTTGATGCATGTTCCACAATCGGCCGTCGCGAAACTAGTATATCCTTGTATGCGCCTTTTCTTTGCCTATTGCTTACGCTGACAGTCGGCTAGGGGCACTGGAAGCTGAGGTCGGGGAACAGTTTTCGGACATCTCGATGCGGTTACAACAGATGCGCTTCCCCATCATCCTCCTTGTCGGCGAGTCGCACGTCCGGATTACCTCGGTACGTGGTCGCCGCCTACTTGACTTTTGAGCCTTCCATTGAGCCCTTCGGTAGGTACGCGCACAGCCGATTTCTCCCGGTCTTTCATGCAAGTCCACGGAAATTATTCCATTAACGGACGTCAGCGACGTGTACAACGTCTCGTCGATAGGACAAGACGCACACGAGTTCATTATCCGCCGCGCTCAGCAAGGTACCACCGTGTATTTTTCGTCTCCGTCCCGTGAGGGGATTGTGAAGGTGCGTCTCATCTACTTATTATTCCTTGGTCGTGGCCTAATGCTTCCGGTCACAGGCCATCCGCTCTGCAAAGGGCCGCTTAAAGGACACCGCCATTCCGCTGGCCGAGCGTTTCTCGCGATTCTCTAACATTTCTGCGACTCTGCTGCATGTGGGCATGCTCAGCGTTGACCAGATGATCGACGAGGAGCTCACTTCGGCTGGCTACGAGCTGCTCGGCGCAGTCTGCTCCTACCTGAACTTCGACCGGAGTCCTATCGTCGGCGTCAAATGTCTGTATTCATAAGCGAGCACTCTACCACGGCGCTTACTCTTTTTCTTTGCAGCGGGTTTCGTCCCAGGCGACCCAACGATCTTCATCATCAGCCTGAGCGAGGCGTTGTCGGATTTCGTTCCACAATTGACCCTTGACTTTGTTTCGGAGATTTCGGCCGCCATGACGGGTATCGACAAGACGGCCATTTCGCAACGAATAAGTTGTGTTCAGTTTATGCGCCCATGGATCAAGAACCTGGCTCATTTCGTGAACCCGACGAGTCCGCTGTACGAGCGTTCTGGAGCACGAGTACGGGATGCCATTCGTGTGTTGTGCGATATGTCGACGAGCCAGCCAGAGGTGAGTTGGCCGTCGGTTATTGTGATTTCGCTGACTGACTTTATCTACAGCTGAGGTTGGGTACGCAGCGATTTGTTTGGCAGGAGATCGCGAACCTCGACGCGTCGATCGTGGACGTGGTCCTCGACGAGTTAATTCGGGCTGCGACCGACGGAGGCATCGGTTCCTCGCGCTGCGAAACCATTGGGCTGCTGCTATCGTCCATGACCTCCATTAGCGTACGGGGCAAGCTGATCTTCAAGCTGCGAAAGGCTGGTAAACTCTCCTTCCAATTCAATACAATCTAACACAATCCCATACAGTCACTAACCAAGACCACCGGCGGCAAGCCTCCGCGGACGCTGCAAGACTACCCTAACTGGACCGAGATCGCCACGCTGATCCGCCTCAGCCACATCGCAGGCTATCAACCGCAGCGGCCTGCACACAACTTGCTCTACGTGCCCGAGATTCTGCACCTCGTCACGCTCACTGCGGCCGTCGGGCCGCCGCTCGTGCGTCGGTCCGTGTACGGTACCGTCATCAATCTGCTGCAAGCGATGCACCTTGGGCGCAGTGAGGACGCGCCGGCGTCGGATCTGCTGGGCTTGCTTGCGGAACTCGAGACGCCCGAGACGCAGAGGCTGTTTGGGCTGACGCGATTAACGCAGTGCAGTGAGTACGTGAGCTGCGAGCTGGTTGGGGATAAGCAGAAGGTGGACGCGCAAGAGAAGCTGACGGCGCTGTTGGCGAGGATCCTGGAGTTGACGGCGGGGTCGAGAGGTGCGTCGTTGTTCCCCGGGACTTAATTAAACGAACTAACGTGGATGTAGGTCTGCTCAACGTCTGGCGCGCGCGGTGGATGGGGCTCGCAACGTCAACCGCGTTCCAGTACTCGCCCGCGGTGCAGATGCGGTCGTTCACGACGCTGGGGACGCTGCTTACGCAAGAGGCAGACGACGACTACCTGTACCAAATGCTCGTTGCACTGCGAACTGCACTGCAGCAAGCCTCCGAGCAAGACTCTGCGATCGTCGTGACGATGCTTCGCTCGCTCGCCAAGGTCGTCCCCGCCTTACCCGACACGTCGCGCTACTTTGCGTCCCTCTTCTGGCTCGCCGTCACCCTCCTCGAGTCGTCGCACGTCGTCTTCTACGTCGAGGCGTGCGCGCTCCTGTCCGTGACGCTCGAGAGCATGCGCGCGCGGGGTATGTTCCGGCACGCGTCCGTCTCGACCGTCCTCCTCGAAGGCCGCGACCCGCTCGAAGGGGTGCTCAGCCAGTTCGAGGCGTTCCTCAGCATCTCGTTCGACGCCAACTTTTCGTTCGCGCTGGCGTCGGTGCTGTTCAAGGGGATGCGGGCGTCGATCGTGCGCGCGGAGGCGGAAACGGTTTTGAGGTGTCTGCTCAACGTGACGGTGCGGCCGTACATCCCCGAGGACGACGACGACCATATTCCGAACGGGGCGAATGGGCATGGGTTTGGGGGGCGGGAGTCGCTCAGTGCGGAGGCGCTGGGTTACTTTATTGCGCTGTTGCCGGTGTCGGCGACGCCGAATTCGTATCGGCGGTTGTTGAAGGAGAGCGGGATTGGGGAGGGGATGGTGCCGGAGACGGGGGGGCATTGATGATGAGGTGGACGCGCCGAGGGTGCAGGTGTCATTGCTTGGGATTGACGGGCCGGCGACGGCGCTGCTCGCGGCGTCGTTCATTGGGGCGGTGGTGACGAGTGCGCAGGGGAACGATGCGGAGACTGAGATGCTGTATTGCTTGCTCGCGGACATCGGGGAGGTGTGGCCTGAGATTGTCGCCATGACGTGCGTTCTCTCTCTCTCCTTTCCCTCTGAAATTCATTCTGACGAATGTTTCCACATTGCAGGTACGAGGGTCTGCAAGACAGGATCCAAGAGGTGTTCGCAAAATCCTCGAACCCGCTTATCATCCGCGCCGTCTCGTCCATCTACCGCATCGCGTCGGAGCACGACCGGGCGCGGTTCGGGTCTACGAACGCGACGATACCGACGCGCGGCGGGGGCTCGACGACGACGCTCAGCACGCTCGAGGAGGCGGCGATCTTCACGCCTGGGCGGACGCACGCGCAGGCGCTCGAGGACATCCACATGGGCGGCGTGGCGAGCAATTTCGTGTTTTTGCCGGTCAGCGGGGGGCATGCGACGAAGGTGATTCAGTGGATCCCGGAGCTGGTTAATCTTATGGTGCAGTGAGCAAGTATAATGCGCGAGGAGGGGTGGTAATGCGAATGCGCACGCGAATGCGGATGTTGTTGTATATAAGTAATTATTTTCGCGATTGGGCATTTTTGTACTATTGTTTCAGACTCGACTCTCATCTATCTACTGCTGCTTTCATCTCGCTGCTGGCTAGAGGTGGAAATGAAGCCTCGACATATCCACATCGCGGAATGTTTGCGTGGGAATTCCACTGGAGCACATCATTTCCGTACCTTGACCCGCTGCGGCATTCTACCATTCTACCAGTTTGCGCCCATTCCCCTTGACTGGACCCATTTCGCCCCACCAAAATCCAATACGGAGGCGGAAAATACGCTAGACGATCTCAAAGAAACGCGCTGGTAGACAGTCAGTTGGGCGCCTTGATTAGCGTGAGCTGCCCTTTCCCGGTCATTCATTTATTGCTGCCATTTCTGACTTGAATCCCTCTCTGCTCCTTATCATTCTGTACACTGCCTTCTGCAACCCCCTCCGCTACACACGCGTCCGGATCTTGACTGCTGCCTTCGCGGTACCATGGCCACTTTAGTAGATCTGGTGTACCCCAAAGCAAGCTGGAGGCGGTTAAATTATTGCAGCAGCACCCATGGACCGCCCCCCAACGCCAGACCTCGCCGCTCACCAACAGAGACAGTCTGTACGACGCCACTACCACCATCAACGACCTTACCCAGGCGCTGGAGAATGTCTCGCGCGTCCCTTCACCCGAGCCGCCGGCGCTCTTCTTTTGCTGCTGTGGGAAGGAGGACTGCGAGAATGTGCAGGCGTGGTTGGGGATGAAGGCGCGCTTGGAGAGCCGGTTGACGCTGAGCGCGGGTGAGTGCGCGTTCCTTGTACCTGGATGGGAAACTGATGGCGCGCGTATTATTGTATTGCAGAGGTCGGACAAGCGCTCCTACAAAGACACGAGGCGTACGTGCGCCGGCATGAGACAGAACGAAGGAGGCAGCGACGGCTGAGCGGGGATGGGATGTCGGAATTGGACGAGGAGAGCGATGGAGGGGCAACGCCGGTGCAGGACCAGCTGGACGAGCTCGTCAAGGAGAATAAGGCGCTGGAGAAGGTGTGTCCTCGTTCTCGTCCTCGCTTCTTCTTGGCCGGACTTCGCGGTTCGCTTGCTTGCTTCTACGATACTGCCTCATTCGTTCCAATCTTGCCCATCCAATTCCCCTTAAACGCCTCCCCTCGCGCACAAATTACGATTTACGCCTAACTCGCACCCAGCGTCTCACTCAAGCCCTCGTCAACAATGAAGTTACCGAGGTGTCGAACAAGACCATCCTGCACGAGCTTGCCGAGGCCAAAACGACCATCTCGCGTCTCACGACCTCACATGCGCGGTCCGTGGGATGGGACACGCGTCTGTCGGCGGCGATGAAGGAGAAGGACGATATGCAGCAGGAACGGGACGCAGAGAGCCAGCGCGCACGGGTGGCCGAGGGGCGGTTTGCGGTGTTGAAGGAGCGGACTTGTGAGTCATTGCTAACGGCTCTACAACTTTTGCTAAACTGACGCTCGATAGCTAAACTCCAATCCGACGTGCGCCGGCTGCAAAATGCGCTCGAGGAAAAACGCGAGCATAGGCTCGAGTCGTCGGAGAGCATCATCGTGGATGCGCGCGCGCGGTTGGAAGCGTTGAATCGGGCTTCCACGGCGGGGGCGGCCGTCTCTCAGGTGGGTGATACTAAGTTTCTTGCCTGCTGCGCGCTATCCTGCTACCTCACATTATATCATATCATACTCTGTATCTTACTGACACTTTTCCCCTTCAGCAAGGAACGAACGAAGAGCTAACCACCGTCCTCGAGACGCTCGTCTCAGACAACGAGACGCTCAAGCGGGATAACGCCGAGCTGCAGACTTTGTTGGCGGATTCGAGAGAGGATTGTCGCGCGCTGCAGGAGGAGGTAGAAGATGGCAGGGTTAATCCGGGGGTTGCGAGTGGGCATCACGCGTATGGCAGTATCTCGAGAGGTGCGTTGCGTTTGATTTGGCTTTGAGCAGCCCGAGGAGCTGACTTGACCCAGCGGGAACGCCGTCGCATCTGCAGTTGCGGGGACATTTCCATACAGGGAGTGTACCGTCCATGCTGAGTCCGGTGTGTAATCTCGAGTGTTATGCGATGGTGTTTAGTTTGCTTATTCCCGGTAGACGACGTACAACTTCAAGCGCAGCTCGAGTAACGAACGGCGCGCGTCCAGGCGATATGTGCGCCTCAAAATCTGCATTTTCCAAAACCCGGCTAACCGATAAACAGGAACCCCTCACGCCGGAAACGAATCGTCGCCCGCTCTCCCCCGCCGACTCTGCGACGACCTCCTCGGAGACGAGATGGGCGTACTTTGGGCAGAGGCAGCCGTCGCCGTCTTACAACGCCAGCGAGGATGGGAACGGGAACGGGGGGCAGCAATTAGATAATGACGAGGATGGCAGCGAGGAGAAGCGCGTTGCGACCCCGCATAAGCCGCTCTTCCTGCTTGCGAGGTCGCGAGGCGTGCAGACGGATCCATACTATGCGCCTGCTGCCGCAGCACCCTCGGTCACACCGACGCTGAGCCAGTACCCGCCCTCCCACTCGCCTTCGTCCGCTGCGTCGATCTACTCGGATGGCCTGGCGCCGTCTTCCAATAACACTAGCACCGGTGTGGGGGCGAGCAGCGCGTTAGGCGCCAACGCCCCGCCGACTCTGAGCGCGCTGGTGGAGCGGACGGCGGCGCTGTTACAAAGAATGCAAGCCGCCGACGCGCTGTCGCTCACCAACCGCCTCAAGCGCGCGCAGATCCGGGGCGCGGATGTGAACCACCTCTCGCGCTCGACCGTCGCCGGTATCCTCGCGGACGTGTCCAAGCAGCTGCGCAGCGCCGGCGGGGAGGAGGAGATGCGCGCGGGGAAGCGTGACGTGCGGGCGCTGCTGGGCGTGCTGCGGGAGATGTTTAGCGCGATGGGCGAGGTGCGGGTGCTGCTGAATGAGGTTGTGCTGGATCCGGGGAGTGCGGCGCGGGTGAGCGAGGCGGCGATGGATCCGGGGAAGGCGACAAGGGAAGGGGAGCAGGGGAATGAGAGGGAGAGAGGCGGGGCTGGGGGGTGGATGGCGCCGTTGTCGAAGTTGTTTGCGGGGGCGTCGCCTGCGCCAGGAGCTGGTAGCACGGGTTCCGGCTCCAAAGCAGAAGGAGGTGGGGTGGATAGAAACTCGACGGCCTCACCGCTCGCTGCGCCGCGGCCCATGGCGCATACCAAGTTCGTACCGAAGTTAGGCCCGGCACTCGCTGCATCGGCGACAACGGTCAATGTCGAGTTTTCAGGCTCGGGCGTGGGGCGGGCGATGACGAGTACGTTCGACGCCGCGCCGTCTACCTCCAGGACGTCGACTCTTGCGCCCGGCGCACAACAGCCGGCGCTGATGGGCATTTTTGCCGGCGCACCGGTGCGGACTCGGACGCCCGACCCGTGGGTCGTCATCCCGCACCCGAAGCTGCCGAAGAGGATGCCGACTTCGCTCCTGCGCCCGCCTGGCGTCGGGCGAAACCACCCGAACCGGATGTCGCGCAATGTCGAGGCGGTTTTGGATGGGGTGGGGACGCCGCAGCGGCGCGCGGGGGAGCTGGATGGGGACGAGGTGGGCGGGGATGGGGTGGACGGGGAGGACTACCTGGCACCGCTGCTGCAGCGGACGCTGCGGCGGCGCGGGCTGTCGGATTCGAGTATACATTCGACGTTCGTGGCGCAGGGGGAGGACGGCGACGATGCTGGGGCGCCGCCGCAAAGTCCGCTGACACGGAGGGAGGCGGCGTGGTTAGAGAGCGGGTCGGTGTTGCAGGCGCTAAGTCGGCGGGTTCAGAGTTTCCGGAGCGGGCTCGCGATCTCGACGACGCCGGGCGAGGGCGCGTCGTCCCCTGAGATGGGCGCATCCCCGCCTGCGGCTGCGTCACCGCTCTCCGCGGGGGCGACGAGGCGCTCCTCGCGCGCATCGAAGCACCGCGATTCACAGGCCCCAGACGGGGTGGCGTCGCCGCTCCGGACGACCTCCTCGTCGGCCGGGTTTGGGTTCCTTGCGAATTTGGTGCCGTCTGGGGACGCGGCGGAGCTGGGGATGGCGCGGAGTTTGCGGGAGCAGGATACGATCTTGGGGAGGGGGTATCGGCCGCCTGGGGCGGCGGGGGAGCGGGAGTATATGTGATGGACCGACGGTCGGTCGGTGTGGGTGGGAAACATACCCGGCGGTTTTCTATCGTAGGAATGGGTGTTTAATGTACTTTTTATTACCTTTGTGCGATGTATATACCGGTGTACGAGGCGATGGACACTTTACACATTTTTTGGACTCTTTCAGCCAGGGGATTCAAAAGTAAGTTATCTGCCTAGGTTCATCCCGTTCGGCCTGGTCGAGAATTGAGATCAAGATTGAGATGGACGAGGATGGACGGCGGGAAGGCAATGAGATGCAATGGACACAAGGACAAGCAACGCGTCCCGAACCGCGACCTCGATTTTTTCTTGCCCTCAAACGCACCTGCGGCCATGCAAAATTCGAGTTCCTATACTTTCCGAATATCTACCATGTCCTCTGGGTGGCTGACTGGCCATAAATACCAGCCAATCGTGGAGGAAACCTGGTGTCAGCCACCGTCAGCCGCTATAAGAGGCTATAAGACATCGCCATCCCCCATTTCCCTCTCTCACCCGTACCACCATGTCCACCAGCAAAACCTCCTCCTCCTCGTCCTCCCTCTTCCTCGTCCTTTGCTTCTTTGCCTTTATTCTGGGCCAGACATTCAATGCGTTCTGTACGCGGCTCTCCTCCCCCGGCGTCCAGATTGTCGAGAAGGTTGTCGTTGTCAATGTCGGGTACTCCTTCAAGACGCTTGTGGCTGTTGTTCTTGCCGCCATTGTCGCCAACAACGCCCTCCTCGTCCTCGCGTATCGTTATTCGACCAGGAGCCCCAAGCCCGCTCAACGTCGTCGCACAGCTCGCATCATCGACAAACTCGATATATCTCGCCACGGCTTGCCCCTCATCCTTCCCCCAGCGGTCTTGATCCCCAACGTCTTCACGCTGTTTGTGCGCCTTGCAATTCATAGGCCATTCTGGACCTTCAAAACACTTTACCGGCCGCTATTCGGGGCTTATCCAAGGACGACGCTTCCCCTGCTCGACGACCTCGACCCCACTGCGCTCGCCCTCGTTATAGCTAGCCGGCCGCGAGTCCGCGTCCACATCCCCGACGGCCTGCCCACCTTCATTCGCGTGTTCCGAAACCTGGCGGTCAAAAGCTATAGATTCGAAGGGCGAGTCTTCCGCGGTCGCATCAGGTTTCCAATCAATATCGAGGAGGTCGAAGAGTGCAAGCCCGTACAGGAGGAGGAGGGGGATCAAGAGGACAAGGTCGAACGGCGCCCATCGCGCGTCAGCTTCCTGCAGCATCTCGCGGCCGCTGCGCTTTTGCGAAAATGCCAATTTCAGGTCGAGGAGGAGGCCTGTTACGCGACCGTTGTGGAGATCGAGGAGAAGGAGGAGGAGGATGAGAAGAGGTGGTACGAGCTCGACGAGAATAACAAGGACGACGAGCAAGTCATCGAGGAGCAGAACGGAGAGATCGAGAACGACCGCGACGTCAAAGCCGAGCAGCAGCACCAGATCGAGGACGCGGAGGAGGACGTTAAGAATGACCAGGACGTTGAGGTCGGCAAGTCTATGGATGGGGTCGCTGCCACGGACGCCACATGTGTGGACGCGATGGCAAGCTCGGCGGAGCAAAAAGTCGACGAAGAGGAGGAGGAGAAGAAGAAGAGGTTGCACGAGGATGAGCGGGTCGAGCCTGCGGACAAAGACAAGGACCTCAAGCTCAACAAAGATCACAAGGATCACGAGCCAGTCATCGAGGAGAAGAACGAAGAGCCCAAGAACGAGCGGGAGTTCGCGGATGCGGACGAGGGCGTCAAGAACGATCAGGACGTCAAGGTCGACAAACACAGGGACGAGGTGATTGCCACGGACGCCACGTATGTGGACGCGATGGCAAGCTCGGCAGAGGAAGAGATCGATGAGGAGGAGGTGGAGGAGACCTTCTTTGATGCTGTTTCTGGGCTGGAGGGGGAGGAGATGAAGATACCTGACGAGAAGCACGAGGACACTACGAGGAGCTGGCCTCCAATCGACGACGACCTACCCTCGTACGAGGAATTCGCTATGGGCGTCCCGTCCGATATCCTATTTGTGAAGAAGAGCGTGGACTTGATTCACGGTATGCCATCTCTCTTTCTTTCCTTCTTTCGCTTACCCTCCCACCCAGATGTCTGCAGACCGCCGCTGCTGTCGCTGCTCAGTGCGCGACTCAGTCCCAAGGGCTCTGAATACGGCGCCATGGCACGCCCCTCACATATATCGCTCTTGACTCGACTGGGGCCGCGAATCGGCGCCTGAAATTTAATTGTATGTCATTGGTAGCATACTTGTATTGGGTAGCATACTTGTATTGGGGCTTCGTGGACGCACGGAGTCTCATACCTGCACCTACCTTGTACTTGTATCTTTCCCTCCTCTGTATCTCTCTGTATATATATCTGCGTCGAAATTGACGAAATATTCCTGATTATTCTCGGACTCGGCCGATTACTCCGAACAAGTCATCTTGCGTTCGTCCACCATGTCCTCCGCGACGCTCGATGGACCGGCCACCATAGTCTCCTCTCCCGTCCTTACTCTTCCCCCCGAAATCACGTCGGAAATCTTCCTCCATTGTCTTCCTCCAATACCGGAACTCAGCAGCTACCCCAAAGACGCTCCTCGTTCATCCCGACCCCCCCTCCTTCTGCTACGGGTGTGCAGGGCCTGGAGGGACATTGCCATGTCTACACCCCACCTGTGGGCTCATTTGCACCTGGACCTCGATATGTCGGATTCTGGGGTGGGAACCGTCATCAACGACTGGTTCAGCCGTGCTCGATCCTGTCCGTTGTCATTCAGTGTGCGGGGCTGGGTGGGCACAAACCGCCTCGCCACCGCTCTTCATAATTACGCCCCGCAGCTCACACGTCTCTCCCTCGAACTCACAGACACGCACTTTGCCCAAATGGAGCGCGACGGCATAAATTGGGCCTTCCCGGTCCTCGAGGACCTGGGTATCTCCTTTACTTATGGCTTGTGCGAGCTGCGCCATCTGAAAATATTCTCCGATGCCCCCCAACTGCGCCAGGTCTGGTTGACCGACGGGGCGACGCCGAGCACGTTTCTCCTGCCGTACGATGGGCTTTCCAAGTTTACATGCTATAATCTTACCCAGGACGAATGTCTGACCTTGGTCCGTGCGGCCCCACATCTACAAGAACTCACCTGCTCGGTCCTCTTGGACTATGATGATACCAGTGTCTTTCACCACACTGAAACCGTTACTCACCATCACCTACGCACTCTGCGCCTCGTCGCCAATAGCGGAACCAAATTCCTTGGGCCGCTTTGCCTTCCCGTTCTCGAGACGCTCCACCTCTCGTGCGATATCATCACTATCCCGGATGAAGTTAACTTCCTCGCCTTCCTCTCGCACTCGTCCGCCTCATTGCGAAGCTTTTCGACCGGGGCACAGAACACGCTGGTTTCCCTCACCTGGTTCTCCACTGCCATGCCCAATCTCACGGACCTCGAACTCAGTGCTCCGCAGCGGAGCTTTGTGCGGGACCTGTTCGCGAGACTGGACCGCGTCAAGCATCGCGACTTCCTCCCCCAACTGCGGTCCCTCTCCTTTATTGACACCTCATTTGATGTCAATCCAGCTGCGATAAGTGCCCTCTCGTCGAGGTGCGCTCCGGGCGACGACGGGAAGGCGGCGCTGGAGTCTTTTCGGCTGATTTGGCCTCGCGCAGCGCACATCGATCCACTCCCCGAAAAGGCAGTCAATGCGTTGGCGGAACTGGTCGAGCAGGGAATGTCGATTCACGTTGGCCCGCCATTTGAGAACGACTCTCGATGATGTTTTCGCTCCGCGGCATTGTTTTTCACAACAGTAATTGTCTTCCTTGCGATTTTATTTTGTTGTAATACATTTTGTTCACCCGAGACTCAGTTCGATCAGCTCGCCACAGGAAACACAATTCGATGAGTTTTCTCTCATCCGTTGCCCTCGTTAAATACCGTTCCGTTCCCAGCCTTCGGCGTCTCGAACACGCGTAGGATTGATTCGGTGACTTCTGTCCACGTTGTTGACATGAGAGCAAAGCGGTTCCTATCTTCGTCAGTGTTGATTAGCTCTCAATCGGATGTGGACATCTCGACCATGCTCGCAACACGTTTACGGGCGTCTCGCTGCCTCTCTTCTAGACACCCCCATCCACCAGCCATCCTATGGACGAACTCGAATATCCGGCCGAGGTGACGAACACGAATCGGATGGAATCCGATCCGCCATTGGAGAATCCCTCTAGCGCACTCACGGTGATCAACGACGACGAACGGTCCGTTTTTCATACCATCTTCCCTTCCAAATTATTGATATCGATTCCAGACTGCAAAGCTCCTCCGGGCCCGTGTCCGAGTCGGGGGCCAAGTATAATCTTCTGACTCTCTACCCACCGCAACGAAGTTGAAAATGAATTCAGCTTCTTGTCTGGCGCGACGAATCTCACCATCGCCGACGGTACTTTCTACAACGCACAGAACGCGACCGTCACGAATGTCGCCTCGCAAACCGTTCAGAATAACACAGTCCACCAGACAATCAATTTTGTTCATCCTCCTCCTAGGCAATGGCCTTCGTACCCTCGCGAATTCCAAGTATGTTACCTCCGAGCTTCAACTCGTCAAATGCCGCCGATAATTCCCCGCCAGCAGGAACGTGGAGGACCCACACGACAGTCTGACTCTGAGAGCAATGTACGCGCTTGCTTTCCGTTGCAAGGCTCAATTATCTGATGTTGGACCAAGAATCGAACCCCGTCGCGAAACGACGGATATTCTACGCGCCCTACTCAGGTCCGTTGATCCTGAATCTGGCTGTTCTTTTAGCACCCGCTCAGTTTCAACAGCGCCCTGAAGGCCCGACGTCACATTTTGAACCCGTTGAGTTATATGGTCACTTGCATGCTAGGTTATCTCATTATTCGCGCAGACTACTCATCCGGTTCCAGAGGTAGGTTCTGGGCCCGCCAGTAAATAATGCAATAACTAATCCAGATATTCTCCTACAGCCTGACCAACGGTCCCCATCTCCCCAGAACGTGAGGTCGCTCAAGGTTTTCAAACAGTAGGAATTGAGTGTTGTACTTTTTCAGCGTCGGAGGAAGCGGACGCCCCAGCACAGTACCGTGTGTTTCACCCTCAATTGAATTCGTACCTCTCATGACACGCAATCAGACGCCCCATGCGCAAGACAATGTCGCTGCATCTGTACGTTCCCTGCACATATCCCACCGTTTTGTGTTGAATTCGATGCCTAGTCTTCGACGACGGCTGGCCCGTCGAATGCGTCCAGCACGCATCTACCAGCAGTGTCCGCGACGTCCTCGCACCTACCGGTATGTCATCAAATATAATCTGTCTTGGAATTGTCGTGAATGAAGGAAGTCAAGTCTCCGCCTCCATCCCCGCAAATTGCCAGGATCTCTGTCCCCTTGAATTGCTCGGACATCGATTTGTATGTCAAATTAATGCTTGGGCGTGGCCTTGGCTATCCAATGTGGTGTCCGGGTCCCAACTTAGACGAAAGACTCCCCGAGCCGTATCGCAGGAATGGAACGTCAATTGGAGATGTCGGCCTGATAACTTCAAACGGTGTTTTCGATTCCATGTTCAACATCTTCGTTGCGCGCGATCACCCCCTCAATGGCCCGGCGGACGTCCCAAATGCATTTGTTCCCTGTCCCTGGAGTGGGCGTGTCGAGGAAACGCATTTGATGCCAGGTTCAACCGTGAGAACACACACCGTTGACGTGATGGCGGTTCCTCAATCCGCGTGAGTCGACGCGTTCGTTCAACAAATATTTCTCAACCCAACCTTTTTTGAAGAGGGGATTCATCGCCTTTCAAATTCCAAGTTACCTCTCCTGGTGCCATCTGTGCATTGCCGTCGGGCGCATACAGCCGTTCGATCATAGACTTGGCGGAGGTGGAGGGTTATGTGAGGACTCACGCACTGGATTGGTATAGGTATCTCAGCCAAGTGAAGCGTCGGATCCTCCATAACGGAGGTCTTTACGTGGTCACCGGTACTACCAAAACCGACTCGTGGGGCCTTTACGTCGTCGACGATATCCCAAAGGCCGATGGGACTCACCTCATCCTTGCGCCGCATATGAACTCTGAGCGGCGACCAACGTACCGCTGGACTGCACCTCGGTTCGGCACGGGGAAAGTGAGGAGTTCTAACGACAAGTTCCCAGAGCATGCGAACCAGGCTGCTTTCATTACCGGCTTTAGAATCTCCCTCGGTCGCAAATTCTACTTGTTAGGTCCCCCAAAGGGCGTGAAACTCTCTCAGGTGCAGGACAGTACCGGTGGTGTCGACGCATGGGTTCCTTTCCCCTTCTCCCGTGGCGTCGCCGCAGCTTCGACTCTCCATTCTCGCTCTGGGGACGGGTCCGTCACTGGTGGCGCCAGAAATATCATGTCTTCGGATATCCAAGTACGTTTCCAACCCTTGCCGGGAGCCAACTCAACTGATTATGCACTCAGCATAATGCCACAAACGACTCATTGCGTGGGCCCCCACCACCACCATCAAGTTCCAACCGATCTGTCTCAGAGGTGCGCCGCATATCTATTCCACTGGTCCATCTTATAAAAGTCGAGCCTTATAATAATATCAGTTAAACGAAGAATGCAACACGGCAACGTCGTCCGAAGTGAGATCACGGACGGTTCTCTGTCTCGTCGTTGTCTCACTCGAAGTCACTATCCAGCCCTTCCATCCGGCAAACATAATCCATGAATACCTTCGTGAAACGGTGCGACTCGGATTGCCTGAACCTGAAAACGAGTTCTCACACTGGTCAATGTACTAGTTGCCTATGGCGGATGTTGTTATCACCCACGACCTCGATTGGATGTCGGTTGTTCAATCTGTTGGATTTCTGCTTCTCTAAATATCGGAGTCTCAATCCATCCACCCATATAGAGCAATACTAGTAGTCGATTTGATTCCAGTGAATTGCGGAACCAGATCCGGCTCAAATACCAAACGATTACGAATCCTGGAGGTTCGTTTAATTTCTCATCTCCGGGGTGGAATTGACGGTATCAGGTATCGGTGGGCTGCAAGTTAGGAAGGGGAGAAGCGCGGTCTTACAAGCCGACAGCACGAGGCATATGCAGCCCGAAACGGAACTTCCCGCTCTTCAAAGGTGATGATACATGTGTGTTTCCTCGGTTTTTCTGACTCTTCCAAAGGCGACCTCCTGAATATGCCTACCGAACGCCCCCGCCCAGCCGGAAACCAACGGCTCACAGGATTTTGGATTGAGATCCGATTTCGAACGCGTATTTCTAAACCAATTCATATGAGAAAAAAAAACACCGCCGATATGCCATAGTGTCGTTTTGTCACAAATGGAACTCTACTGCTCAGCGCGATCGTTGGCCGTATATTTTATCACAATGTGAGAGTTGAACATGCCGAGATGCCGGTTCAAGGGATCAACAAACACTGCCAACAGTGGACCACGTGTAAGTCGCGTGTTGAACGGCGTCTCTCTTCCTGCACAGTCGCGTTTTCTGAATGTCGCATGGAGTTTGCTTTCACGAAAGCTCTGGGGAGAACCAAGTGAGTCCCTTCTGCGACATTGAGCGCACTCTAAACGAGCTTCCAGATCTTGTCAGTCAAACATCCTCCGCTTGGTTCTGAGGCTCTAACTGCCCCAGGTATCGCTCTATCCTCGACCAGAGCCCCCAATAAAATCCGATGAGGCACTTTATGTTCACTTCATGCTCAATCAACGTCGAGGATATCCACTCTCTCGTCCCTATGTGAGCACGACGCCCAATGGCATACCGCAGACGAGGGGTTTGCATCGGCGACGTTGTTTTCGTGCGGGACACCGGCATGTTAGACTTTCTGTTCAACATATACCTTCCCGCCGACCACCCGATAAATGGCAGCCATGTGCCTGTGAATTTTAAGCCTTTGGACGAACCACAGGAGGGGGAAATTTCACGACACGAAAACCCATCTCCCAGCTATCTAGCCAACGGCTTCGAGAAAATAACCACGTCTTCGCTGTAAGAAATTCCCGCTTCGCTGGAGTATTAAGATTAATCCCCTTCGCCTAGGGAATTTTCCGATGCTCTTTCGTTTCGTTCCAAATCCAACTTCGGGGCGATCTGTGGCCTTCCGTGCGGGTCAACGGTCGAGAAACTAACCGATCTCGCTAAAATTCGGAAGCACGCCATGGCATGCGCGGAAAACTGGTACCACTATGCCATTTCCACCACAGGTCGCGTCGCTCTGAATGGTTCGCTGTATCTCATCACTGGCACCGAGAAAACAACTACGTGGAGGATCGCTACAGTTGCGCAAATGTATCACGGAGGCTCTTGTATGCACCTTGTACATGCAAGCGACCCTGATCAAACTTCTCCCTGCTACTGGGTTCACAGCCCGTCTTCGACCAACGAGTTCGCAAATCAACCCCAGGGCGATATCGATGTCGACGGTCTTCAAAACCAAACACTCTTCCTGCACGGCTTCAAGATTGGGCTTGGATCACGGGCTTGGAGGAGATCCTTGGGACGTTATCGCTCCATAGTTGAAGCTCACGATCCGCGAACCTCATGGGTTGCCCGTGTCATGTCGTGGCTACCAAAACCGTTGGTCTCGCTCCTCTGGCGGTGGCCATCTTGGTTCGCGAAGGCCTACTTCGCGACTTTCTCTCGGCTCGTAAGACATCTCAGTCCCACTTCGCATATGGATCCCTTTGACGTGGTTCACAGTTCTTCCATCCATCGATAATACTCAACGACTATCTCCTCGGTCGCGTACACGAACTATCGAGTCGACATTACCCTGCGCTGACGGTATTCCAGGTTCCATACGCCAACTCCGTCGTCATCCACGACGACGACTGGGCTGCACTCATCCGCGAGGTGGGTACGCTTCCCTTTCCCTCCAATATCGAATTCGAAGTCTCGAGCAGGACGAAACTGAATTGCCCGACGCGGCGGAAATGATTCGTCGAGCGGAGCTCAAGTTCAACACTGTCAAAGAGAAGGGCGAGTTGATTCCTGCTCCACTTCAATAGAAGATACTAATGAACCAGCCATCCAGGTGGAGTGTATTTTACCCCGCGTTGATTTCCTCGGCGTCGGGGAAATTCTATCCCTGGTTCAAAGTCCAGTGCTCTATTTCTGCAGAGTCTCGTCTGCTCTGTTCGTCGCCAAATACTATATCATGACAGCGAAACTCCACTCCATGGCCATCCCCTGCTTCCGACGAGCCCCCTCGTTTCAACCTGCGCCACCTTCTCTCGGCGAGTCCTCGTTTCAACCCGCGTCACGCCTTCTTCCTCGAAACTCCAACTCACGTCCAACTTATGTACCCAAAATGCTCAAGACAAATCCTTGACTGTGAGCGCTTCGAAAATTCTCCACCGCTCCAAACGCGTGTCTCAGGAGCCGCCGGCGGAGTACTTGCTTTCATCTGCCAGCGGGCATGGCATATATAGAACGCCTTTTGGCTCCACTCGAGTCCGCTGGAATCGACGCCGCAGAAGGTACAGTGTCCAAAAGTCCAGGAATATGGCTTTTTATGGTTTTGCGACGGGTCGGCGGCGCCACCCAGTCTGCGATGACGAGAGTGCTGGACCTCGTGGTGAAGCGCTGGATGTGCAAAGTTTCGTGACCAAAGATGTGAAGCCGTTGCAATACATTTATTTCTTCTCCAACGTATCGTACATACATCTCCCGCCATAAAATAAGGGTACAGGAACGTGGTGGGTAGGTAGGAGTACAGCAGCTGCGGTGGCGGCGCGATTAAGCGGAGATCTATGTATAGGCGCGTCTAATTAGCACTCAGCGTCAACGAGGGCGGATGGACGTACCGTACAGGAAGCGCGTTCAAGCCACATTAGATGAGACAAGTACAGAGGCCGGAATCAAGGTCACATTCAGAACGGGCTGGGGCTGATGGGCGAAAGGTCTGAGGTCAGCGAGGGTCTGCTGCAAGAGCGAGGAGACTGACTGTGTTCGGGGTGCGCGGCCGCAGGTGGTGGGGTTGTAGAACGGGCACGAGGAGGAGTGCTTGCCTCGCCAGCCGCAATGGCAGCACTGGGGACCGTCGCGGTATGCAGGTCGCGGGGTGGTGGTCGCGTCGCTCTGGCTGTGCGAGGTGCAGCGCTGGGTGGTGGGGGCAGCGGAAGACGAAGTGCACATGGCGAGGTGGGGATGGGTAAGTGGTGGAGTGAGTGCGATGGGGTGAGCGGTGGACAAGTCGATACAGATAGCGAGAGCGCGCTCACCTTTTATAACTTTTAGCACCACAGGTTCGCGGGATGAGCCGGTGGTCCGTCTCGGGCATGCGATAATAGTTACGTTGATGCAAAACCTGGACGCTGGGTGACTTCTCGTTGTTCTGGCTGGAAGGCGGACAAACTTTCCCCGCCCACCGTCCCAAACGGATCTTGGGCATGACGTCGGGATCGACCACGCTGGTGTCGCGCAGCTGTAGCAAAAAGTCAAAACTCAATCATCGAAGGACTAGGGGCGCGATACTTGATATTCAGAATCCATCTGAACGAGCCTAGATATCCAACAAGGCACAACCGCGTTCAGAAAAGAAACATCGACGGATGCTTGACCTTCGTGCAGCGTGGCTGTCGCGCTCGTCATCCGAAACTCTCGGGAATGAATCGCCACCGCCCACGAGGCTTCCCTTGGCGCCGACGGGCGAGACAGCGTCGAGACCGCATTGCTGAGGCAGAGGCCTTGCCTTTTGGGATTTGCCGAGAGATAACCTTTTCGTCGTGTCGGACGCCATTAAGCCGGATGATCAGCGGGCCCGGTTCGTGGATAATCTGCGAACGTATCTTCGGAAGCAGTGCGGTTCAAGACATCGTGCTGGTATCGCATGGGCGACAGAAGCCCTAGTCCGCTGGTAGAGTCGACATTTAAACTCGGGTGATTCGTTGCCGGGGAATAGAATCTTGACCGCAACGCGGGGTGCCTTGTTGAGGTTCGGCGCAGGTTTTCTGTGTTGAGAACTTTAAGGACGTCCGCCAGGGATCCACAGTCGCGATCGCACTTCCAGAGTCTTCCAGAGTTGATCTTCTGAGTCCAGGTTTCCACGATCAAGGGTTGCGAACGCAGGGATGCAAGAAATGAACGACGAAAGCGCAGGAAAGGTTAACAATGCAGGCTTTGGGATTCGCGACGTGGAAGCAGGAAGTAAAGGCCGCCGTCGGTCATCAAACAATCATCCGGTCCTGGTGCCTTCGCAGTTGTACCTTCAGAACTGAGCAGTTTTCGTGAGGGCGGGAAAGGACTTACCGAAGGTGGCTCCCTTCTTTAAACCACCCCATAGTATTAACCCTCTGTACCGCGCCTTCTCCCTCATTCAGGATTTTTGGCTCACTGAATACTGCGCAGACAGCGGGTGAAAATCTTTACCTCTGAAAAGAGCGACTCATCCCACCCGCGACGGTACTCCCCATTCGCAACATCTCAGAAGACAGCGCTTTCGCCTCGTGCCAGATATTCGACCTTGGTTCGCGAGCATGAGGATCTACTAACTGCCGCCAGTGCTGAGTCGTGCGAGGTTCGTGCGAGGTCTCGCCCGGCGGGGAGGCGGCGGAAGGTGAAGAGATTTTTAGATGAGGCAAGAGAAGCTCAGTGTAGTAAGTGGATTCACGGCGAACATTGCTGGCGGGCAGGTGAAGCAGGTGAGCGGGATGGTGGCAGAGGAGATCAGGACGCGTGAGGTCGTGTTTGGATCAGAGGCATCCGGCAATCTCGGTATTTGTGCCGACCTCCGCCGAGTTCTGAACCATGAGCTGGATTTCCCGTCAACATTAAAACATCCAGGCGAGCAAGGCAGGAAGGATTTCAGCGCGGGAGGGCGGTAATTGAACAAGTCAGAGGGTTTTACAATCCGTCACAACAGGCAAGAGCTAGGTGGCTGTGTACGCAGGTTGACTTTATCGAGCCGCGGATGTATCAGCCTGAGGGGGTTCAATTCCACGAAAATATAGACCCTACGAACAAGAAGTGAACCTAAACACACAGCAGCCACGCTCAAGTGAAGAAGGCGAAAAACTACAGATTTGGAAGGCTTTTTAGCGACAACAACAAAGTCCTCCGTAACGGAGGAGACTTACGACTTCTTCGACAATGGGGTTCGAGCTGCCCGCGGCATATGCTACCAAGTTTGGCGACGCCGCAACTGTGAATTGTATTCGTAGTGCCACGAGCAATTGTTAACAGGTGGGACGACGCACGACGATTGTTGGTGATATCGTGAACGATGGTGAGCGAATGCTGGGCTGCAGGTTTTGGTGGTAAATTCAGTGAAAATTTTGGGGCGTCAGTGCACTTACTGCCGCCCTGATCGGCTGAAATACAGATTCAGTCTCAGCACGCTGAAGGAATATCAAGGCAAGACCCACTCCAAACCGGCGCGAGGATGTCGCGCCCAAAAGCGCTGCGAACCGCAAACGCCATTGGCTCACCGCAGAACGTCGCAAGGGTACCGTAGCCTCCAAGGAGGGTCGTCCGCATGTCCCCGGGGAGGGGGAACGCGCCGCCTGAGTTTCACCTTATCATTATTGCTGGCACCCATGATTTAGAGGGATAGGAAGGAGAACGCACGCGGGAACCCATCACCTGGCACGATCTGCGCACCCCAGGCGGAGTCACCATTCGGGATGGGGATATTGTTGCAGTTGGTGCCGCCCACGACGAGCGAGACGTAGGGAACGTTTGGGTCGACCGGCGCCAGAATTCTAGTGAGCCGATTCAATCAGAATTACCTCAACGATTTGACGGAGAGTAAATTCAACTTACTGGAGAAGGACGGCGTCCCCTTCGTTGGTGGAGTTGGTGAGTCCAATTAGAACGAGATAGCTGGAGCGGTCGCCTGTTTTGTCCAGAGCTGCCATCGGGGGCAAGGTATTAGGTGAATGTTTCCGCGCAAATCGGAGGTTCAACTGACTGAAAATTCCCTGAGAACCCAGGTTCCGCGCCTAGTATATGATCTGAGCAGATGTGCATCGGTGCGAGTCGTCCTCTTCACGACTTACCACCGCGCCAAGGAAATTCCCGTTGGTGGCATTGTACGCTCCGAGATAGCCAGCGCTGTGGAAGGCCGCAGTGAGTCACTGAATTCGTTAGAGGCAAAATAACGCACAGGGAGCACTGCGTGGCGAGGGTCGTAGAAACAGCGGTTGTAAAGATGAGCAATATTGAGGAAAGCATCATGGGCGTGCCGAAAACCACCACGGTGCTCCCTATATTTATATGGAACACACGGATGAGGGTTTCAAATGATGGATCAGGTTGAAAATGACAGGGATGTCACAACCGAGAGCAACTGAGGGCGCACCGAAATTGTAACTTAATAGAGTTGAATCCATCTGCTGAGTCTGCACGTTTGACGTAGGTGCCTGGAGGTTCGAAATGATTCATCAGTCAAAGGAAGAAGAATGTCACGCAAGTTGACGAAAAGCAGAATTTTGAGTTCGTTAATCCTCCCGCTCGGAGGACTGTGAGAGTAAGACGTTGAAAAAGTTGGAGCTGCCAGTGGACGGAAGTCTAAAAAGCCAAGCGGGGAATATTCCCACCGTTTGGCGAAGTCATCCCTGTCACTTCTTCAGCAGTTGAGGTGGTAATAGTACCACGAGACCTGACAGCCTGAGGGCGACCCAGAAGTCGCGTCAAGTGAGACGCGAGGTGACCAAGTTTGATAGAGGCGCAGGTCGCCGTCGAAGAATGCCAGAGACAGGTGCTGTGCGAATCAGGAACAGCCTGAGAGAGAAATAAGACTGTTCTTCTCAGCTGCGGCAGGCGGATATTCGGGCCAACAAAGCAACAATCCCAGCGTAAAAAGTGGAGCGACAGCGAGCAGGCTGAGGTGAGCGGGATGGTGGTGGCAAGTGGTAGGAAGAAAACGCGTGAGAAATCGTGCTTGGATCAGAGGCATCCGGCAATCTCGGCGTTTGAGCGGCCCAAGTCTTGTGCAAACCAAACCAAATCTTGAATTCCCGTCAAGCCGAAAACGCCCGGGGAATCGACGGGGCCCCGTTAGCTATGACTCGCTCTCTGCTGAGTCCAATCTGTGTGTATTATGGACCAGGAAAGACATCACGGAGATTCAATTACCGCGCCCCGTGCACTGCACTGCAGGAGAGGAGATACGGATGCCCGCTGATCACGGGTCGCGTCAAGAGGAGGCCGCAGAGACGCTGCGGATGATACCTACAATATGTTCAAACCAGGTTAAGTACCGTTTCCAGCCAAACACCAGCGGTCTGGGGGAAGAGGTGCTTACAGGGTATTGTCGGTTCTTGACATATCACTTGGATGGGGCAGGATAGGCAACAGAGGACATCAGAGATTTTTTTCTTGCGGTTGGAGCAGCAAACCGGCCGCAGAATCGAACCGTGGGAACAGAATCGGAACCGTGGGAAGTTGAATGATGGTGGATTATTCGAAGGGCTCCAGTGCCCGTTATGCCTCATCCAATACGGTGTTTCAGCTTTGCTTCTTGTGCTGTTTATGTTGGGCGACGAACAGGTCAATGCCTAACGGTCGAAGTTAAAAATCACGCAAATCAATCAATCATCGACGAAATAAAGGTGTAAGAGTTCCCACACACAGACTAGTATCTGTCACGCATGCATATAGATTTACCGTTCCACGGAGAGTACCTACATGCTACAACGCAGAAAAGTCATCCACGTCAATACCGGCCTTTGCCCTGCCGGCGCAGTTTTGCACTGACACTTTGCACCTTCTGTCGGCTCCTTTGTTTACCATGCCGCTGCGTCGTAGAAATCGTCAGGCTCCGAGTCATCGCCCTCGTAAAATCCGCACTTTTCTCGAGCGCGGATGACCTGGAAGTCAGAGCCATCCTCGAAGAAAGGACGCGTAAATCCCTGCAGAAGACCACACGTCGAGAAAGGTGCGGGCTCGAGAATCTTGGCAAGGTGTACTGGGAGTCGGGCCCGCTTTGGCCCTGGCGACAATCCAAGAGAAATCAATCCTCGGCCTCGTCCCAACCAGTGGCGCCGCGCCACAAACCTTCTGACCCATGGGCCAAATGAGGCAGAGTCCACTCTCAGAGTGCGCAGAGCGGGCCAGCGCGGATTATTCTCCCTGTTGGTGGCACTTGACGGCTTGGCCGGAACCAGAGACCAGTGGATGTATCCAGGACTGTTCTGACGAGAGAAAGTCGGAATGTATATTGCTGGGAGAGTATCGGTGCCGGTAACGTTCACCAGCTCAAGGGCTGTGATATTGGGGCACAAAACCTCCAAAAGCGCAAGTCTGCGTGGGGTCAAGGTGGCATCCACGAGCCGGAGAGTCCGTAGGGAAGGAAATTGAGGTTTCTCCCAAGTCGAAGGGACCTCAACCTGTGCGTGGTCTTCGTAACTCGGCTCGAAGAATATGTTCTGGAGCTCGAGGTACTCGAGATTGGGCGCCTTGAACCAAGCAGTGAGTAACTCTAGACTCCCCGGCCCGAAGGAGACGAACTGGACCGCTAGTGAGCGTATCGTCCGGAGTTCAAATGCCTCTCGGGGTGCGTGCTGGAATTCTCGCAGCACGAGGGTAGTGAGATGGGGCATGAGCTCCACAGCTCTTTGAAAGCTGGATTCACCAGATGAGTAATATACGATTTCGGACGCGCTGATGTCGAGTGTGTGGAGGGCCTCCATTCTCTCCCCAACAACAGACACGATAGTGTCGATATCCTGCACTCGGACTGCCTGCAACCTGGGAAGTTGGGGTACTCGGAGATCACCCATGATGCCTTCGGCAACATGCAGATATGTGAGCTGCGCGAACTCTTTTGGGTCCTTGCTCTGGAGGAAGACAGACAATTGGTGCATTTCGCTCTCCCCTACGTGCAGCGCGAGCGTGCGCCAGCGTCGGCGGTGTGGTCCGAGGATGTTGACCACACGGTCGAAATCATAGTCGATGCAGCCACTGTTTGATGGCAGGGTAATAGTGATATCCAGAAGACGGTTCCGGGTGCGGGAAATGTAGAGGGCCGCAGCATCAACGGATGCCAGGTCCTCAGAGATTCGAATGGTGGCCCACAGATCTGGAGTAGCGAGGGCGAGGTTGCGCCACAGATGGCAGACCTGAGATGCTATTGTGGGGAGTGGCACCATGTCGGGAGAATCGAGTGGGAGGATTTCTGCCCCATGCCGGAGAATCTCGATAAGGATTTCAGGAGGGAGAGATTCGATTCTGCCTGCCTGAGGTGGTTGGGTCTCTGACATGGTGGTGAATGGGATCAGACAATACAGCTACATTATATACAAGAACGGACCCACAAGGACCTGCATTGCTTTCTTGTACAGTCACCAAGCAACGTGCCCTTGTGTCTATATTCAGACATAGTACATATTGTCCCCCCTTGTTCCCTTGTTATTGTCTTGTTCTTGCCTTGTTCAAGTAAAGGCATAGCTATGTATCCTCGTCGTTGTTCCCTTGTTGTTCCCTTGTCGAAATTGTCGTCTAGTTCGATAAAGACATAGTCAGTCGTCAGAAGAATAAAACAATTGGTCGAGGCCGCCCCTGGGAAAGGGGAGGAGACACGGAGAATCCCGTCGCATTTACGAGTCGTATGTCCTCTGTTTAGGCTGCCGGCTGTCGGAACTGTCGGAATCGAACCGTGGGAACAGAATCGAAACCGTGGGAAGCTAATGATTGTTCAACCCAAGATAGCTCATTCTACCGATGGCCCATTCTGCCTCATCCAATACGCTGCTCCAGTTTTGCTTCCTTTGGCTGATTATTTCGGGCGACGAACTTCACTCTCCGCCCTCAATGCGTGAAAATTCAAACTCGATCTATTGACAATGAACATACGTCACGTCAATGGAAGGCTACAAGTCCTAAAAACGCCGTACGAAAACTTGAAACAGAAGGGTCTAACATTACATTCTCCTCCCCATGAGCTGTTGGTTAATCTTGTATCGCCAGCTCTGATAAATCCCGTCCGATGGGGACGGCGCGTATCGGCAGAGTTCAAACAGGACGAGCTGCTCCTGGAAGCCCGGGCTGGGCCAAATTTCTTCACGAACTGAGGGGGAGAGGGATTTGATCAGGAGGAGAATGAACCAAAAGAGGGAGAGCCTTACCTTCTCTTATTGTGTCTAGTGCCGTTGTCGCGTTCATTCGCTGAGACCACATAACTATGGGACGTTATCAGTCGGTTGGACTATGAATCCAGGACCAGGATTACTCACGGTACGCGGCGACGACGGCGGCGCTGCGAGAAAGTCCCTGTTGCGTGAGGTGAGCAAAAATCTTGAGGGTGGCTCGGACGCGGTACAGTACTTGCCTGCACGTCGTGAACCAAAATCGCGCCGCGGCCACGAACGACCTGATCGATGAAGCGGCAGGTGGAGGGAAAATGTATCAGCAAGTCGGCGTAGTCGACGTCTTCGACTGAGATCCGCATGTGGTGGAAGCCAGAGTGGGGGACCTCGGCTGGGATTGGGTCGTCGCAGACCGATAGAATATGTGTGATGCGGTGTTCTGCAGAGGCAGGTAGACAGTGAGGAGCGACAAGTAGAGCGAGAGGAAGTGAGCTATACCTGCGAGGGATCGGGATGAACGAGCTGCTCTGAGGCTAGGAAACATCGAAATGAACGGGCGAGATGATAGTAACCGGTCCGTACTTACTTCCCCAGGTAGAGTTTATTCGGGATGATGGCGTCCAGGTCATTTGAACGCATTATGAGTGTAGGGAGGAGGCTTGCTTCCTTTTGACGACTGCTGAAGGTCTGAGTGCAATCTATGGGGGGTCCCGCCTCTTGTATCGTTCCACTACGGGCAAGAAAGACCATGTCCTCCACGATTTTACCTCGGTGAGTGTGGTGCCCGACGCAAGTTTGAGCTCTAGATAGCACGAAACGACAGGCAAAGGGCGATATCGGCCAAAGCCAAAGGACATGGACATTGGAGCCCGAAAGCAGTCAGAAATTGATACCTCAGAGGACGGCGGAGGATGCCGCGGTATAGGCGAGGTTAGGCGCCGAGCAAGCATGAGGTAGCCCAAAGAAGTCGGCGATCCCTCGCCGTATGGAGGAGCGACCGGGCGGGCTTGTGCATGGCTATGCTGGGGTGTCGATCATCCGGTTTGGAAGTGGGTACACAAATGTTCCTGACCAGCGTGAGCCGACAGCGTTTCACGGGGACCGGCGGGGCTGTCCATTGAGAACGAGTCAAGTTTGTCGTGAGTTTGTCTCATGTTGGCCGCGGCGCCGGAGGCAGCAGACGGATTGCTCGAAAAGCCTTGAGTAGGGCGTTTCGTCGCACCGCCCGCGCGGCATGGCTGCACCGAAGAAACGAAACCGGGCGGCGGAGCTAAAAGACGCGACGCGCCGGGGGCTACGGGCAACTGTGGTAAGTACTTTTATAGTCTGAGCGGGAGAGCATGTGCATTGGCCCGAATATACCGTCGCTGCCCGTGATGTGTGTGGTGAACCTACTAGAAAGATTGATATCGGTGCGCCTATTCAGCCCAACGTGGAGAGTTCGGGCACAAAGCTCACCTCCACCACAATATAATGATATAGGTTCGTTCAATTGCCAGAGCCTGATGTAACCCGTAAGAATCAACGAATTAGTTGTCGATATGTTTCCGCCTGTGCAAATAAATAAGTTAGCGCTGTGGACCGCCAGTTGCTTGCTCCATGAACCGCCAATCTCAGCCCCAAACTGGAATCGCTCGCCGACGCGGGCTCAAGTTGTTTAGGTCCTATGTCGACGAGTCGTCGGCGCTTGCCACTGAGTTACTGCTTTTCTTGATGTGCTTTTCGAGTTTTGCCTTGTATTCGACCAAAGAATTGAACCCGCCTTCCCGGAGCGCACCATTCAAGCCCAGAACCTCCGCTGGGCCACTGGTAATGGACCATCCTTGGGCCTTATCGACGTGGAGAGAAACGCGAAACTCCTTGCGGCATTCTCATCAGTAATCTTCTTCCCCATTAGCTCGGAGAGCACCCGTTAGCGGCCGACCAGTGCGAGCCTTGACTGGACGATCCAGCCCCCGAGCACTTGGACTGGTGACTGCAGGTATACCGAGGTTGGAGACTGAGTCCATCCTGCCGCAAATAATCCGCTTCTTTTCAGCATGGAAAACATCGATCTCGAGCGTCTTTTGACGACAAACGACGCTCCCCTGGAGGTCGAGGCGGCTGCTCTCGAGCAGAAAATTGCATCTCAACGCGCGCGCGTAGACCAACTACACGCCACCATAGCAAAACTTCGAAGCAGCGCCGCCGCCGAGCGGCGGATGGAGGAGCTGGAGGATGCTAAAAAGACGCTCAGAGCCTACTCCACCGTCCTGTCTCCGGCGCGTCGGGTGCCAGTGGAGATTTTGTCTGAGATATTCTCCCAGACGCCTCACACGCGGCGCTTGGGCCAAAGGACGGTAGAGACAGCGCCATGGCGGCTCGGCCTCGTATGCCAGCGGTGGCGAGCCGTCGCTCTCGCGGACACTCGACTGTGGTCCTCAATCACTATCGCGTCCAGCGGAACCGCGACGAAAACATGTCCACCGGAGATGGTCGAGACCCAACTGCTTCGGTCGGGCCTCTCTGCACTCACAGTGTCGATTGACTGCCAGGAAGGTAGAGTCACGAACGACCTCCTCAAGTCGATAAAGCTCTGTGTTGCCGTCTCAAATCAATGGGGAACCCTGCGTCTACGGGGTCTGAACTACATCATGGGCGCCCGTATACTCCCTCTTCTCCGTGCAGCCAACGGCCGTCTGGACACACTGTTCAAACTGGAGCTCCTGTCCACCCAGCGGCGTCCGCGTGACTGGGTCACCGACGCGGAGGCAGTCCCCATTGACCCGGGCGCCCGCTATGACCCCACCCACTACCTCGACCGCGCTCTCGACCTGCCGTTTGCGCAGCTTACCCATTTTGCCGGGTTCTTCCCCTCTCACCGCCAGGCCCTCAACGTCTTGAGAGTCGCCCCCAATCTGGTCAAATTTGCCGTTTCCTTCGCCGGCAGAGGTGCAGCCCCAGACTACCTCCTACCGCTTCCAAAGCTTCGCTACCTAAGTGTCGCTGCCCCAACCCGAGAAAACTTGGACTTCCTGAGCTACGTCACCGTTCCGAACCTCCAAGGTCTCTGGATCTGGGGCGACGCGGTCATGGATATCCCGCAATGCGTCGAACGATCCGGGTGCCAGCTCACCAAGCTCGTCGTCCACCGCTGCGCCGACCCGTGCGCCCTCCTCGGCGTCCTGCGGTCCCTCCCCACACTCACGACGCTGTTCGTGGAATTCGCGGCGGGGATTCTGGGCGGAAAGACGCGCCCTTTATTCGACGCGCTGAGAATTCGGGACGGCGTCCCAGAGGTCTGTCCGAATCTCACGCACCTCGCGGCGGGCGGGTCGTCGGCGTTTGGAGTCACCGCGTTTGTCGAGATGGCTGCGTCGCGCTGGTACGAGGTCGAGCCCTCCCCGTTGGTCTTTGTGCGCGCGTTTCGGGGCCGGGATGCATATGCGTCGACGAACGCGCGTGTGCCCAAGGCTGTCGTTGATTGCCTGAGCAAGATGAGCGAGAAGGGCGTGGATGCTGCCTTTGAATTGTCGGAAAGCTCGGGCTGCTTCAGCTTTGGAGGGCCTTAGACTAGGGTATGTGCTCTGTGTCCGTTGCACGGTTTTGCTTATTCGGCGTTGTTTCTAATAGCGCAAAAATCGCGGATTTGCTTTGAGGCTTATTTTGTTGTAAATACCCCGGGGGGCACAGTCGGTCTCGTCGAGTTCTTCGTATATCCGTCCGTCTGCTGTTGGTTGTGCCATTTCCTGGAACTCCGTCGACAGTCCAAACAGATTTTATTGATCTACGACGCAGTTCCATCGGGACATGTTTATTCGGCCGAAGAGTGGTGGACCAGAAGCCGTACTTACAGACAGGATAAGAGGGCGCGGAGATTGTACAGTAAGTGATACGGCTCTCGACTTGAATGGCTTGAATTTTGGGAGGAATGACGGGAGGGTGATTGATGTGGTAAGAAAACCAGCTCGCCTCAATGAGAAGTGGCGTGAATGTCAATGTCTGATTCTTGTCGTGAAAAAGTCGTACTCGTACCCACCAGTGCATAGACCCAAATAATTAGAATAGATTTAGGTATGTCTGAATCGTACTAGGTATACAGCACATCTGCCCACCCACCCAAATACACATCGCCCGCCTACATATGTACGTACAGGCATAGGGAACGAAGGTGCGGGCGGAAATAATATGTAGAGGTTATCATGAGTTGTCTGTCTCTGTCAATTGTGAGGAGTCGACTCGCGAGGATGGAAAGGTCAAGGAAAGGTGTGTGTGTGTGTGCGCGGGGGAGCTCGAGAAGGTGTGGGTATGTACAGGAAGGAGGATGGGATGGATGTCCGTCGTCGGTCGGTCGGTATGTTTGTCTGTCTGTCTACGCGGTGCATGCATCGGTGTCGGTGTCGGTCGGTATCAGTGCCGGGGTGTCGCCTCGGGCTTGGTCGGTGGATCAACTAGATCCACTCCCGCTTCGTCCCCACCACCCGCGCATCCAAAAGCCCCGCATCCGCCGGCAACACCTGCTCCCCCTCCGAGTCCGTGATATCGCCCCCCTCGGGCTGCGCGACATACGCCGGCGCGTACCCCGTCTGCGGCGGTGACCGCGGCTGCTGCTGCGGTGCCAGCGCCTGCATATACGCGGGGGTCTGCTGCGCCTGCAAATACGACGGGGCATACAGCGGCGCATACACCGACGACGCCCCCGCCTCCGCGCCGGGCGCGCGCACCCACACCTCCGCGCTCGTGCCTAGCAGGCTGTTCGCAGCCGCAGGGCAGTGGACGGGCGCGTACACGACGTCCGCGGCGGCGACGCCGCGGGGGAGCGGCAGGAGGCGGATCCGCTGTGGGCCCTCGACCTCGCCGTCCGTGCTGTCGCGCTGGGAGCGAACGAGCGCGGCGTAGTGCGCGCCGACGGCGAGGAGGAAGTGCAGGCGGACGACGGTGAGGGCGAGGAGGCTCGCGAGGGCGACGAGGGCGGCGTGCTCGAGGGAGCGCTCGCACGCCTCGTCGGGCGAGCCGGTGGCGCCAGGGTAGAAGGTGAGGAGGACGGAGAGGAGGGGTCCGAGCTCCGGCTGCTCGCAGAAGGCACGGGCAGGGGCGCGCGCAGCGAGTGCGGCGAGGACAGTGAGGAAGGCGGTGAAGGCAAGGTCGGCGGAGGTGCAGTCACGGTAGAGACGGACGTGTGAGGCTTTGTTCTGGAGCAGAAGAAATTAGCGAGTGTAATGGCGACGGATAGGGATAGTGGGGTAAAGCGAGTCATGTACGCGTTTAGGCGTCGCAGGTTAGGAGCGGGGGAAATTGTGGGGTATCGGTCATCGTACACGGGCTGCGCGGCGATATCGGGTAGTGCGTCCAGACACGGGCGTGGGGCCGATTCTGCTGCCGCGCAGGAAAGGCCGCCTTGAGTCCGTCGAAGGACAAAGACTCGCAGGCCACTTCAGGAGGCGGGGCCATAAGGTTCCGGCCATTAACTATCGCCCTGCGTAGTAGAGTGGACGGGAACGCCACGTCGACGATAAATCGTACGATATATGGGCCAGGCCACGGGCGTTTCCATCGCACCTCCGCCTGATGCCGCAACCGCCGTCGATGCCGGTGGGGGCCACTCATCCGGGACCGACGTCCACAAAGCCTCCAGCGACCACCCGTGCCCGTCCGCCTCGCTTTACCAAGCCTCCTAGACACCATGACGCCGAAAAAAGGAATTGGACCCACCCGTAGCACACCAAAGAAGCCGATGAACGAGACAGAGGCCGCAGCGAGGAGATACATGGCCAGCAAGGACCACAGCACGCGCAGCCCGTCGAGCTTCCACGCATCGAGCTCGCTTTCTGCGTCCAGAGCGCGGAGGGTGCGCCATGAGCTCGCGAGTTGGAGGGTGAGGAAGGAGTGGATGAGCCCGCCGGCGAGGGTGATTACCAGGGACGCGGATCTGGTGGGTACGAGGGTCAGATTAGTGGTGTAGAGGATGGGGAGGGACACTGACTTTGCAAGACTCGACATGCTGGCGGGAGGAGAAAGGCGACAATCGTTGACGCTGACTGAGCCGAGTGGTTATGTCAGCGGCTTGCCACTTGATCCCGTACCACCATCTCAATATTCCAGTCTCGCGTTGCGGACTACTAGTGCCTTTCGTTCTTTGGGGGGAGGCCTCCCGCATACTTCCTGGATCTCCCCGATTTTTTGTGGTCTATCTCCGCGTCTACTGGTCTCAAAATTTCAATTTTCCTCCCAAATTGCCAAGAAGTCATGAAGTGGAGAAACCTACCGACGGCGACAGTAGACAGATTGGTCACCGTCTACACCACGGAGCTGTGTCACTGCCATTCACCGCGAACCGAACCAAAAAGTCGTATGTTTTTTTTTCCGTCGTGAAAGTGGTGTCATGATTTTCGCGGTACTGCCACCATGCCCGATCAGGAACTCACCGCTCGAAGCTTGAAATGGGAATTGTGGTGCGGAGGCTAGAGGGGTCGCGGGGGGGGGGGGGGGGGGGGGGGCTCGGGGTGTCGTTGTACATGTGAGGCTACGTTGGATATGTTTTGTTTGAGCATGCGCCCCACTGAGAGCGGGAAGCTGCGCACTAGGTCAGTTCAAAGCTTCTTCTCCCGCGTCGACAAGGTCGGACCCACGAGTCGCTCGAGATATTCGGGGGAGGTGGAGTGTCTGAACGTCGCCTTCGCAGAGAAAATGTAGCTCGTAGCTGGCTGTGCTGTCTAGTAGGGTTCGGTGAGGAACCTCCCAAGAGTTCGTCACATTTGTTAGTAACATCGACCGCTGGCCGGGGGTTATTCACACCGGTTAATTACTGTGAATAATGTGAATAACTCCAAAAAATTGTATTCGCGCTAGCAAACCCTCAGAAACCCCCTCTGACGCCCTCCTAGATGTCCCGGTTGATTGATTGAGGCGTATTGGCCGAAATGGTAGCGGTAGGAGCTCTGGCCGTTGGTGCGGTGCCGGATGGAGTGGCCAAAACATTAAAACCCAGTAGCGCTGGAGCGCAAATGTTGATATCAGGGTCAATGGTATACGTCGGAGGAGGTTGAATGGGGTGTTTCTCTCGTTGTCGTCTTTTTCTTCTTTTGGCCGACTCAGAATCCAAATCGTATTAATATTCCACTCGTGATCTAGGGTTAGTGAGGAGCTCCTTGAGTGGTAAAGCAACGGGCTGGTTCTGCAGGAGACGCGGCTACATCTCCAGTGCGCCTCCGAATCACCTTTTGGATATTGTTTCTACCGGGCAGTTCTATCGGCGTCGTCGTCACCCACGACGGGCTCAGCATCGTCGACGTCGTGGTCGTGGAGGGCATTTCGGAGAAAATTTAACGTATATGGTCACTCACAGAAAAGGCTGGAGGAGCCATTTCTTATTCTGCGTCTTGGGGTTATTCACAGTTGTTCACACCTTTTTTTGAGTCCTTTTTCAGGCCGTGGTTAATAACAGTTATTAACAGTTATTTACAGCGTGTTATTAACATAGGTTAGTAACATCCGGGTTCCTCACCGAACCCTACTGTCTAGGGCCCGCTTCTGAGTTGGATCGAGGTTTGAGGATGATTTTCGGTATATTTCTTCGTGAGCGTCTGGAAAAATTCAGCTGCTTTTGGGACGGCTGAAGATAATTGCAAGCTGGCGATGCGCTCCTGAGAGACCGAGGTGTATGTGTTCCCGCTGCCCTCTCCATTAATGTTATAGTATTTTCGTCGTCGGGGCAAAAAAAAATGCATTCTAAAAAATGCGTTCCTTATGGTTTGCCATCTTTCGTGGCCTTGTGCGTTGTCCCCTCTCTGACCCGTGGGCTGTGGTACTTACCAGCCTTGCGTGAGGACAAAGCCGAGCTGCCGAACTTTGGTGCTGCTTGGCTGATTGGGCGCTTAACCTGCGCTTTCATCTCAACCACATCCCGCAATCGGTTAACCCTCGCTCGTCGGAAACGCTCGCTGCCCGCCCTTCTCGAATGCCGTTTCCTCTAGGACGGAGCCTAAGGCACGTCAGAATTGGCACCTGATCCCGGGACGAAAAACGGGTATGCTCGTATCGGCAGTGTACTTTACCTGGGCCTGAAAGGCTCCATAAGGTGGCCACAGGGCGTGCCCTTTTCCATCAGCTAACACCCGCCATTTCTGCCAGTTCACATGCCATGATTGTCCATAATTGCCATATATTCGACGGCATTGCGCAATCGCGTAACAGGATGGTGCAGAAGCGTATCTTTATCTGTCTATATATACGTCCTACCGCGCGCCCGTCCCACCCGCGTTATCCCACCCCATCATGCCCCACTCGCACTCCAACTCGGTCGACGACACGGACACGAAGGTCGGCGACGCCTCGAGCCCGGTGGCGCAGTGGACGGACACGCAGACTCAGACCGCCGTGGCACCGAGCGCGGCAGAGCCGCTTTTCTACGTGAAGAATCTGGACTACACCGCTGCGGAGGAGGCTCGGGTCGTGCGGATCCTCGACACGCGTCTGTTCCCATGGATTCTTTTGACGACGTTCGTCCTCAACATGGACCGCACGAATAACTCGAATGCGATTTCGGACAATCTGCCGGGGGACTTGGGGTTTACGATCGACACGGTGAACACTGCTACGGCGATTTACGCGGTATTCTTTTCCCTCTTCACTTTGTTCGTCCAGTCACTACTCTTATTCTGTGCCCCTGCTGATGAGTCTACCTAGTACCGGAGCTGTGATGGCGAAAATCGTCGGACCGTCCAGATGTGCGTGTTGAGTTAACTGCAGTTTGAAATCGCTAACAGTTCCGCAGGGATTCCGATCCTTATGTTCGCCTGGGGCCTAGTAACACTCGCTCACGCCCTGATCAAGGACAAGGCGGGATACATCACCGTTCGCATTTGTGAGTCGCATATTGATTCTTGCGCCCATGAGCAATTATTCTAAGTCCTTGCAGTCATCGCAATCACCGAAGGAGGCGTCATCCCCGCGACATTGATTTATCTCGGTGGCTTTTATAAGAGCACTGAACTCGCTACGAGACTGGCTTGGTTCTGGGGTATTCAGGTACGTCTTACTCGCGGTGTTGTTAAAGCACCGAACGCTCATGTTGGGTTCGAGGCGATCGCAAGTGCTGTTAGTGGACTCATGGCCAGTGGGCTGCTACAGCTCGGCGGACGACATGGGTTGGAGGGCTGGAAGTGGTTGTTCTTGGTGGTAAGCCTTTCGTTGACCCAACCACCGCAGTGCTGTTCTCATCCGAACTCACTTCAGGACGGGATAATCACGGTCTTCGTCTCCGTCGTAATTTGGTCAGTTGAACACATACATACTTCCGGTCAAACCTCCCGCTGACATATTATTCACTCCAGGTTTTACCTGCCGCGAAACGTCGCCACCACCCAAGGAGGGCTGCGAGGCCGCAAGCCTTGGTTCACGCAGCGGGAGATTCAGATCGCTGTGACCCGGGTCATTCGAGACGACCAGGCTAAGAGGGAATATGAGTGAGTCGCCCACCAGCCCACTTTGTCGTTTGTTCATTTCTCTTTCCGCAGAAAACGGGTGACGCGCGCCGACTTCAAGGACGCGGCGACTGACCTCGGGCTGTGGGGACACCTGCTGATTTCGAATGTCACTCTGACGCCGACGAACCCGCTTGGGACGTGTGCGTACCTCTTACCTGTCACACCACCCAGTTATATTGTACCGCAGTGTATCTGACCAAGTACGACTCGCAGACCTCCCGACGGTGATCAAGGGCTTCCACTTCAACGTCTTCGTCTCGAACGCCTTGACCGCGCCGCCGTATATCCTCCAATGCATAGTTATGATCATCGTGATTAGGCATTCGGACAAGGTGCGCGAGCGGGGGTTCCATGGCGCGTTTGGGTGTGAGTCTCGATCTATTCGCCTCCAACGGAATCTGAAGATCAACTTGAATGACACAGCGGCGTGGCAGCTCGTCGGCTGGATTCTCCTCCGCGCAATGCCTGACAAGGCTAGTCGAGGGGTCAAGTGAGTCTCAGCCCCACCGTACACACCCTGGAATCGGACTCATATGTAATTGCGCAGGTACTTTGGAGCGGTGGTCGTCGCCTCGTGGCCATACAACCACCCACTGAACATCGGCTGGATGTCCGAGAATACGGGCAGCGTGGGGAAACGCACCGTAGCATCGGGGAGTGTGATTTTCGCTGCCAATATTTACGCCGTTTGTGAGTTTGAGTTGAACCTCGAGCTGCTACATACGGCTTCGGCGCTGATTAAACAACTTTCTGGTAGGGGCTTCACAGATATATCAAGCTGACGATGCGCCGTGTAATCTCACCTCCTCGCCCATCCTCTCATTTTTCTAAAATCGTTGTTTCCCAGACTTCAAGCGCGGAAACTCGATCAACATCGCGTTCGCCGCCTTCACTACGATTCTCTGGTGAGTTCAACTTGTTGACGTAATGGCTCGTTCCCACGGTTGACCTTTCTTAGGGTGGTTCAAAAATACTATTACCGGCGCTTGAACAAGCAGAGGGCGGAAAAGTACGCGGCGCTGAGTGAGCAGGAGAAGGTGGTGGAGGATGGGCAGGCGGAGAAGAAGGGGAATAGGAGTTTGACGTTTCGGTTTACGACTTAGAGATGATGATGATGATGAATGCGGCTTATCGAGGGCGATGTACATTATTTCATTACTCGCAGAGGAAGTTGGGAGGGGAGGAGATATGTCACGAAATGAATAGAGGGCTTCACGCCACGGACGGGCGACCCACGAGCCATTTCGGTCAATGTTGAGTAATTTTTTTTCACTTTCGAGGCAAGTAGCAGTTACAGACAGGCGAACTCAGGCTGGAGTAGCCCAATGGCTCGCTGGCTTCAACCCCCAGTCCTCCAACCACGCTTGGAACTTTTCCGCAATATGCTGATGACCTAGAACGTTCGGGTGCTGGTTCCTAGAGGGAACAGGTCAATATTATTGTGGGAAGGGATGTTGGGGTATACTCGCTCCGGGAATACGTCCGCGTAAGTCACCCAGCCTGTCGTGTTGACTAGGAAGATATTCCGGTCGCCTTCTGCATGCCTGAGATGAGGTTTGGTCAACCCTGAGCGGTGATGATGTTCAGCCTGGCGGGCAACGACGTACTTGAGGTCGACAATCTTCTGATACTGGCCCTCGAAGTATTGTCCAAATGTGCCGTCGGGATTCGGCCAGCCCCACTGTCCACGTCGTCAGATTTGAATTGCATTTCGTTTGCCCAAAGGAAATAGCAACCGGAGTGAACACGAAGATCGGTTGATGCTGGTAGATCGTCCGGAGTCGGGTGATGAAGTTGGTGTAAACCTGCGGGAATGTTATACTCAAACTGAGTTGGAAGTATAACGACGGTTATTCACCTCCACGAATTGGGTGTCAGTCACATTCTGTGCTGCGTCGTTTGCTCTGGTGTGGCACCATTATTTTCGAGTTCAGTCTGTCCAAGGAAAAATCGAACCCGATGTGGATGACAACATGCGTCGCAGCGGGTTTGTCGCGTGCAAAGTTCCACGGCGTCGTGAAATTGTGGTCCGTCGTGTAAAAGTACCCCGTGTCTTCGGTCTTTTGATACTGATTGAGTCGACATCAGGGACTAGGCAGGATGGGTTCACTGACGCGGAAAAATTGGAACGAAACGCCGTGTTCGTTTCCGAAGGATACGACGTCCTGCACCGAGTGAGAAACGAGTGGAGGGGAATATTTGAGCCGGAGCGTACGGAAAGTGCGGCGCCGGGTTGTGCGATGACAACGTGCTCTGCTTTGAATGCCTCTCCAACCACAAACGGCCAGGCTTGGTCGACACCCTTGGGGAGGAATTGACCCTGCGTGTCGGATACTGAGAGTTAACGATGTGGATTCGATAGGCGGATATATAATCACCGCTGAGAGCGAGTCCCCGATAAACTGGAAGACGAGTTCGGAGGGTTTGTATGGAATCAAAGAGGCGCCCTGTGTTAAAGTTCAGTGAGCGTCAGTGGGATGATCTGCGCCGCCTATATACCTGGTTCAAGGTGATGCTCTCGAGGTTCATGCGGTTATTCTGCCATCCTTCAACATTCACTCTGACCACCGTTGCGTCACGGCCCCCCTTCCCAAATCCAGCGGGGATTGGAATGGCGTTTGAGCCCTCGGAAATATTGGCAGTCAGGAATTCGCCGTAGTCGAAAGAAACGCCAACAGAGGTATTCGGTGCGGTGGTGTATGGACCAAGATTCAATGACAGGGATTCCAGGTTCTTGACATTTATTTTGAAGCCCGAGCCACCCCTGGAATATAAAACGGTCAATTCAGTGAGAAAAGGCCCACCGGCGAGTTCATATTACCACCACGTCCCAGGAGACGAGTCCCACCGGCCATGGAAGTAAATGAGAGGGTCGTTGTTTTGGATCGTCTTCTCCAGCGCCGTCGCCATGCACAAATGGCCAGCCAACAAAGCGCCGGTAAGAGGGAGGAGATGCGGGCGCATGTAAGCAAAGGGTGGGGGATGTGTCGACGAGGGCCCAGTATTTATGGTGAGACGCAGAAGCACGATCACGCGCTCGGGGACCGAGAATCCTCCGAGGATGATATTTACAATAAATGGACTAAACGTACACCAGCAGGCTTGGAGCAATACTGCAATTGAACTGCTGAACACGAGTTTATCGAGGAACAAAGACGGCTCAACTTGTAAGTTCAACTGCTTACGTGATTTTGGTTGGGATGTTCGATTTCCTGCTCGACGACATCCAAATTGCAGAAATTGTCTTGGATGCAGAGCCAGCCAATGAAACAAATCATTCGGCATGTATCCTCAGCTTCTCGTTTTTTCCCTTGGATCAGGCCCACCCCCATTGGGAGACCTGCGGCCGGACATCACCTCCGATGACCTCCATTGTTTCGTTTGAAGTAAACGTAAGTTGTGTGGGTCCAATCGTTATGCGAAATATATATCTATCACCACATCGACGTCTACGCTTCCCTGCGTCCTTTACTATTCCCCGCCAACCCGCACCGGTCAGCGCGAATCGAGCAGCAATGGTCCCCGGGTACCTCAACGCTTTCGTCTTACCTGTACGCGCCTTCTGGCTGTGCATCTCGAATCCTTGTTGAGAGATATATAGGTCCATCGCGTTATCCACGGCTACCGCACCATGCGCGAGGCATTCTCCAGCGGTTGTGCGTTGCGCATCTGTTTCTGCCGTGAAATGCGACTCACCTACTGTCAATTTCGTGACCGAACAGCCCTCGTTGCGGCGACCTGGGCCCAATTGTCGTCGTCGTTCCGATTCAGTCGCCTGGAGATCGAGTTACCTGAGCCCAGCGTCGCTGCGCGATAGAGGAAGGAGGCCAAATTCTGCACGGCTCAACATGGATGCCAGATTCGCATTCGAGTATGTAGTCGGACACGCTACGTAGGGAGACAAGAAATCCGGAATGGCTAATTGGTGTCTGGCTTCTAGAGAATGAGGAAGGCGACACAAAGTAAGCACATACCATAATTTAAGGACGTCCAAACCCAAGGAAGCTCTCTGGCGACATGTGTATGCGCGATACAAATTCTGCATCGACACCCTCAGCCTTCATCTTGCGAAGGCAGTCGACGACGTCCCTCAGCGCGCTGCCGGTTGACGACACGTCGTGACCATAAAAAGCACGGACGAAGGCTAACGGGGAGGGCTTGGCTTCGTACCAGCGAGATGCTGCCATGTTGACGAAGGCAATGATCCCAAATGAGGCCGGGCCGCCCGCTGCGAGGTGGGAGAGGTTGGGACAGAGGTGAGTTGCCGATCCAGCCGTTATTTTGAGTGCGTCAAACAGCGGGCGTGTCTTCGCGCTCACCGTGCCCTCTGCGAACTGCACGAAGAATGTTGTGAGCGCGGGGAGGGATTCGAGGACGGTGACAATCCTAGCGGGCATCAAACAGTTGTGGATGACGAGCTTTACCAGCGGGGGGGAAGATTGTTGTATGCATCGATGGAGGGTAGAAGTGTAGTAGTTGCCAGAGACCCATAACTCTTGGAGGGCAGGAGTTGTGATGAAAGTGAATAACTGGTGCGGGGATTCGACGCTCAAGGAGCGAAGATGGGAAAGTGTGATGTGAGGAGGGTCAAGAGTGGACGAACTCCTTGTATCACCGATACGAATCCCGCATGTTACCATGCGGGGAGCGGCTCGGAGAAGATCGAAAACATCTTCCTCTGCGCCAAAGTACCCTCGAAAGCGGGTAATTTGAGACAAGGGAAGTTGAATGTCTGGGGAGCCAAACCGCCCATACAGGGCATCTGCGAGAATCACCTCACGCAGACGCGGAGCGATTGAAAACGTGTCGACCACGAATGAGGGGACAGAGCGGGTCCAGTGATTGGAGGTATACACCTGCAATGTGTGCAATATGTCGAGGCGGCCCTTGATCGGCAGCAACGTGGTAGATACCCTGGCTACCAGCTCCTCGAGCGAGCTTTTAGACCGAGCATCCATCGACTGGTCCAAAAGCTCCTGAAGCAAGTTCAGACGCAGCACTTTCCATCGGTGAGAATGAGGAAGGCAAAGTTCGAGCGCCTCAAGCAAGTCGGGGCCGCCGAGGTTGGCATCCCTGAGTCGGATGTCCAAGGTTAGGGTGACGGGCGCATTGCCAGATCGACGAAGCTGAGTTTCGACAATCTTCCGTGGGGATACCGCGTTCTTGCTGGCCAAGATGGTGATTGAGGCCCACAACGGAGCATATCCGAGAGCGACCGCCCGCCATCGCTGGCAGATGTGGCCGAGCCGCCACGGCGGCGTGTCTACCGTATGCTTTCCAACCCGCTGGGTGTGCGGGAGTGTCAAAGCAAAGATCTCACAGAGAACCTCTGCTGGCACGCGACGAACCGCGGACAGGACGATAGAATGCGCCTTGAGACTTTTTTCCGCCTGCTCCAGCTCCTCGATTCCGCGTTCGGTTGCGGCTCGGAGTTCTGCAATCGTGACACGGAGGCGTTCGATTCGGCCACGGTCAGACGCGGCAGCTTGTTCGAGAGTCACCATTTCAATTTCGAGGGGAGCTTTGTTTGTCGCCAAGAGGCGCTCGAGAGAAACGGTCGACGGCAGGCCCGTCACGGTCGAGGGCATGCCAGCTATTTTACAAATAAGAGCGAGGTACGAAGCGAAGAAAACTGTATCTTACCTTTCCTTCGCCTTGTTCGCAACCTTTCTTTTGGGGTGGTCCAAGGCTCAAGACAGGCGTGTTTGATGTTGTTTGGATTGGCAGGCGTCGGAATCCGAACTTGTCCCGAACCACAACCTTCATTTCTCCCAATTCAGCGCGCTCCCCCACTGGCTGCCTCACGAAAATTCCACTGACCGAATTGATCGTGTCCATAGCCCTCGGCCTTCCTCCTCTGTCGACGGTCGTCTTTCCCGACTCAAAAAATCATCCTTTTACGGGCGTCATCCGGTGAAGACCTCGCCTAACCCTTTCTTAGCGTGCTCCTCCAACTCAGATATTCTGGATGACTCCTCTATTCTGTGGCAGCAACTTTGCGACAGAGTTTGCGACTTCGAAGAAGTATCTGTCATTCATTTTTTGCTGCCACTACGGGTCTAACCTTGTTTATTCCTTAAAATTGTTAGCCTGGCTGTCGGAAAAACCCCAGTCAGCTTGCAACGGCATGGTCTGGCATGGGACCATGGAACGGCTTCGGAGTGGTTCCAAGCCATGGCAGAGGCACTTAGAACCAGTTCCAAGGTTCAAAGCCGCCCTTCCAGTTCCAAGCACTCTCATGACTCAAGCCCTGTATCTCCAAGAAACTCTCGACGAGACAGAGAACAAATTCAATCAATATTATTTACTCGCAGATACATGTCCTCGTCAATACAGTCAATAATATAATGCATACCATCCTTCCCACCAAATATCGGACAGAGCAAGGCACCGCGAACGATATGTTCCATCGCGATAAAACATCGTTACAAAGACACTGCTACACGCACTGCGGCCCGCTAATACACGGAGATCGTGTTTGAGTTCCCCCATCTCAGTCTCCAGCTTGCAGAGACGTGCTTGGAGTGCACGCCTTCGAATAGGCTGGGTGCTCCGCGTGGTATTCGAGATAGAAGAGAGTGGTGTGCGATGCGGGGAGGGCGAGTCCGGCGGGGATGAAGTTTGGGTCATGTTACGGCGGTGAAGCTCGCGCTCGGGCTCAGAATCGGAGACGTGAGTGGTTGTGGACGATGTGCGGCGAAGTAGAGGCATTGCAGGCGACCCACGAGCGCTGGGGGAGCATATCCGCGGTAGGTGGAGTGGGTGGAGCGGAGTGATGTCACCGGCGTATATTAACCGGCGGCCAGTGACTCCGTGACTCCACCTCTCTTCTCTTCCCCCCACCACCACCCCCCCTCAATGTGCGCCCCCGCTACGTATACCCGTCTCGCTCCTGCTCAGCTGGCCAACCGACCTCGACCGGGTATGTGTTAGACTTTTCTTCGAGGCAACTGTGCTAATTGTTTCCAGTCGGCCCATAGTAGTCTTGTGCAAAATACAGGTACGTCCTCTGTCTATTCCTTCGTTATCTTGGCTCATTACCTCCTTGTTCCCTCCTCCAGATCTCTCCACATTTGCCCTCGGTACGCTTGCCTCACTCGTCAATCTCGAGCACCGACTCACCGTCTTGATATTCACCCGCAGGCTTCCAATCCATCCACCCGCAACAGCGCGGCTCTTATATAGCTGTTGGTATATTGTACCGTGTATTTCTGTTCAATACATTCTATTCGTCTCCCTCGCGCGTGCGGTATCACAAATAATATATCAAATTAATGGGAATTTTGGCGCGCCGCAGCGCCTGGTTAGGCTGGGTAGGTTTGAAACCCATACAACCAGTTACAAGGTTCCCAAGCACCGTTGAGCCATGGCACTGGTTGGAACCCGCGGGGTGGCTTGGAACCGCATGGAGGTTTCTGACCTGTGCGTTCCAAGCCAGGTCGAGGCATGACAGCATGCAACGGCTTGGAACAGGTTGGATGCGGACTCAACCCGATTGGGATTTTTCCGACAGGACCCTGGCAATGGCGGCGAAGGGCGATCCGCCGTGGCGCCCAGTTTTCTCCTTCGAGACGGTCCCTCCCGTGTCAAACATCCGAGAAGAAACGGTGATCACATCCGTTTCGCAAAGCTTTGTGAATCTGTATGTGGTGAATGTCACAATGATGCACTCATTACTCCCAAACGGAAGATACGATGGTAAAAGTAAGTAACTCAACAGCGGGAACTGGGTCTGGGACTCTGGGTACACACCGCTAGCGCCAAGTGAAGGACTGCCGCTGACTGCCGTCGCCGATCCCAGCCGATCCCTCGCAGATCTTTGACACTTGTGTGATACTCAAGGAGGAGGAGGTATATTATACTGACGTGGTCCCACAACTGGAACAATCAGTCTACTACACATGATATCGTAACGTTCGTAGGCTAAAAGTTACCCATCAAATGTAGAGCACACGTACTACCAAGAGGGGGGCGGAAAATCTATACTGCAAGTTCAACTTCCGGCCTGGCTCGGACCAGAGCAGGCAGGCTGCCGGTTATTAACCTCGTGGGATACTAGTTCCGATCCCTCGGAGCCCAGTTTAAACTCCCCGGCAACCAAAGCCGTCGTCACAGTGGTCGACTCAACAGTCCCTCTGGGCACGCATGCAAAACTAACTACAAGGAAATAAGTAAGAAAGTAAAGAAAAAGAAGAGCAGTGAGTCGGCTAGCCCTGGGCTCAATCACACTGCATTTTTTAGGGGGTATAGATGTCTGGGTTGATTACCAGCATCGGTTCGCTATAGAAAACTTCAAAAACTTCGTACGCAAGCTTCCCCAGTAGGCCCAGGATTTTTTCCTTGATCAGGAGGTCTTTGAAGAATAATCCCGGATCTGTGTGGATTCCGCGAAGCTCGGGGTGAGTGGTGAAGACTTTCTCGAAGAAAACAGACCTGAGCGCAACCAGCGGCGCGTGTTTACACACAAACAACGCGTGAATCGCGTCCTCTAGGTGAGTTTTACAGAATCTGCATAGCCGCCATCTTTTCGGAACGGGGTCCTTGTACCGCTCGGCCCACCGCATGCGTTCCATTGCCAGTGCATGTCCGGACAATACCGCGTGCGTCAGGGCAAGCCGATGCTTTGGATTCCGGACTCGCAGGTACGCCCTGAAGGCCATCACTTTCGTCGTCCAGCTTCCGCTGACCATGACCCGTCGGTCCGGCAGCAAGTCCCGCGTTCGGGAGTAAGCATTGAGTTCGGCGTTGACTGTGCCTTCCATCGAGTGGCGGACATCGGCGATCAGCGCGTCAATGGTTCCCACAGCTATCGCCGAGTCGGCTTGCACGTCCCAGTACACCGGAATTGGCAACGTTGACAGGACCAGCACGATATCGTTGACCCACGACAACTTCCGCTGGCGCGCTAAATCCAAGGAATCAAGAACCCCATTTTTGACAAGGCGCTCGTCGTCCAAGCCCACCAGGTGTTTAAGGTTCCTCAACAGCAGCAATACTCGCCGATACGAGATGGGTTCCAGACCGGTCTCCGAGAACAATACCGCAGTGATACTTCGCTCGCTCAGTCCCAACATGCGCCGCAAGTAATGATGCTGGACTGCCTCCCGCTCAATTCTCCGGGTTTTGACCACGTCAGGGCAAATATCCGCGGCCGATATCAGATATGGATCAACCCGCGCCATGTACAGCGTCCGAGCATCCCACACTGACAACCCACCGACCATGCGACTCACAGCCAAGCACGCATTTGCCATCCTTTCGGCTTTTTCCAGGTACACACGGTGATGTTCCGCATACATGTCCTTCGAGTTCAGGTCGTGCCAAATTCCCACATACTGAAACATGGCGGCTTGCTTCAGAACTTTCCCGTCGAGGTAAAACTCTTGCGGTGTGTTCGGCTTGATCCCCATCGGAGCCCACAGGCACTTGATCGTTTGGATCTCACAGCCAATATTCCCCATGTGGCTGCCGGTCCCGTTCAACTTCGCCTGAAATCCATGGCCCGAATTCGACGTAATCAGTAAGTCGTCCGCATGCTCCAGTTTCGGAACGGCTTTCTGGTTGAGCTTTACGTCTCCAGGGAGAGGATATAGCTTGAAGCCGGCCAGCAGCAGATTCCAGAATTCTGGTGAGCTAGCGTCGCCGGTCAGCACACCTAAGAAGGAGAAGAAGCTCTCGGAGAGTTCGCTGTTTACACGGACCATGTATTCCAACTTGCTGTACAAGAGCATCAGCAGGTCTATCAAGTCGCCGGCGACCCCCATCGAGTTCAACGTCAACCACAAGACATTCCGGTTCACGGCCGGGAACGCATTTTTTAGGTCCACCACCGCAACATACATCACCCTGCCCTCGGCCGCGGCTCTGTCGGACATCACGCGCAAGAGCAGCGGGTTGTTATTTGTGCGATATGTGGCCCGGAACCCATTTTGCGTCTCTGGGATCAATTTGGCCTCTGTTGCGTACTCCTTCACCCGGCGATCGATGAGCAGGGTCAGAAATTTCAGCAGGCAGCACTCCAGCACCACAAGACGATAGCTCTCTGTTTTGGAGGGATCTTTCCTGCCCTTGAGAATTCCTGCGACCAAGGCGGCCAACCATTTCGACGGGAAGATTTTCTTGTCAATCACCGCTTGGAGCAACTCACGCAACTTCTCGTTAGGGATCGCCATTATGTCGCCGTAGGAGAAATCATCAATCCCCGACGCCGTGGACATGTTCTTTAGAAGGTGGGCCTTGCCCCATTCGATGTCCGCTAGCGTTAGTTTCCGTGAAAAGCTCTTCTTCGGTGACACATCCTCGTTGACTCGTGGCATCTGGTTGAACAATTCCGCGCTTATTCGCAATTGCTCTTTGTTGAACGACGCAGGGACGTCTTCTGGCTCATTCATGCGTGCCTTGAACTCTTCAGTCAAGTCCTCCAGTGTCACTTGAATTGGCTTTGGGCGCGGGTCGGTCCATCCACGAAGAACTCGCCAAAATGCACCGGCATCTTTGCACTCAAAGAGCTTATCCCGCAGCGACTTTTGGAGCAACCGTACCCTTTCGCGTCCACGATGGTCCTCAGCATCCCCGGAGGGTAAAGGTTCATCCTCGTTCTGGGATTTCCAGGCGGCCTCTTTCGGTTCGGCGATCTCGGGTAGCGATGTTGAAACTTTTACAACATCTCTCGCCTCTCCAGGAACGTCGGAGTCGGGCCACGGACAGCCCACAAGCCTACTGTAGCAGTCGACAGACTCAGAGTTCCTCAAACCTGTCTGTGCAAGCTTCCTGACGGCCGTTGCACGGGCATTTTCCACACCGCGCTCTATTCGCACAAACCGTGTCGGCGCTCTCCGGCAGGACAGCAACAAAGTTAAATCTTGAAGCAGATCGCCGTTCGGACACGACCAGCCAAGTTGAGAATTCTTCCCAGCCCAGTAGCAAGAGTGGCGGATGGCATACTCCGAGTGAGTGAACACCATCAATGACTTATCTGGGTTTGCCGCTTTGACTGCTAACAGAACTGCATAAATTGCGGCACGATTATTCGTCGGCGGCTCAGGACCTGGAACTTGAAGGGCGCAGTTTGACTGCGCCGTCTCCCCCCAGAAGACGGCAGCAATTCCCTTGGCACCGCTCGTTCCCGTCCCCTTGCCCGAGCCCTGTACATAAACTTGAACGAAGTTGGTTTCAACTGAAACATCGCCATACAAGCAGCGTAACATCTCAGCTGGGGTTTGTTTACTCCCCATAACCTCCTCGCACAGTCTATCCATTTCCGGGTCCTCCTGCGGCATCATTGGTGCTTGGCGCGGCGCCCTCGGTACGGGGCGGGGAGCCTCTTCCAGAACTGAACGATCCAATTTTAGGGTAAGGCTGACGTGGTCCGACCACGCCTCCGCTGGACTGACAGGTAAAGCTACGCTCAAGGATTTTATCATCGGCACCAGCGCCTCTGACACCAGTGCGTAGTCTACCGTTGCCTCTTTTTCTCCGAGTTTTTTTATGGAAGTGAACCTTCCCGGCGACGCATCCTCTAGGTGCGTGCCGTTGACGATGACAAGTTTTGACCTTTTCCAGGCCGAGAGCATTCTGCGCCCTCTTGTAGAGACGGAGGCCTTCTGATCCACCGAAAGGCGGGCCAGATCTCCCCCTGCCTTCTCCGATTGGGTCCGAGCATTGGAGTCGAGTATTAGAATCATTGGTTTTGAATCACTTGCTGTCGCGCAGAGAGTGAGTGTCTCTTCGAGTTTATCCTCGGGGGAAGTATCTGTGAACTGCTGCCAGCGAGATTTGTCTGGCAGAATATAGGCCCCCACAATCCAACAAGTCCCCAAATCCAACACTAGTATGTCGGGCGAGGATAAGTTTGACTTGGTTGCATGAATGTTGTTTCTAATGAAGGCGGTTACCCCTCCGCCGTGGCGCTCCCATTTCCCAGTGACTTTGCGGCACATTGAAATAGCATAGTAGCCGTGAGGCACTGCGAGACAATCCTCGTCGTCTGGCAATAGGTGCGTCTCTTGCAGCACAACAATGTCATGCCCTTTTAATAAATCCTCAAACTCAGGGCTGTAAAGCTTAACGCATAGAAGGCCTTGTATATTCCACGATAATATAGATAAATCATTGCTTCGTGTAACTACAGGTGTATTGCGCAATCGACTCCCAGCCCCACCTAGTTTCCCGTCAGGAAAGCGTAGGGGTTCGCAGTGGGCGACGAAGCCAGCCGCGCCGTGATCCCGCGCAAACCGTCAGGGATAGACGCGCCCGACCACGCCCCAACAAACATGGTGGCGTCGTTCGCGGCCGTAAATCCAACACTGAGGAAGGCGGGGTCAGACGCCGAGCGCTCGACGTAGTAGGAGGGGAGTGGGAGCCTCCCGATCCCTCCAGCGTCCAACACCTTCTTAAAGAACCCCGGCGCCACGCCTGTCGCTTTGGTGTCGGTATTCACGGGCCCGAACAGCACCAAGTGCGAGTGGGCGGCCTTGTTGGGTCGCCCGCCGCCGTTGAAGCGCTTGCCATCGGGGCCGAGGTCGTCGTTGGCCTTGCGCTTCTTCCCGCCGATCGCGAACTCGAAGGACGACGCCGTCGAGGCAGGGACGGGAGGCGTAGCGACAGCGAACGCAGGAGCGGGAGGTGCGGGGGTGGGGAAGGAGGGAGCGGCACCCTTCGAGGTGAGTATGTGGGCACTGAGGTCGAGCTGGACCCGCGCGACGTTCTCGCGGACGGCGAGGAGCTCGATAGACCTGACGGCGAGCCTGCCCTCCACCTTCTCGATGAGCTCGACGGCGCCCTGGAGCTTGGCGGCGAAGGGGCGGAGGTGCTCGGCGATGGCGTCGCCGACGCCGTCGAAGCCCTCCTGGACCGACTGGAAGAGAGAGGCGAGGTCGTTCTGGCTCGCGAAGGCGTTCTTGAGCGGGACACCCGCATCGCTGCAGAGGTGGGAGTCCTGGATGAGCCCGAGCCCGCGCTTAACGGTGTCGAGGAGGTCGGTGAGTTCGGCCAACTGGGACGTGTGGAGGGCAATGCGCGCGTCCGGGGCGATCCCACTGCGGACCATGCCGTCGAGGAGGTGGAGGCGCTCCTCGAGCTTGCCCGGGTTCGCCGTGCCCGCCCTGGACTCCAATGCGCGGAAGCGGGTCAGCACGTTCTGCACCAGGAGCTCCAGCGCGTCGACGCGGGCGGTCCCGGCGATGATGGTGCCCCCGAGGCGCGTCACGTTCCCGTTGGCGCGGGCAGCGGCCGCGGTCGCCGTCTCCGCCTTCTCCTTCTGGCCCGCCTTGGTGGTGGGGGGCGCAGCGAGATGGAGGATCTTGCTGACCTCCTTGTGGTTGGGGAGGAAGATGGGAGTCGCGTCGGCGTCGTCCGCTGCAGCGTCCGAGGTCGAGTCCGCAACCTCTGCCGCCATCGAGGCGGTGCGTGAGATGGGACGGGTCGCGAGAGACGGCCCAGCAGCGAAGCCGGAAGGCGGGGGCGGCGCGGCCTGGGTCAACAGGAAGTCGCGCTTCATCTGCGAGCTGCTATACAGCGTCAGTACTGGAAACAGCATGGCGGTCTGTTCCTCGCACCTGAGAGAAACCGACTGGTCGCGCGTCTCGAGATTGAGGGCCGCGAAACGCTCCGCGTCCTTGGCCTGCTCCGTCGCGAAGGCGGGACTAGATGGAACCCCGCCATCCTGGCGCAGGTTGTGCGTCGGCGCAGGTGCCGAGACAGAGCTACCGATCCACTGGTCAGTTGGCTGCGATATCGGTATCCTTGAATTTACGCACCCATGGTCTTCGCCGACAAAGTCCTGGAGCCCTTGCTCGACGAATGCCGTAGAGACGGGGATGGACTTGTTGCGGGTGAGCGAGAAGGTCTGGCGAGGTGCGTCCGAGTTCGGTACGTCCGCGGCAGGAGCAGTATTGGTTGGGGTAGACATGGTAGGGAATGTGAAGCAGATAGGTTTTTGTGCAGCAGAGGTTTTTTGCGGTCAGAAAGGCAAGGAATGGGAGAGACTGAGACGCACTTGAATATGCCCGAGTTTTATACGCCCGTCCTCCGCTTCTCCACGCGTGTGCGTTGCTCGAGAGGGGTCTGCCAAGGCAAAGAAAAAACTGCGGCCTGGATTTTAACCGGTGAAACACGGTGAGCTTCGAGCAAGTTCACCGTTTTAACCCCTATCCCTGAGGACCTCTGTCGTGTTCGCGCCCAGTTAGCCTTGCTGCTGGCGCGTTCGTGGTCGGTTACAGGAAGAGCTTTGACGAGCTGGCACGGAGCCCGTGATGGCCGAACTGATCCACGATCCGATGGTCGATTACACTATCGGATGGTGTGTTATCGGATGGGGCCTTCGTCGTCGAGCTCCTCGGCGGCGCCGTCGTCCCCGTTGTTTGCTGTCGGTGCGAGGGCGTCTCTTGAGAACCCACAGGCAGGGCAAGCGATGAAAACTACCGAAGAAGCGCGGTTCGTTTCGAGGTCTTCTCTGCACTATTTGAGTCACTGGATTTTTGTGCTCTAGCTCAAGTTGTAGTCCCTGCTGCTCTGAACAATGTTTTAGTGCCTTGCAGCACTTTGTAGGGGCGTTCTCGGGCTATATAGTCCTCCAAACTCAGACGGTCCAACTCAATTCAGCTTCCCATCCATTCGATGATGGTGGTTACGGAGAGAGGTGAGCTTTTGTACTTACCCATATGCTTCTGATGGATCCATGCTTCCCCGCTGATGCAATATCAGCAGTTGCTTCGACCTCTGCTTCTGCGAGCGCGCGGGTGATGTATCATGGTTTTCTTAAAAGACAGGACGACGACTGGTCCCGCGGCCGCCGGAAACACCTACCCACCATTGACCCACCATGTCTGTGTCGCTCTCGCCGGAGCAGATTGCGCTCTCCCTGACGCGTCTGCTGTCTGTCAAGGCAAGTACAGAACCGTTGTCTATCGTGCCAGACGACTCTAACGAGTAACAGTATCTGAAAAGTGCGAAGAACGCGATTTTGCTCGATATCATGCTGAGACTCCTTCGCTTTTAGCGGCGGCTGCAGCAGTTCTGGTGAGCAGCTCGGAATACACCAGGTTTTCAAACCAGCTTCTGACCCGCTCGCAGTTCTTTGACTACTGCCTGATGCTCAATCTCGAGGTACATATGCTCGCACGGCTTGTGGAGGCTCCGGCCTAACTTACCTCAGGTGTCGCATATCTGGCCCTCGCGGTGGTCGCTCACGAAGATCTTGTACTTTCTCTCGCGGTATTCGGCGTTTGTGGATATCCCGTTAACGATATATTGTGAGTCCTGCGGCAACCAAGTTGCATTGTGCCTGATGCTTTCTAGATTTGAACCCCCCAGACAATCTTCCTTTAAAGGTTGGACGACGGGGTTACACTAATCGGAACGCCGTGTTTAACCAGTGTTATCATTCAGGTCTGTACGGCAGTCAACATCGCGATAGCTGGTGAGTGCCGCGACCATCCTCCTTCCGAACCAACGTCTGACGGATCGCAGTTGGGAATGTATTCGGAGTTGCCATCGCAGAAGGTGCGTTTCACCGCCCACTCTCTCCTTCAACGTCTCGAGCTGCTCGCCAGCAATCCTCTTTCTGCGGACATACGCACTGAGCGGCCGAAGTCGGTGGTTTCTCGCAATATTCGGATCTCTGTACGTGGTAAGTACATATTTCGCCCCCCATCCAATTCAAATTCTCACCTACGTGCGCCCGCCCAGTTGAGCGTCGGTGGCGGCGCCGTCTCAGTATGGCTCTTCCTGCGGAGCGTGGATTGTTCGTCCTCCCATACTCACTCACACATCCTCCCCCGCACCTAAAAAAATCCCTCCACAGACCTGCCGCCCATACCCGGCTTCGGCGGCTGCCTCGCCGTCGGCACGAACTTCCCCCTCGTCGCCGCCTCCGTCGCCGCTTCCCTCGCGTACGAGACGGGTGCGTCTGCCTGCCTGATTGTCTCCTTGATCGAATTCTGACTTAACGGAATACATATAGTGCTCATGGCCTACACCCTCCACATCTGGCGCAAGACCTACCGCCACCAGAATAACGCGCTCGTCTCCACGCTATACGGGGACGGCGTCACGTACTACGTCCTCCTCTTCCGTGCGTCCTCCACCCATCCGTCCCTCGTAAAGCCAATCTGAATTTAATGGTATTCGTGTATGTAGTGGGCTCCGCCACGAACCTCGCGATGATCCTCGCCGCACCGGTGCGTCTCCTTTGCTTCTTTTATATCCCTCCTTATTCAATGTGCATGCATCAGGATGAGATACGCCTCCTCCTCAACACGTGCGTCGTCCAACTCCCTATAAGTCACACCTTCGACTCACCCTCTGAACCCTCTATATTATACAGCCCCCTCCGCGTCCTCCACTCCCTCCTCTCCACGCGCGTCCTCCTCCACCTCCGCGAAACCGAGCGCCAGCAGCAGGCCGAGATCAAGGCCGGGCAGAAGTCAGGGTGGGCCAACATGAGCGGCGCGACACCGTCGGCGATCGAGTTTGAGCACCGGACTTATACGCATGCGTGGTAGCGGCCTTGTCGTGTGTGGTATTGGCCATGGTTTTCGGTTTGGTGTTGTCTTATTGTAGTGGATTTGGATTTACTGTATTTAGTCTGCGGATGCACTCATTTCCTAGGGTCAAGCAAAGGTCGTCGCAAGGGTCGCTGGTTCAAACGGACGCTCGAATGCCGAAGCCAGCGCTGGCGCTCTGGGGAACCAACTCGGCTGGCCGCCTCGCCGTTCAACGGTGTTGCCCTCCATCGTTTGTTTCTTTCGGGGCGGGACCGGCGCTCGGGGTTGGTTATTAAGGCAGGCGTCCGGCCCGCCACTTGTTTCCTAGCTCAGCCGATATGTACTTGAATGAACTTTCAACGAGAAATTTGTTGAACCTTGGATGCTAACCTGTTACATTTCGACCTACGCCTAATCACAGCCTGATCATACATTGGTTACAACTGAGTACATCGGCGATGATTTTTTGAGTTCTCGGAGTCAACCCCCGAATCACATACCCAACATCTCTCCAATAACCACCGCGCTCACCGTGGTCCCCACCTCAAGCCGATTCTGCTCTGCCGTTCTCATCGGTAACACCACAAACCCGTTCGCGCCACTCAGGCTCGCAACCCGGCTGGAGCGCTGCCCGCCCGTGCTAAATGCCTTCAACCCCTCCACGTCGGCGCGTATGACGACGCGGTGGAACTCCGTGCGCGCGTCCAGGTTCATCGCGCTCGCCAACTAACCCTCGGGATGTAAACAAAATATAACGCGATCGGAAGAGAAGGCACACACCTTGACCGCCACACGCGGAAGCCCACGCCGTGCCTCCGGCCACCCGCCCAACTTCCTCAGGGCAGGCACAACAAACACGTTGAACGTTACCAATGCGGACGCCGGATTCCCCGGTAGCGCGAATACAGGCTTCACCGCGGCGCCGACGGGTATCGTGGCGAACGTGGTGGGCTTACCCGGCTTAACGGTGACGCGGCCAAAGTGCACCGTCCCGTTGAAATGCCGCTCGATGACGGGTTTGAGGAGGTCCGTGGGGCCCATGGACGTCCCGCCCGTCGTGAGTAGGATGTCCGCGCTTTCCAGCCCTTTTTGGATGGCGTTCACGTGGGAGTTTATGCTGGTGAACTCGGTTGAGTTGGTCGGCAGTAGGGAAAGATGGGATGGACGAGAACACTCAACTCGTCAGGTACGATCCCAAGGTCAACGACGTCGTATCCCATACCCCGCAGGGTCGCGTGCAGGGACGGCCGATTCGTATCCCAAATTCCTCCCCAGTCATCTCCAGAGTGAGGTTGAGGGTTTTGTAGATCGAGCAGCTCATTGCCGGTGCTCAACAGCGCCACAACAGGCCGTTTGTAGACCTCAACCTTCGCAAGAGAAATTACATCGTAATCAGCGTCAAAAAAAAAACGCACCTCTTTCCTACCAACAAAGGCCAACGTTCCAATTTCGCCGCCCTCACTTAGGAGTACATCTCCCTTCTGAAGTGCCAAATCGCCCTTCTTCACATCCGACCCGGGAGCGCGCACATTCTCGCCTGCGGGCACTTGCACTAGACACTCGACCTCCTTCTCCTCCCCATCGACCCCGTCGGCATCTTTGAAAGTAGAAATGAGGTGCGTGTCCTCGACCATGATCACCGTATCCGCCCCAGCAGGCAGCGGACCGCCAGTGTTGATGCGATATATGGAGCCTGCGGGGAGCGGTGTACTAATGGCGTGGGTTTGCGACGTCAGCACCTTGTAGACGCCGGGCGGATCGGTTGCTGCTTTGTATCAGGAGCGAGCGCGCTGAGACAGCGAACCTGAAGCTCACATCGGAGGGCATATCCATCGACACTGGTGGTTGAAGTCAGCGGGACATTTTGGGGAGCATAGACATCCTCTGCGAGGACATGGCCGCTCAGTTCGTGCGTCACCTGAACCCCGTCGAATGAGCTCGGGAGGCGGTCGAAGAACTGATTTACTGACCCGCCGGTTTTGAAGCCCAAGCGTCGGAGTATTCTTCTGTACAAGCTCAAGAGCATCTTCCAGTGAGATAAGCGGATACGGCGAGACACGATGGCGTGCCGAAGCTACAGAAATACTCGTCACTTCATTAATTCAACCAAAGGAAGGCAGAACATACCAGCAGCGGATGGATCATGCGAAAGTGTCCGAGGCTGTGGTATGTGGTGGTCATGGTGGTGGTGATGATGGTGCGGCGCAGAGACAGTAATCGATTGAGATCCAGAGGGGCCTTCCTTCGCCAGCGCTTCATGCACCTGCTTTCCCGACCCACCTCTAATCAGCTCAATCGCATGGCCAACGACTCCACCAGAAAGAAGCGCCTCCAAGTTTTCCTTGACGGCCTTGACGCTTCCAGGGAGCGTCACCACCAGCGTGCGCTTGATCGTGCCCGCAACTGGCCGAGACAGCGCGGCCATGGGCGTGTGCTTCAAAGACGTCGCCAGCATCAAATGCACGATCCCAGGCGCTTCGCGCTCGAGGAGGGGTGATATCGCCTACGAAGAGATTCAATGCCGTCGCAGACACACCACTTGGATCCAATATTTACTTCCGGCGTCTGGTCGCGCACTCCGAAGCCCGTGCCACCAGTCGTGACAACCCAGTCGACGTCCCCGCGATTGCACCAGTCCTTCACGGCCGTCTGGATGGCCTGGACGTCGTCCGCGACGATGAGGTGGTCATTGCACGAAAACGTTCCACCTTGGCTCAATATTTCGCGGATGGCAGGCCCAGATTTATCTGCGCTGCTGTTGGCCGAGGCAGTATCGCTGACTGCGCGCGCCAGAATAGTGAATCGTGGCCCTCAGACCGATAGTTGTGAGAACAAACCTGTGAGGACCGCAACTCGAATACGCGACATGGAGGTTTCTGACAAGTGAGTGATTGCCTAATTCGGCCAAAGCTACATCTCTACATTATCTGTCCATGGTGCAGGTCCGTTTGTCCGTTTGTCCGTTTGTCTACAAAGTAAAGTGGGGTATGTACAGTAGTGTAACATGCGGTATGATGAGATGCGAATGAAGGGATGGGCTGAATAGCCAGCCGATGAGGGTATGCAATACAAGTCCAATTCTAAGCCGAGTCGAGATTGTGTGATGCTCCATGTAAGGGCGAGTCCGTATACCGCGCCGGAGACCCTGGTGGGGCATGCAGCGCCGCGCCCTCCGGCGTTGGTAGCGTCGAGTGCACCGCCCCGTAATACGCCGGGCTCAGCTGCGGCGGGACGTACCCCCCATAGGGTGAGTACTCCGCGCCGTAGTGCTGCTGGTCGTATGCGACCTGCTGCGCGTTCGCCGGGTGCGCGGCGAAGCTGTCCATGCTGATTTCCGAGGGGTGCTGCGAGGAGCGGTTTGATGGCGGGGCCATGAAGGGCGCGTGCGGGGCGACGCGCGGCTCGTCCTCGGCGTACCATGGGTCCTCTTTCCCCATCGCCGCCCGCGAGAGGCCCTTGCGCCGGTTGTTCGCGTTCCGTCGGCGGACGATGAATAGTATCTGGTGAGATACATCTCAGTAAAGAGCGATGGGGATGGGTGAGAGAGAGAACGCACAGCGAGGAGTGCTAACGCCGCTGCGCCCGAGGCGGCTCCAATAGCAGCCTTCGTCCCCGTCGACATAGTAGACTTGGTCGTCGCGTCGTTATTGTTGCTCGACGACGAGGAGCCGGAGCCCGACGACGAGCTCGAGTTGGCGCCGGTCGTCGTACTGGAGCTGGGCACCGCGGCGTGTGCGGCCTTGATCAAATCCGCCGCACGCTCCGCGACACCGTATGCCGTCGCCATCGTGTGGGCTAACACCACCGTAAGCACTCTGTCTGACCTCCGCAAAACAAAGCGACGCACCAGACACCGACATCGGCACAACCGACACATCCACGACGCGCAGGTTCGTCGTTCCATACACCACGAGCTTGGTGTCCACCACCCCGCCGTACGCGAGCGGCAGCATCGAGTTCGTCCTAAGCCGCAGTGTCAGCCGTGAGATACTCTTGAAAGCACGCAACACATACCCAGTCGGGTGATACTCCGTCCCGGAGTTCTTCGCAATATACGCATCGATATCGGCGTCCGCAGTCGTCCCCGACCCAGGCGACGTCTCGCCCGCAATCATATCCGCCATCGGCTGCGTCTTGATGATATTCCGGATGTACTTGAACGCAGCGCGCATGATATCGCGGTCGTACGAGACGGAGAGGTAGTTCGGGTTGATGTCGGGCGGGTCGAACGCAGAGGCGGAGGTGGCCTTGACGTACCCCCGCGAGAAGGCGTGCTGGATGCAGAACTGGATCCCGATGGCCCCGGCGGTGCCGCCGAACATGTTGAAGCTGCAGGCAGAGAAGCCAAATCAGCCTCTGAGGAAATAGGACGGAGGAAGGAAGGCAAGAGGAAGACGCACATGAGCTCCACCTGCCCAGTCGACGCCGCGGCCCACTGGGACAGTATCGCGTACTGCGCCTTGACGCCCGCAGCGACGGTCGGATCCATCGCCGCAGCATCCGTCGACGTCGCCAGCGCCCCCGTCAAGTCGAGCCCCGAGACCCAACCTGGCGCGGCGTCGCCCATGAGATTCGCGATGGTGGGGTACGCCACGGCCTCGTTCATGTACGTCCACATGCCCGTGCCGTTCTGGCGCCAGATGGCCAGCTGGTCGTCCCAGAGCGGCTGCTCCTTGAGCGCGGCCCACGTGTCGTTGTCTGTCGCCTGCATGTAGAGCGGGCTAGAAACTATGTGCGAAACGTAAGCGCGCGTAGCACAGAGCGAAGGGAGAGCGTACGATGATCCTGGAGATTGGCGCCCACGCCCGGCAGGTCTACGACACTCTGAATTCCGAGTCCAGTCACAAGAGCCTTGGGACCAACACCCGAGAGCTGAAGGATCTGTGGCGATCCGACCGTTCCGCCCCTGCGCACAAATAAGTAACATGATGATCAAGGAGAGAAATCAGGACGCACGAAAGAATAACCTCCTTCGCCGCATTCACAGTATACACCTGGCCACCCGCGTTCGCCGCAAACGACACGCCCCCCGCCACCGCCGCCCCGCCCGTCGTCGCATTCCAATTCACCTTCGTCACCTGGTACCCGGTCAGAATAACGAGATTCGTCCCCGCGTACGGCGCGATGTAGCCAAAGTTCGAGTCGGAGCGGGTGCCGTTCTTGGGGTTGATGATGGAGGGCACCCAGGACACGCCGACGTTGTCGCCGTTCGCGGGGTCGAGCGTGTGCGGGAGGCCCATCGCGACCATGGTCGGCACCCAGGTCGCGAGGTGCGAAAACTGGTAGGCGCTGTGGCTCGCCTGGATAGGCCCGGTCGTGCCGTGCGCGGTGGGGTCGTGCGTGACGGAATACGTCGCCGCGTCCGCGTCGTTCATGGGCGTAAACGTCTCCGACTACGCCCAAAACTCGTGAGTACGACAAATACCGGGGAGGTCGGTTATGCATACCTTTTTGATAGAAGTCTGCATCATGTTCCAGCCCCAATCTTCCGCGCCGGAGGCGCCATTCTGCAGCGTGTTCCAGGCATCGTAGTCGGCGGAGCTGCCTCGACACCAGAACATGCCGTTGGTCGCGGAGGACCCACCCAGGCCCTTACCCCGCGGCCAACTGAGCGCGCCCCCGCCCGCATTTGTTTGTGCCGTGGTTTTATATTGCCAGTCGTAGTCGGTCCCTTGCAGGCCCTTGAGATATGACATTCCTGCAGAGCAAAATAAGGTCAATACGTGCTCGTAATCGCAGAGCATAGACGGCGAAAGACATACCAGGGATGGTGATCTGGTCCTGGTACTGCGTTCCGTCGCTGCCGGCCTCGATGACCGCAACGGTGATGTTGGTCCATTCTGCGAGTCGGGCAGCCAAGGCAAGGCCAGCGGTCCCCCCGCCGACGATAACGAAGTCAAAAGTCTTGCCGGATAGCTGAGTGGGGTCTGTGGTGGATCGCTTCTGCGGAGACGCGTGGATGCACGCGACGGCCGCAGCGAGGACCAGTAGTTGTAGAGAGGTTTGGGGTGGTTGATGAAGCATTAATTGAGGGGGTGGAAACGTCGTGCCGCCAGATTATATAGGGAAGGAAAGTCGTAGAACCAGATGGACTGCAGAGGTTTGGAGGGAGGCTTAACTAGGCCGGACCTAGACCGGCCTCATTGCCTAGAATAAAGATTAGCCGGAAAAACACAGCCCTCCCGCAACCTCCCGTACCTACGGCACATATCCACGCAATCCCACGCGGCGCCTTGGTAAAGAATTGCGGCGGGGACGCAACGCCGTTGAGGGAACGAAACATACTTCTCCCAGCGGAAAGGCATCATCGCATCATCGGAGGTGGTTACTCGTCTCTTTTTTCCATGTCTTGTGCCAGGAGGGAGGATGACTGGCAGTAGGTGAACGGCTCTGTCGATCCATCAAACATCCCGACTTGTGTTCTCAATTGGGCTTGCTGGAACATGACGATGCTAGAGACTTAGAGCCTGGACCGCGCCTGGGACCTTCAAGACCGACGGTGAGGATACACTTGAATGATTTCGGTGGACAGCGTCGGGGCGACTCGGAAAGCTGTCCTGCCGCCTGACGCCTGACGGCGAGTGGACATGTGGAATAGAGCAAAGAGGGAGCATGGGAGCAACATGGACGACTGGCGACAGCCGCCGTTCCAAACACGGACAAAGCTTCCCACGCCCCTGTTCTCTCTTTCTACTGCCTTCTCAGCTCAATTGGACAACGTCTGCTGTCGTCCGACCTATATCCTCAATACAACGCCTCTACTCACTCGTCACATTGTTGCCATGCTGATCTTCTCTCTTCAGCTCGTCCGACAATGCCCTTTTGAAAATAACGCCGAATGTGAGTAGTTCCCTTCCTTCCTTGTGGAACCGACACAACATCTTAACTTGGGGCTTATCCACCACATGCTCGATGCTCCGACATCGAAAATCCTCCAACGTATGGGCGCCGCGCAGGTACGTTATCACTTCAGGGTATTTTAGCGGTGCGAGTTATTTTATTAATGAAATCGATCCAAGCGTGGCCTCCGCAGGACGGCCCACCATCGGTGAACGCCATCGGTGCGACTCCGGGATGTAAGCCTTTGACCATTTTGACAATAAGGATAATATCTCATTCGAGTCAAGTTTTCAACCAGTCGACGAACAGCTTCCGCAGGACGCCCTTGAAGTCGCAAACCGACTTTGCTTCCCCACTCCTCGTGTACAGACTACACACCTAACCCGCTCCCCGCGCAAGTCTCCAACAAACCCCAGCCTCGGCGCCAACCTCTCGTTCCGCGGATCGCACTCGTCGATAATCCATTACAGAAAGTGCGCAAAGGTCAGGTCTAGTACCGCGCGACCTTTTGGGATGATTCGCGGTGGGTGAGGCGCTGTCACGGTGCATTGGGCGCTTGGCAGGGCGGTGGTAAGAATCCTGACAGGTTCAACGGCGGGGTTTTTTGAGTTGGGCGGGGCTGGCGTTCGAGAGCGTTCGACTCTCGAGTCGTCCGGACCTGCCAGTGTCCGATCGGAGGTGCGCCCCGGCCAATGTCAACAGTGTGTCGGCGGGTTACCATGTTTACAGCCACGGCGATCCGTCTAATATTAATGCTGTTGTTGAAAGAATCGCGACAGGTGCATAGGTTGAATGTTGCGAATGAATACCGCCACCAGAATTTTCGGTATATGCTCAGTGTCGAATGCGGTGCCAGCTGCAGACTTGCAGTTCAAGATCACCAGCGGAAAGAAGGAAAAAATGAAACACCGCATTGGATGAGGCAGAATCCGTACTGTGTCCCTCGCGGAAGCAGGGCCGAAGCCGAGGTCCCGGCAACCCCTTGTGCTACCTGAGGGAATCGAACCCTCAGCTCCGCTTCCGTGTTTTTGCACGGAAGCGGGTGTATTGCCACTGTACCATAGTAGACACACGAGTTGGTGTGTTCTGTGCATGTTCCCGCCATCTCGTGTCCACCAACACTTTCCGCCCGAGGCGGCACCGATCGTGATAACTTTCGGCTGAATCCACTGCTTGAATTTACATTGAACAGTTCGCACCTCAGAAAGCCAAAGCGACAATTGATTCCCCATGGAGCAGAATACGCGAGCGCGCCAAATGCCGGTGCACATCAGGTTCCTCAACACTCACACCTGCGCACACCTTCCATGTTCCCCACTCGACTCGTACTCCTCCTTATGGTCGCAAAGCAGATTCCACCACGACAAACATTACGGGTTCTGTTCTCGCATTGAGGCTTAATTAACGCCAGCAGTCGGGCTGATCATCGTCTGCTAAACACGGTTGAAACGGACCCTCGCTCGACGCCACCGTAACAGTAAAGCAATCTTTCAGCATTAACGCCCGAATAAGACACGGCTCCAATCCCGCTAAGCACCAACATCACCACATTTCCGGGCTTTCCGTGACCCATTCCTCGTTCCATCCAGTGCATCCCTGTGCATCCCATGTGCACGCTGCACAGAACTCACGGATATGCGTTTCCCGACAAACCAGCATCGCATCGAGGAGGGGATTTGCATGATGGGCAAGTGATCCGGGGCCATCAGACCCGAATGATCCTCGATTCTCTCCCGCCTCCCTCGCAGCGCCGTCCTTAATTGTCCGACCGATATCAAGCGCATCAAGGCGTACCTCGCGACCTTGTTCTTTGTGGCGCCGATGATATCTCACTGAAAGGTATAAGAGGAGACCGTATTCATTCTGAATGTTCTCATTCCACTTCTCTTCTCGACCCGGTGTCCCCTTCCACTTGACGTGTTTCTTCCATTTTCCGATTTTATTCATCCACATTCCTCAACTTTCCCAATGGCCCGTATCCTGTTCGCCGTCCTTTCCAGCCTGTTCATCCTCCAGAGTCTCGCTGGTAAGCCGGATTTGTCTCGTGACACACAAATTCAAATTCTCATCATCCCCGCCCAGCCCCCCTCCCCCGCAGCACCTTCTCCTGCTCCGCTAACGGCACCGCCGTCGCCCGCATCATCGGCAGCGACGTCCTCCTCGTCCAGCGCCTAGTCGAGGAGCTCAACGTGTACGCCCCATTTCCACCCTCCTCGCGGAAGGAATCCTAATAGATCGTCCAGCACCACCCTCGCCGACAGCACCCCGCTCCCCATCGTCCAGTCCTCCCTCGCCGACGCCGCCACTCCGGCGGACGCAATCGGCAACGTCCTCCTCTTCCCAACCCTTCCGCAACCGCCGAGTGATGCCACCGCCGTCATCCTCAGCAGCCTGCAGGACGCCATGACCACCTTCGCGACAGTGTACGTCTCGTTTCATTCGTTCAGCTTTAACTGGGGGACTCGTGTTGACGAGTTGTCGTATAGTCAGACCATTAATAAAGCGGGGACCAAGAAGCTGGCAGAGACGAGGAAGTTTTTGACGAAGGCGATCAGCGACGCGCAGATCTTGGATTCGGAGTGTACAAGCGCCTGAGTTATATATATGTAGCGCTGTTGAAACGATTGTCCAATGGGAAAAAGCAAATTGACGTGGTCTCGTAAGCAGTAAGCTCGTTTGGGAGCTGCTTAGAGCCTCAGGGAAATTCAATCATTCAACTTCCCACGGTTTCGATTGCCTTCTCACGGTTTGATCCTGACGACAGAGGTGGCGCAATACCTTGTGTCGCCCGACACCGGCCCCAGCTCGACGACTACCCCCCAAACCGAGTCCCGTTGTGGAGACTATGGTCACACACCTCGCGACAAGATTTAGATAATCACCACATATCTCAAGGTATTCTCACCGAGGCGAGCTGGATTACTGTATAGCAAGATCTGGCTAGAAGCGGTAGAAAGCAGGTCAAAATGGATCGAGACTGAAGCTTGAACGAAGTGAGCAAGATAAGTCGCGAAGGGACTACAATAGGATAAGAAGTACTGAGTACTCTGGGTCAAGGCTTTGTGTAGAATTTAATCCTGCAGTTGCAGCAGTAAATTGAGACAGATATGCATTCACAAGCAGAACGGAGAAAATAATGGACCAACCCGGCGTTTAGACCTTCACGAGTTCAACTCCTGGCAAAGCAAGGGTGTCAAAATTGCGCCGAAGTCCGGTAGGTGACTGGGATGAACTTGCGCAATAAATGGCCAGCAGAGGAGAGCAGGACAACTTGTCGGAGCTCAAATGCTGGATGCAGAATATTACCCGATTATGGAAGATATACACGGAACACTCAACACACTCTACTGGCGAATCCATGACAAACAGGCAGCAGGATAAACCGATAATCTACACCTACACGCTGGCGAAACAACGCCGGGCATATTCGGGAATAATGAGCAAGGCGATGGAACGAACACAGCGCAGGCACATACTTTAATTCACGGACCCTTAAACCCAAAGAAGCTTTCCGACAAGTCAACCTGTGATTCAAACGCGGCATCCAGGCCTTCCTCCCTCATCTTGCGGAGACAATCCACGACGGCCTTGGGCACACGCGCGCGTGTCGATGCATCCCATACCCGGAACGCGCGCACAAAGACCAAGGGGGAGGGCGTGGCCTCGTACCAGCGCGACGCCGCCATCTCGACGAACGCGGTGACTCCAAACGCAGAGGGCCCGCCCGCGGCGAGGTGCGTGAGGTTCGGACACACCTGTACCAGGCCGTCCCGAATCCTGAGCGCGTCGACTAGCGGGCGTGTCTTAGCGCTCAGAATACCCGGGGCGAATTCTACGAACAGGGTCGTAAGGGTCGGGAGGAACTGCAGGACTTGGGCGAGGTCGTTCGGCTCGGAGCAGCGGTGGACGACGAGCGTGGTGAGTTGGCACGAGGAACGCTCCACGCATCGAGGGAGATTTGCAACTGCGTCACCCCAGACCCAGAGGCCTTGGAGGTTTGGGACTGTAAGATGGTTCCGGATGTCGGAGTCGCCCACGCTATGGACGCTCAGATAGCGAAGGTGTGGATGTACGACGTCAAAATTGTCGCCTCCTTCGGTGTGGAAGGAAATCGAAAATTTGACCAGCTTCGGCGCAGCTTTCAAGACCTTGAGGGCCTCACCCTGGGACCGAAGCGCCCCGCGAAACCGGGTGAGCTGCGAAAACGGCAGGCGGAGATGGTCAAAGGATAGCAGGGACAAGTAGTAACCGGCGGCAGGGATGGTGACGTCGCGCAGGTGGGGGGTGATGGAAAATGTGTCGCTGGGGAAGTAAGTCGAGCTGTCGGACACGAACTCCAGTCTCAGCAATGTGTCAAGCCGACCTTTGACCGGGCGCAGAAGCGGGAGAATGCGGGCGGCCAGGAGGGGCCCGGGCTGCAAGATCAGTCGGAGAGTTGCCCATCGATTAGAGTGGGCAACACAAAGCTCTATCGAGTTGCGGAGATCGTCCTTCACTTCTCCCTCCTGGCAGTCAATCGTGACTGTGAGCGCAGAAGTGCCCGACCGAAGTAATTGAATCTCGACCATCTCCGCTGGACATGTTTCCGTCGCGGTTTCGCTGGACGCCATAGTGATCGAGGACCATAGTCGAGTGTTCGCGAGAGCGATAGCTCGCCACGACTGGCAAACGTGGCCGAGCCGCCACGGCGCTGTCTCCACCGTCTTTCCGGCCAAAGAGCGGGTCTGAGGCGTCTGGAAGAATATCTCGCACATGATCTCCACTGGCAACCGATGAGCCGGGGTAAGGACCTCCAGCTCCTCAATCCGCCGTTCGGTGGCACGGAGTTGGCCTACGCGAGTGCGTTCGGACGCGATTTTCTGCTCGAGCGCAGCCGCCTCGACCTCTGAGTCCAGAGGCATGTTTTCCATGCCGCTGCAAAAAAGAAGTGACTGTGAGCAGGATTTGCAGTGAATCCAGTATCTGGCGCCTCATACCTCGTGTTATCAGGCGAACAGCTCGGGTTGAATCGCCTGGGTCAAGCCTCTTGCAAGGCGCGGGCGCTCCGGGTCGAGCTGATGGGAGGTGAGTCATTCCTGTCACTCGGAAAACGCCGCCAGAAGTCCCACGTTTGCGCTTCCCTCTCCGTCGACCCAGTAGCGGCCCAGCGGAGTCTCTAGCCATGAACGTTGCGCCAAGGGGCGAGAGCTCAATTTGTTGGTCTCGAACAGAAGGGAAACTCCACAAGCACTTGAAAAGTAGCAGGTTTGCGTCCTGGGAACAAGGACCGTTACGAGGTTAAACGAAGTCACTAATGGGCGGTCCACAGTGCTAGCTGAGCTACCCATTTATTCGCAGGCGGGAAACGTACCGATGATAACTTACTCGACTGGTTTTTTGGTGGCAGGTACTGCGTCCCATACTCTTGCAATTTGGACGAGCCTACCAGCTATGTCCCCGATTTTTTCACGTCGGGCTCGATTCTCCAATAGCGGCACCAACGGCAATAATTTCACTGGATTCCCACGACACATATCACGGGCGGCGACGGAGGTGCGGTACATATCCTCCCCGGCTCAGACTATAGTCCTCATAAGCTTACCTCCATCTACCCATGGTTTCTCGTCGCCGCTTCCCCGCCCGGTTCCGTTTCTTAGGAGCAACCACGCCGCACGGGCTGGTGAAATGAATGGAAGAATCCAGTCAAGATTATCAATGACTCGGAGGTGTCGCGACGAAACGTTTTGGGGCCGCTGGCGGGTAATTGATTTTCTGCCTCTCCCTCCATCTGGCGCCGCCACCGACATTGATACAGACTTGACGGACAGCCCCGGCGATCCTATTGAAACGTTTTTGGCACAGGCTGGTCAGGGACATGAGCGTACCCACTTCCAAACCGGATGATCGACACCAGCATAGCCATACACAAGAAGCCCGCCCGGTCGGCGAGGGATCGCCGACTTCTTTTGGTACCTCATGCTCACTCGGCGCCTAACATGACATCCACCGCGGCATCCTCCTCCGTTGCCTCAGGTATCAATATCTATGACTGCTTTCGGCCTCCAATGTCCTTTGCCTTTGACCTTGGCCGTCGTTTCGTGCTATCTAGAGCTCAAACTTGTCGGGCAGCACACTATACCGAGCTAAAAGAATGGAGGACATGGTCTTCCTTGCCCGTCGTCGAACGATACAAGAGACGGGACCCCGGCCATTACTCGCACTCAGACCTTCAGTAGTCGCCAAAAGGTAGTCAACCTGCCCCCCCTACATTCCCAATGCGTTCGAATGACCTGGACGCCATCATCCCGAATAAACTCTACCTGGGGAAGTAAGTCCATACCGGTTCTGTTATCTGGTTGAAGTTTCGACCGCCTGCTCATTCCGGTCTTTTCTAGCCTCAGAGCAGCTCGTTCAACCCGATCCCTCGCAGGTATGTTAGTTCCGTCTCTGGACACTGCTTAACGTGCAACTGCCTCTGTAGAGCACCGCATCACACATGTTCTATCGGTCTGTGACGATCCAATCCCGGCCGAAGTGCCCCACTCTGGTTTCCACCACATGCGGATCTCAGTGGAGGACGTGGACTACGCCGACTTATTGATACATCTTCCCTCCGCCTGTCGCTTTATTGATCAGGTCGTTCGTGGCCGCGGCGCGATTTTGGTTCACGATGTGCAGGCAAGTACTGTACCGCGTCCGAGCCACCCTCGAAATGTCAGCTGACCTCACGCGACAGGGACTCTCTCGCAGCGCCGCTGTCGTCGCCGCGTACCGTGAGTAATCCTGGCCTTGAATTGATTGTCCAACCGGCTGATAATGCTCCCGCAGTTATGTGGTCCCAGCGAATGAATGCAACAGCGGCACTAGACACGATAAGAGAAGGTAAGGCTCTCCATCTGTTGGTTTATTTTCCTCCTGATGGACTCCCCCCGTCAGTTCGTGAAGAAATTTGGCCAAACCCAGGCTTCCAGGAGCAGCTCGTCCTGTTTGAACTCTGCCGATACGCGCCATCACAATCGGACGGAATTTATCAGAACTGGCGATACAAAATCAACCAGCAACTTATGGGGAGGAGAATGTGATGTTATACCCTTCTGTCTCAAGCTTTCGTACGGCGTTCAGGACGTGTAGCCTGCCATTGTGGAGTATATATATCCAACAGATCGAAATTGATTGTTTGCATGCAGATTTGAACGGACTGTTCATCACACAAGATAAACAGCGGAAGGAAACAAAACTGGAACAGCGTATCATGAGGCAGAATGGGCCATCGGTAGAATGGGCTATCTTGGGTTGAACAATCAATCATCATGAGCTTCTCACGGTTTCGATTCTGTTCCCACGGTTCGATTCCGCCAGCTGGCAGCCTAAACAGAGGACCTACGCCCCGTAACGGCGAAGCGGTTCTCCGTGTTTCATTTCCTTTCCTGGGACGGCCTTAACCAATTGTTTTATTCTTCTGACGACCGACTATGTCTTTATTGAACTAGAAGACAAGGCAACAATAAGGGAACAACAAGGGAACAACAACGAGGATACATAGCTATGTCTTTACTTGTACAAAGCAAGAACAAGGCAATGAGAAGGGAACAAGGGGGCACAATATGTACGATGTCTGAATATAGACACAAGGGCACGTTGCTTGGTGCCCGTACAAGAAAGCAATGTAGGTCCCTGTGGGTCCCTTCTTGTATATAATGTAGCTGCGTATCGTCTGATCCATTCACCACCATGTCAGAGACCCAAACACCTCAGGCAGGCGGAATTGAATCCCTCCCCCCTGAAATCCTTATCGAGATTCTCCGGCATGGGGCAGAAGTCCTCCCCTCCAATTCTCCCGACATGGCGCCATTCCCCACAATAGCATCGCAGGTCTGTCGTCTGTGGCGCAACCTCGCCCTCGCTACTCCAGATATGTGGACCACCATTCGAATCTCTGAGGACTTGGCATCCGTTGCTGCTGCGGACCTCTACATTGCCCGCACCCGGAACCGCCTTCTGGATATCACGATTACCCTGCCACCACACAGTAACTACATCATCGACTATGTGGCATTGCGCCATTTCGACCGCGTGCTCAACATCCTGGGACCACATTGCGGACGGTGGCGCACGCTCGCGCTGCACGTAGGGCATATGGACATGCGCCAACTGTCTTTCTTCCTCCAGAGCAAGCACCCAGAAGAGTTCGCGCAGCTCACATATTTGCATCTTGCCAAAGGCACCATGGCCAAGTTCCGAGTACCTCGACTTCCCAGGTTGCAGGCAGTCCGAGTGCAGGATATCGACACTATTGTGTTTGTTGTTGGGGAGAGAATGGAGGCCCTCCACACACTCGACATCATTAACGCGTCCGAAATCGTATATTACAGATTTGGTGAATCCAGCTTTCAAAGAGCTGTGGAGCTCATGCCCCATCTCACTACCCTCGTGCTGCAAAAATTCCAGTTCGCACCCAGACAGGCGTTTGAACTCCCGACGATACGCTCACTAGCGGTCCAGTTCGTCTCCTTCGGGCCGGGAAGTCTAGAGTTACTCACTGCTTGGTTCAAGGCACCCAATCTCGAGTACCTCGAGCTCCAGAACATATTCTTCGAGTCGAGGTACGAAGCCCGCGCGGGGGTTGAGGTCCCTTTAACTTGGGAGAAACCTCAATTTCCTTCCCTACGGACTCTCCGGCTCGTGGATGCCACCTTGACCCCACGCAGGCTTGCGCTGTTGGAGGTTTTGTGCCCCGATATCACGGCCCTTGAGCTGGTGAACGTTACCGGCACCGATACTCTCCCAACAATATACATTCCGACTTTCTCTCGTCAGAACAGTCCTGGATACATCCACTGGTCTCTGGTTCCGGCCCAGCCATCAAGTGCCACCAACAGAGAGAATAATCCGCCCTGGCCCGCTCTGCGCACTCTGAGAGTGGACTCAGCCTCATTTGGGCCATGGGTCAGAAGGTTTGTGGCGCGGCGCCACTGGTTGGGACGAGGCCGAGGATTAACTGCTCTTGGAATGTCGCCAGGGCCAAAGCGGGTCCGACTCCCGGGACATCTTGCCAAGATTCTTGAGCCCACACCTTTCTCGACGTGTGGTCTTCTGCAGGGATTTACGCGTCCGTTCTTTGAGGATGGTTCTGACTTCCAGGCCATCCGCGCTCCGGTAAAGCTCGGTGTTTATGAGGACGAACACTCGGAGCCTGACAGTCTCTACAATCTTTGACCCGAGGCGGAATGAGCCCAACGATGGAACCGACAGAAGGTGCAAGGTGTGGCACTGGGTGCGCAACTGAGCCGCCGGGTCAGAGACCGAAAGGTTGGTATTGACTGGCAGGCCTTCTCTAGATCTGTCTTGTAGTGTGTAGTCATTCTCCGTGCCACGGGAAATTAAGTACCTCTCTAATGAGGTATACGCGCGTGCAAGAGACAGTTCTGAGCCTCCAGTGAGTTGCACACCCAGTTCATCTGCCAGAGCGAAGCGGGGAAAGCGAATGGTCCGTGCGCATCAACAATCGTGGTCACATCTCACGAGACCGTTACGGATGGCGTTTTTTCTTTGATCCTCCTACCCGCCTCCATCCTCGACGCCGACGTTCCCGCTCAATGTCGACCGCATCGACGGCTGGCTCCCAAGACGAAGTCGCGACCTCGCTGATACCCTCCATCGCCGCAAAGCTCGAGCCCACGGAAGACGAGTCGCAGTCATGGGCTTCCAGTGGCCCCGGCGGTGCATCTCAACCACCACCTCCCGAGCAGCCTGCGCGTCCATCCACCCCTCAGGACCCTCCCGAAGCCCCCGCTGCCACTCTACCGACGTCCAATTCAAATGCAGAATCAGATCCCAATGCCGGTAATTTGAATGCGCCTGGACCAACTACTGGGTCTCCGTCGCGGTCGGACGCCGGCGAAGAGCCCTTTAGCTCGGCGTTTCCACAGCTATCTCCCCCTCTGGAACCCGTACGAGACCGCTACGTCGAAGACCTGCGGCCGTTATCGGATGAGGACCAGGAGGAGGATTTACCCGCCATCGGAGAGCTGCTCGCAGAGACGCGTCCCGACTATAATTCGCAGAAGAAGAGCCAGGAGCGCGTGAGTTGTTGCGATTCACCTCCGGTCCTTTGTCCTTTGACTAATTATCTTTTTTTCAAGTTACCTCGTTCGTCGACCACTCCCCTAGTAAAATCCGAGCCCGTGTCGAACCCCAAAGCGCGACGCGGCGCGACCACTCCGCCGCCATCCCACGCCATCATAGACCTCTCCGGCTCCTCGCCTCTGCAGCCGCCGAAAATCCAGAAGCGTACAAGGTCCCCATCGCTGCCCGAATCAAGTGCCTCGACAGCGCGTCCAAAGCGCAAGCTCACTTCGCTTCCGCCGTCGAGCGTCACGGGCTCGCCTCCGCCGAAACGCTCTCGAACTGCTACGCCTGCGCACAAACACCAGGCTCATTGGGCGCTGGACGGGAGCATCGTCATCCAGATAGAGGACACCAAGTTTAAATTGCACAAAAGTCACCTCGTGAAGCACAGCCCGTGGTTTTCGGGGCTTTTTGACGGGCAGAAGGTGGAAGGTGGACGGTATGTCGAGCTGGAGGAGGACGATAGCACCCCGATGTACACCCTCTCGCTGCCGACTCTTACCGCGAAAGACTTTGCTCGCCTCCTCGATGCTTTCGATAACGCCATGTTCGTCTTTCTCTCTCTTTCTCTGGCGTCGAACGCTCAACTAACATTGCCGTGAACAGACTGTACGTCCACGAAGACCCCTCCCTGTCCAGGATCGCCTCCATCCTCCGCGTCGCCACCCTCCTCTCCTTCCCCGACTTCCGCGACTGGGCGATCCACATCCTGCAGGAGCGCTGGTCCCCCGCCCTGGAGGACCTCTCGACGGACCGCATCACGTTCGCGACGGAGAGCATCGTCCTCGCGCGCACGTGCGACGTCCCCGGCCTGCTCAAGCGCGCCCTGTACGAGCTCGTGCGCCTCACGGGCTTCGGGCAGCACGACAGGGTCACCTCTGCGGACCTTGGCGCGCTCCTGCACGCGAGGGAGCAGCTCACCGCAGTATGGAATCAGATCACGTCGCCGTACTCGCCCGCTTTGACGCACTGTGCGTCTGCAGCCCCTGCGTCTGCAGCCCCTGCGGCTGCACCCGCTCCAGGCGCTGGCCTCCCTGCGCTGGCCCCGCCACAGTGCACGACGACCGACCCGCTGAAAGTCGGCAAGACGCACCACAAGCTCGTGCGCGAGTCGGGTATCGCGGACGACTTCCTCTACGATCCGCTGTGCGGGCTGCAGGCGTTAATTGAGGCGGACTGGGAGGGTGAGGGATACTGCGAGGCGTGCGTCCGGCTGCGGCGCGAGATGTGGACAAATCAGCGGGAAAGGATCTGGGAGAATCTCGATGTTTGGTTTGCCTTGAGTTGAGGCAAGGGGTGAGTTGACTCGATCTTTATTGCAAACGTACTTACTGACGGCGCCTTTTGAGCAGGAGAATCGCATTCGAATCCGAAGTACCAAATGCCAGACAAATGCTTAATCTAAGATACTCAACAAACTTATTTGCGACTTGTACATTCAAAGACAGAAGTTTGCCTTTTGGTAATGTTCAATGTAGTTCTTGTTCTGCGTCGCACCTGGTCTTTCCGACGTCGACATATCTCATCCTCGTTAACATCTTCTACCCCGCGGAACGACGTCTCGTTTCCTGCACTCTCGATATCTCCGCCCAAATATCAATCGAGCTCAAGTCTTTTCTCATCGTTCCCCACAAATTCAACAATTTGAAGAACCCGGCCTCTTTCCTAGACAGACGCTGCAACACGCACCTCGCTCTATTGTACCATGGTGCGGTGCTGGAATTTGGGTGAATTTTGTTTTTCTATTCGAATAAATTCAGAATAGCTGACACAAAGGATGGCCGCTTGCTCGAACGGTCATTGTCAATTTCCCCGACATCATCCTGGGTCGAGGAATTTCGCCCAATTTCCCGCCACCTTCCTGTTTTGGATGCGCAGATCCCGTCCCAATCCGTGTGATGGCCGCCCACTGGCACCGCTTCCCCTCTTCCGCCCACCATGGCCTCCGCCTTCCTGACGCCCGTCGCGGCGCCCACCAGCGCGACCATCCGCGGCGTCCAGGTCCCCAACGATGTCCTTGGCCACATATTGTCCTCCTGTCCCGACTTCACCACTCTCGGCGCGGCGGTCGGCGTCTGCAGTACGTGGCAGCGCGTGTTCGAGACACACCCAACGTCGACGCTGTTGGCGGTGGCAAACAACGTGGTGGGGCCGGCGCTGCCACAAGCGGTGCGCTTCGTGCGGTATCCGTATCCTGAGAAGACGCCGAACGAGTGGGGTGATGGGGAAGACGGGGAGGACGACGAGGAGGAGGAGGATCCGGAGGCGACGGACGACGATAGCGACGACGATGGCGCTGGTCCTTCCAAGAAGAAAGCGAAAGCGAAACCTCAGAAGAAGACGAAGGTAGCGGCCACATTCACATTGCATGAGGGCGCTGCTATTGGCGCGTTGACCGTCGAAGAGCGGATGAAGCTGCAGAAAAACGCGGCCATTGTGGGGAAACTGGAAGCACTCTTCAGTATCCGGTGCGTGGTTATGCATTCTTTGTGTTGCTCTAATCCAACTCGAACCTCAGGCACAAAAACCGCACCTCGAAAAAGAGCGTGCTCACCGCAGTCGAATCGCACCGCTTCACGCGTGCGATGTACCGCATAATGCTCTACTGCGAGCTCTTTTACCTCCCACTCAACCTCGACGACATCGATTCGATGGAGGACGAGCCCGGCGTGCTCGAAAAGATCAAGGAGGGGCGGCAGGTCATGCTGGAGCGATACACTCTCCCCCACCAAGCCGAGATCTCCGCCGTCGTGACCTTCCTGCACGAGCTCATCGGGGAGGTGCTCGACGGGGACGACGTTGAGCGTACGTTCATCCTCGCACCGAGTTCGTTTCGTTCGACGACACTCCAGCCTTGCGTGCACCATCGCTAACGCGTGCTTTATCCCAGGCCTGAAGGACATCTGCCTGGCGACGGGCCCGGCGGTCATTTTGCGCGCGTTCGAGGCGCGGTCGGTCGATGTGTTTGAGGAGGAGCTGGAGGTGGAAATGATGAGCAGCGGCGAGGATAACCAGCTCTATAGTGGGTTCTTCTCAGAGCCGCTCGAGAAGATTTGGGAGGAGGCCAACGTCGTGCCCCCCGAGACTGGGTTTGATGCGATTTTGGACGACGTGCAGAGCGTAGCTCCTGATTCATGTGGGTCTTTTCTCGGTCCGTCTATTTTGCGTACTGATTAGTCGTACCCAGGCGCCCAATGTAACACTAAAGGCGTGAAACTATGGAGCGAAACCAGTGCGTGCTTCTTCTCCCCAATTCGTCGCATATATATAACAACACTGCGCAGACTGGGACGAGCTCATCAACGTCGACTTTTGCGACCTCCTGCAGGGGCAGCTGAACAAGAACGAAATCGAGACCGAGGCGCTCGTACAGCTGTTCATGTCGCCGAACTGCGGCGCGGACGTTGTCGTGTCGGAGATCTACAACGGCGGGCTTCTCCTGCCCGAGTTTGTGGGCAAGTGGAGGAGGGACGAGAGTCTGTGCGAGGGGTGTCTTGAGAAGCTCGTTGGCGCGCATTTGCATTTGTGGTTGTATAAGAGGAAGGTTGCTGGTGCGTGTTCTGTGTCGCGAATTCGTGTGCGTGTTGAAAAAAATCTTTTCGGGTGCAGGCGGGTGGAAACCCCAGCAGAAGTGCTGGTATGGGTATAATTGCAAGACGCAGGTGCATAAACCGAATCATGCGAAGGAGAAAAGTGTACGTCCGAGACTCCCCCTCTTCTTCCGCCCCATTGACCGCCGTGTGTTTTCTGACAGCATCTGTGTGCGCCCACGCGATGAGCCGCAGGGGGAAGATTTATTATTGCAGGGTTGGGTTCGTCTATCTATCTATCTATCGTCTGGGAAGAGAGGGAAGGAGACATGGGCAGGCAGGCAGGCGGTTTATTTTAGAGCGCTCGGATTTTCCGGCAGTTAATTTGTGGACAATTGTTCAATTACATTATCATCTTGAATAGGGCGCGGCGAGCTCGCCCTTCGCGACCTCGCTTGGACCTTGGCGATATTTCTTCATCATGGTCGGACTCGGAGTGATCAGATCTTCATCCGTGTCCCCATTCGCTCTAAGAGCATCCGTCGGTCGCCCAGGAGGACCCCTGCAGACTCTAGCCTCCAGGAGCCTTGACTCCGTCTTGGTAACGTGAGGTACGAGGCTCCCCCGACGAGATTCATCCTGCCGCAATCCCGCTCACTTTCTCTTCTCTTTGGCAGCGACATGGAGCAAAACGCACCGCCCGTGGATCTCGAGCGCCTCTTGGCGACGAACGACGTTCCTTTGGAGGACGAGGCGACTGCCCTCGAACAGGCCATCGCGGCGGAGCGCACTCGCGCAGACCACATACGCAGTGCCACCATGGCGAGACTCCGAAGCGGCACCGCCGACCGGCGAGTTGAGGCGCTGGAGGAGGCAGAAAAAACGCTCAAAGCCTACTCCACCGTCCTTTCCGCCGCGCGTCGGGTGCCAGCGGAGATCATCTATGAGATATTCTCCCAGTCGCCGCCTCACACGCGGTCCTTGGGTGGAAAGACGGTGGAGACAGCGCCATGGCGGCTTGGCCACATATGCCAGCGGTGGCGAGCCGTTGCCCTCGCGGACACTCGACTGTGGACCTCGATCACGCTCGCGAACAGCCCCACCGCGACGCGTACATGCCCACCGGAGATGGTCGAGACCCAACTGCTGAGGTCGGGCGCCCTCACGCTCACAGTGACGATTGACTGTCAAACGGGGGGAGCGAAGAAAGACCTCCTCAACTCGATAAAGCTTTGTGTTGCCCAGTCTCATCGTTGGGCAACCCTGAGTTTACAGGGTCAGGACTCCATCCTGGGCGCCCGTATATTCCCTCTCCTCCTCCCGGTCCAAGGTCGTCTTAACACCCTGTCCAAACTGGAGCTCCTGTCCACCCTCGAGCGCCCCTGGGCCGCCGACCCGTTTTCGATCCCCCCCGACCCGGAAATTCTCTATAATCCCATCCTATCCCTCGGCCGTACTCTTGACCTGCCGTTCGCGCAGCTTAGTTATTTCCACGGGTTCTTCACCTCCCAGAGCCAGGCCCTCAAGGCCTTGCGAGTCGCCCAAAACATGGTCAAATTTGCCGTTTCCTTCGTCCACGTCGGAGCAAGCCCGCGTATCGTCGTAATACTTCCAAAACTTCGCTATCTGAGCGTCGCTGCCCCGGAACACTCGGACTTCCTGAGCGGCGTCGAGGCCCCTGGGCTCGAGGGGCTTTGCGTCCGGGACCACGCCGATCTCCCCGAATTCATACAGCGATCCTCATGCCAGCTCACCAAGCTCGTTGTCCACCGCTGCTCCGAACCGGGCGATCTCGTCGACGTCCTGCAGTCCCTTCCGACACTCACGACGCTGTTTGTAGGATTCGCGTCCGATGTTCTAAGCGCCGAGACGCGCCCACTATTCGGGGCCCTCAAGGCTCGAAACGGTACCACGGAGGTGTGCCCGAACCTCACGCACCTCGCGGTGGACGGGCCGCCCGAATTTGGAGTCAACGCGTTCGTCGAGATGGCGGCGTCCCGCTGGTTCGAGGTCAAGCCTTCCCCCTTGGTCTTCGTGCGCGTGTTTCGTGGTCTGCATACATCGACACACGCGCCCGTGCCGAAGAGGTTTCTCGATTCTCTCCGCAAGATGAGGGAAGAGGGCTTGGATGCTGGATTTGAATCGCGTGTTGGCTTTTCGCCGGAAAGTCTCCTCGGCTTTGGAACGCTCAAAATATGATATATATATACATACTCTTACTCTTCTGTTCTTTGCATGGCCTTTGTCATTCCCGGATAGCAAATACACCATCGCCGTTGGATCCACGACGTGTACATTCCTAATCCTGCCTATTTATCCTTCGAGGCAAGTTTCGTCGCCCAATTTCGTCGTCCATCCAACAGACAGTGATTCATACATTCGTCTGTTGTTGGTTTTGAAAGATTTTGGTCTCAACGCCCGCGAGAAACTGTCTTGCACTCGGTTTGCTCTCGGTTCAACCTCGGGCTTTCAACATTTCACCGCCGTCAATGTGACTGAACCGCCACGTCGTCACCCTTCAAACTCTCTTGCTTCCAACCATGACCCCATTGCCCAACGATATTCTGGATCAAATCCTGCAATGCACGCCTACATTCGGGACTCTATCTGCGGCAGTTCGCGTCTCAAAGACCTGGTATGGGGTCTTTCAAACGCACCCTAAATCGATTGTACGATCGGTGGCAGAAAACGTGGTTGGGCCTGCTGTCCCCGACGCGGTGCGGGTCCTGCGATATTCCATGGACAGCTCGACGAAAGGGGGACGCGAGGAAACTGACGCGTTTACCAAGGAGGAATGCCTCCGTCTCTCCGCGAATGCCGGAGTTGTTAAACGGCTGGAGGTCGCGTTCAGCCTCAAGTGGGTAGTCTGTGGCGTGCGAATTGTATCTCAGCCGTTAATCGTTGATTTTTTCAGGTATAGAGACCCGCTCTTGCCCACGAGTCAGCTCACTTGGATTGAGTCGTGGCGGTTCTCGCGTGCCATCTACCGAATCATGCTCTATTGCCAGGTATTCAAGATGCCAGACGACGAGGACCAAGTGCGCGACCTGGAGGACAATCAGCACGATGAGATTATAGCGCGGAGAGTCGAGATGCTGGACCAATACCCGACGCCCGAATTACTCGAGCTCAACGCGGTGTCGTTGTTCCTCAGGGCACTCGCAATGGAGTCTGGTGGGGACTATCTCGAGGATGAGGACAGCGTTCCCGGTACCAATTATGCTTTCAGATATATTTTGATTCTCACACCCGTATTCTCTTAGAGCCCATTGGCGACATCTTGATATCTACTGGACCTGCTGTCGTGTTGGAGGCCCACGAGGAAGGAAGCGGGGATCGCATAGTAGAGACGGTGGGATATACGGTCTGGATATCCGGACCATACACCTTGCTTTTAGACTTCTTCGCGGGCCCTCTGCATCGTATTTGGACTGCCCGCAACGTTTCACCTCCCTCGGGCGAAGCCAAGAGTCTTCTAGGAGACGGCCCACATCAGTCGGATCCATGTAAGTACTTGCCAGCTTTGCTTTGATTCTACATCGCGCTGACTTCTTCTAGGCGACCGATGCTCACTCACTAGCCCCTGTAAACTGCGGCGTGAAGCCGGTGGGTACCCGACTTACTATCTCCTTTGCATTGATACTGAACCGGATTCGTCCCAGACTGGGCCAACCTACATCTCAACATCCGTGAACTCTTTCTCGGAAAACTCTGCGACAATTTCACCGAGATGGACCTTTTCGAAGAAACCAAACCCTGGCGCAACAAGCACAAGCTAATCTCGGAACTTTACGCATTGAAAACCGAGGAGTTCAAGGACTGGAGCCCCTCTGATGCCCTGTGCGACGCGTGTCTCCTCACATTCCTGTCGGCGCATCTACACCTATGGCTGCTCCGTCTAAAGGTGATCGGTGCGTCGCGAACTCTGGGTCGCATAAATTAGCTGTTTAATTGGACGGTTGCAGACGGCGATGTACCGGACGACTGTTCGGATGGCTACTGGTGCGAAGTTCAGACCCACGTTACTCTGCACGCTCTGGAGCACAATGTGCGTTCTTTCTGGTTGACCGTGTACTGTTTAATTTACTACCTCCTGCAGCACCTGTGCGCGCCGAAGGAACGTAGTTAATGTCGAGCACTGATTTGAACTCGGTTTTCTATGTATGTCTCGTTCGAAGGGATTCCAATCTCACGGAAGGGAGCGTTCCTTACATGTACAGTGTCTCTTTATTTCCGCGTGTGACGATTTGCGCCGTGTATAAAATGCTCGAGGAAGGGCCCGTCTAAGCTCCGCTCCCATCCCACCGCCCATGTCGCTGCACAAAGATCGCATCCGCCTCGTCGGGCTGTCTCGGTGACCCAGACGTTCGGGGTGTGACTCTTATCTTATCCGCAGCATCAGCGGAGCTTAAATAAATGATAACGCAAGATGTGCAGAGATAGCGGAAACACCGCGCATCTTTTCTTATCATTTATGTCAAACGCACGGGTAAGTCCGAGATAAGATTAGCAGTGTGTGTAGGGGTTTCCGCGAGAACGGCTGGGTTACCGAGACAGCTCGTCGGGCTCATCCACCGTCTGGATGATATATCCAACAAAGAGTTCCAGAGTCGGATGCTGAAATTGGTCGCCTCCATCAAGGAGCTTCCTGTGATGCAGAAAAACCTTTTAAAATACGAGATGGTGCGTGAAAATGTTTGCATTCGTGGATTTTAACATATGCCCAATCCTCACTAGGCATTCAGAGTCGGGGGGGCAAGGGATGCGAAATTGGTTGAGACGCTCGCTTTGTCCACAAACACCGAATACTCGGCGGTGGTGACCGTCGAGGTTGAGAACCACGAGAACTTGATGGAGGTGCGAGCCAAAATCTCTCTTTGGGAAAGTCAAAAAACCTTACAATTCAGGCGATGGAGGATCCTTCCTTCCTGAAGCTCTTGGACAAGGCCTACACCGAAGTTTTCCGCCGCGAAGACTTTGAGGTCTTCACCACTGAGTTCCATACAGTTATCGACAGATGAGGACTCCTTGGCGACTTGTTCCCCCGTGAATGTACTTAAAAAGTGTTCACGGGTCGAAGTCGCGGTTTCCTCAGCGCAGTCGAGTGAACTGCCAAACAATTTGCAATTGCTGCTTACAATACTCCTCTGGCTTATCCATATTTCACAGCATCTTCGCCACTCATTCTGTGAGCATTGCTTGAATATCCAGAACGCCCATTGCCATTCACAGCAAGAGAAAAGAGCCTCAGCGTTTGCTCAGCGTCGCAAATTGCCGTTCGCGGCGTGATGGCCGAGATACGTGATTGTCACGCGGTGTGACCCCGTCCTTTGTCCCAAACCACCCAGGCCACTCATGTTTTTCCGCACTGAGAAAGTCCGCGCGTCTCTGGCCGAGCTTGAAGCATCCATAACCCGACAACGAATACTCCTGCGAGATTTGGAGCGACAGCAGCGGATCCTTCAGAGTAAACTGGACGACCTCGTTTATCCCATTCTTCGCCTTCCCCTCGAAATCACGGCGGAAATTTTCCTCCATTGCCTCTCGACGGCCGACGTTCCGGACCCTTCTAGCGCCCCGCACATCTTCCTCGCAATATGCAGGAGCTGGCGAGCCATCGCGCTTTCAATCCCTGCGTTGTGGGCCGACCTCCATCTCCATCTCGATTACTTCCCCGAATCGATTGCGACGCCGGATTATATCCATGGATTCATCGAAGCGCATTTTACGCGCGCCTGCGCACGGCCCCTGTCGTTCAGTATCCAGGGATGGATAAACGACGAGCTGACATTCACTCGCCTGGATTCGCTGGTCCAGCGTCATGCCGCCCGGTTGCAGTCCCTCGACATTCGTCTCGACATCCACGACTTTGCCTTTTATGCCGAACCATTTCCATCTCTTCAAAGAATCACCATCGGCTTTCCGGACAACGACGCGTCGGAACTCAGCCTGCGGAACCCCATCATTATGTTCCCTACCGCTCCACAAAACCAGGTATATTATGGTAGATACTCGTTGTCAGATGGGAAATCATCCCATTCAAATCTCCGCGACGAATCGGGCATCTCCTCACAGACGCGGGAGAAGTCCGTTTCGAAATGCAACCAGTCATTCCACTGGCTCTCGGGATGTCGATCTGAGGACGTCGGGTACTGTCCGTATGCCGTCGTAGATACGGGCAAGTAACCCTCCAAAAGTTCCAGGATATCCTGTGGCGGTTCGGGGATCGCCTACAGATAGGTCAGTGTTGAGATACAAGGGCTAGCTGGTAGCGACGGCACCTTAAGCCAATGGATCACGTTGTGGATCTCAACCGGACTTTGTAGACGTGGGTCCTCCGAGAAATGCGTCAGTTGCGTTAAGGCTTGAAAGAATGGATTCAGAATCGTCGACTCACAATGAACTTAGAGAACATCGATAGAGTGTATTGGCTTAGAGCTTAGGCAATTTTTCTAAGTTCAGAACAGGTACAGCACCATTCAGGAACCACGAGGTAACGGTACTCTATGGGACGGAATAGCTGTCGAACAGCTTCAAATTGATGCTAGCAGATCTTGAGACTTTTGCAGTGACAACGCTGCTGCGGCGAGGCGCCGCGAAGGTGAGAGATAGGAGTCTCTTGTTAGAACTGGCGCGCTTTTAAGAGCGAGGATCCAGGGACCGATGTTGAGGAGCAGCGACAGCGACCCGATAACTTACGTTCCAGTCCTCCAGACACGTAGGGCTGACAGGACGACGTCGCACCAGATATGAGGACGGGAGCAGGCATAATCTGCGTGTCCTTCCCCCAGGGACCAACAGCTGCTCGGTCGTACCCAAATACGACCATCCAGATATAGCCTGCGCCCCCAGATGATTCCATACCCGCGCTCCAATGTCGGTGTCGATTGCGTCCAAAAAAGTAACCCATACGATGCGGTGCAAGACCAGTGCGAGTGCTTCGTCCTCGTGCTTCGTCCAGTCGCCTCGACAGCAGTTCTGATCGCGAGCCTGGCCATGTTTTCACTTCCGAGCGCACCGCACAACGAGGTAGAAGCGAGCGATGAGTGACCCACAATTGCAAGTTGCCACCACATATGATCACGATTCGGCAGCATCCGCTACAGCCTTCAATGAGGGGGCCTGCATCCCCACGATACATAGAGCGGCGAGTAGAGCTGTAAGCTGCGTCCCGGCTTGAGGGCCTCAGGCTGAGGCATCCGATTGTCTTTACAGCAATTGTGCAAGGCGGCCGAGCCGCGAGGGGAACCGTAGGCCTGGCTGGCTCCAGAGTACTAGTGCTTGAACGTCCGTATACATAGATCTTGAGCAGCGACTCCATGGCCATGGCGGTCAAGCGCAAAACCAGCCCTTGCCTTACGGGATTCCCAAAAAGGCAACTGCCGGACTCGGAGAGAGGTCGTAAAATCTCAATCCACATAAGTAAGCCTGAAGCTTCGGGCTACAGTACTACATACAACCACAGCACATGTGGGTAACAACAAACTAAAGGTCGTAGACACTAGGTAGGTAGGTAGATAATCAAGTAAGTAGCGAAGTAGGGGCGGGCGGGCGCAAGAATCGTGGGCTTATCGTACAACAAACGGCGTGAAGGGGTCGGGGCGGGGTACGTAGCAGGCATGGGTAGGTGGTAGGTAGGGACGGGGGTATGGGAGTTACAAGTTAGTGTAGTCCGGGGCGGGCGCCTCACATGTTAGCCATGCTGTTAAGCAGCCCCGCGCGGTTCACCGCGCCCTCCCCGCTCTCGCTCTGCACCACGCTGCCGCCGCCGTAGTTGGACCCGGACGCCATCTGCCCGACGACGTCGGATTGCAGCTGCATGGGCACGAAGATGACTTTGCTGTTGCCCGATTTGGCCATCGCTTGCACTGTATACGGTCGCCCATCGTCAGTCGGGTCGTCGGAGGAGGAGGAGGAGAAGGAAAGACGCACGAGCTTCGAGCTGCCGGATCTGCATCGCAGCGGGGCTCGCCAAGATATCCGCTGCCTGCCTCATCAAGCGCGCCGAGTCGACCTCCGCGCGCGCGGCGATGACCTTACTCTCTCCGAGCCGCTTCTGCTGCGCCGCGCTGCTGAGACTCGCGCTGACCTCGGCGGAGAAGATGATGTCCTTGATGAGGATGCCCTCAATGGCGACACCCCACTTTTCGGCGACGTCGCCGACGATTTCCGCAATCTCGAACGCGATGGTCTCGCGCTCGGTGACGACGGACTGGACAGCGCGCGCGCCGACGACGTGGCGCAGGGTGGTCTGTGCCCGCTCGATGAGCGCCTGCCGCAGGTCGGTGATGCCGAAGGCGGAGCGGTACGGGTTGCAGATTTGGAAGTAGATCACGGAGTCGCTGAATAGCCGTCAGCTTTGGGACATATAGGTAAGACGGGGAACGTACATCTCGACGTTGACGTTGTCGCGAGTGCTGAGAGAATATGTTAGCATCCGTCAGACGAAAGTGAGAGGCAGACGTACATGACACTCTGCCGTCCAATCGGGCTGATTTGGATTTTGACGTCGACGACACGGAGGGACTCTGTGCAGACGTTTACTTGCACGAGACCCGGGTCGACCGACTTGTAGAACTGTCCAAATCGGGAGACGAGGCCGACAGAGCCTGGTGGTGCAGTTATCAATACGAGCCCTGACTTCCTGGACGGAGATGGACGTACCCTGCTGAACCTCGCGGAAGGGGTTGGGGAAGGGGCAGCATGGGATCATCCCGCAAATACCGACCACGGAGCCAAGACCCTGGAGGAGAGATCCATAGAGACCGTGTGTGACCTGGGAAAAATGAGCTGGAGCTCTCGACCGCGCCACGCGAGGATTGAGAGAATGGGACCGAAACGAGACGCCAGAGGAAAGACCCAGGTAACGGAGTGACCTCGCACGACTGGCAGGAGTAAAGGCCCCCTTCACCACCGCAGCGACGATGGGTCGTAGACCGGCCCAGGTCCTCTGACGAGCGCAAGCCGCGGTTACAGCGCTAGCTCCGTTCTCGCGCCCCTCGACCCAGACCACGGAAGAACGTTTATAGCGACTGTCCCCTTGGTCGTTCCCACCAGGCTATTCCTGGCTCAAGTACCCGCACCCGACGAGGTTTTGGGTCCCACAGCGAATCGAAGACAAAGGGAAGGTAACCCACCTCACCAGTCCCTAGATCCTGAGCATACGAGGGCTGTATAACGTGTGAGAACAGCCGAACAGGAGTGACGCCAATGCTCACCTGCATCTCTGTCCTCTTCAGCGGCTGAACGGTGATCATATGCTTGTTGGGGTCGGGAATACGCCGCGGTGCAGCGGGAGGCTCGTCCGTCACTGGAAGACACAGATGAATGAGAAAAAAATGGTAAAAAATGCGGGGTAAGAGCTGAGCGTACCATTAGCAGCATGGTGGTCGACGACGTTCCCTCGGCCTGAGGAGCCAGAAGGCGAGGGGTTGCGGTCTTTGCGGTCGATTCCGTTCTGCGACATTGTGGTGGTGAGAGGACAAGAGTCTGAAGGACGGCTTATAAGCGAGTGCCCTCACAAGCTCCGCAGTGGTGGCTGTGACCTGCCGAGCTCGGCATGCCATCAATTCCGGCGAGCTCCATTGCCCGTTCTCCTCCTTTCCTTTTCGACTTTTCGCACTGTACCCACGCTGTGCACCTCCCGCAAATATTGACCCGGCTCCCGCCTCCACAATAACATACATCGGTTCTCTGATGTTCTTTCTGGCCGAAATCGACTCAATTGGCTGGAAAGCTGTTATACAGCTTCTTAATATCCACCACGTCAAGTGTTCCAAAGCCTCCTGGCGACATGTTTCACCAGGTTTCACCGTTCAAGACGGTCCCGACTTCGCCCGACGTCTGCGTGCGGTATTTTGGCTTGACAGCTTTGAGGAGCACAAGACTTGCTGCGCGTCGGTAAAGATCGGCGACTAAATCTCGTGGAGACCTCTTCCAAAGCGCAGTGGCCTCGAACTTGTCATCATCGGACGCCTCTTGCGGTATTTTGGCCTGACAGCCTAGGGGAACTCACCGCCTGCTGCGCGTCGGTGAATATCTGCGATGATTCACCCCAAGCGAGACAATTTATTCACCGGAGTCTACCTGTGTACGCACTCCAGTGTGCAGTGCCTTCGTTCGTCCCGTACCCAATTCAAACCTCCCTCCAAGGGCTGACATTACCGACTCCCTAAAAGCGCAGCCTCCGAACCCGATTCGCGCGAAGCTTCAAGTTCCCTCCTTTGTCTGCTGCGCAGTCTCGCTCACGAAATTCCCCCGCGCGTTATAATTAACGTGCCCGGATTCTGGCATCGGAAACCCGCCTCCCTCCGCGACAACTAGATTTCAATTGGACATGTCCGCAATTGTACATACTCGACAGCTTTCCAGGCACGGCCTTGGTTGTCGGCATCCACCTCAAAACGGTATTCAAACAAAAGAGGTTCTATGGTCAAGCCAGAACAGGTCCCTGCTGCTCGTACACGTACACAACGTAGACCCACCCAGCACCTCTCTATCCTCCATGCAGTTCCTTTCACTCTGGAGACCTTCGCTGCCCGCGATTCTGTTCTAAACCTCACCGACGCCTGGGATGACTCAACACAACTACGACTACACGCATTCCGAACGCCGCCGTGACTGAAGGCATCCAATGTCCGCTGCTCTGTCATGAACCAACCCAGCTCCCGAAGTGGACAGGTCGGCCCGACTCCCCTTCAATGTTGAACTCACTCCGTGTATTACCTACTATCCCCCTCCGAGGTTTCGACGCACAAAACAACTCATTCTCTCTTCCATGCCGCCCGTTTCTTCCTTTGTCTTCTGTGCTGTCCTGACATTACCTAGCGATTAGTGTTAGCAATCTACCACGACGATCGTCGGTGAGGACATACTTACCAACAAAATAAAACACAGGCAGCAAGGGTCGGCGACGGCCCTCCGCACGCAGACCGTGTCATGGCCTTGATTCCTCTTGTATTCTGGCTAGATCAGGTCCTACCTTGGGTTGTGAACCTTCAATTTGTGCAAACACCGGTCGATGCGACGGGACCTGGCTCCGGATCATGGCCAACGGTTGAAGTTGAAAATCACCCAAATCAATCGTCGACGAAATAACGGCGCAAGTACTGTGAGTTCTTGCAAGCAATACTCTCTGTCAAGCATGCATCTAGAATTCCCGTTCCACGGAGAGTGACTACATGCTACGACACAGAAAAGTCCTCCAAGTCAATACTGGCCTTTGACCTGCTGGCGCAGTTTCGCAACCACACTGTACCTTCCGCTGGATCCTTCGTCTACCATTAAAAACCAAGTCTTCGTCCTCGTAAACACCACACTTTTCTCGAGCGCGGATGGCCTGGAAGTCAGAACCATCCTCAAAGGGTGGCCACATAAACTTAGCAGTATTATCAATCCTCATGATCAAAAGTTGAATGCGAAAGAGAACTTTCGGTTTTCGGAAACAGCTGTGTTATGACATGTGCGAATGAAAGGCCGAAATGAGAAAAAAGCGCTGTCCGCCGAAAGAAGTGCTGTCAGTGCTGTGATATCAGTTGAAGCTGTCAACACTGCCTCACCTCGTCCGAGTCTCTCTCTCACACTCCCACCAGCTCGCTCCCCCCCTCTGCACCAGGCTTTCATGTTTTCGGGAACAGGTCATCAGATCTACGGGGGCACCTACTATAATGTCAACGGCAACATCAACATGCAAACCCATCACCACCAACACCTTGAAATCCAGAATCTGCCCCAGTCTGCCCCCTTACAACTGGAAGAGGGCGGATCACAAGTTCGTTTGGCAATTGAAGACCATGAGGGTGATCCTACACCACCTCTGTACCACAGAAATCAGGGCACACTACCAGGAGTTACCAGAAATCCACACCATCCGAGTCCGGCTCGGTGGGCACCATATAGTGAGCACAATTTATAATTAAAACAACTTTTCTGCTTACCGTCACTGTTAGATGCAACCTCGCGCCCCCTTCATCAGATACATTCAACAACTGATGAGGAGACATCCTCCTCCAATCACCAGAATCCTCACAAGGGTCATGTTGACTCAGAGCCGTTGCAACAGTCAGGCCCCCATCCCCAGCAAGGCGGGATACATATCACTGCACAGAATGTTCATACTCAGCATGGAGATGCAGGGATGCAAATCCTCCTCCGCTTTGTTGCTTTGGAAGGGCTGCACAATTCAGCTGACAGCGTCCAGCAGCCTAGGTGCCATCCCGAGACGCGCGTGAACATGCTAGACACCATCTACACTTGGATGATTGGTGAAGGATCTGTAGAGCCGACTGGTTGGCTATACGGACCCGCAGGTGCAGGCAAATCTGCAGTCATGCAGAGTCTAGCTCAGCGATTGCAGGAAGCAGGTCGTCTAGGAGGTGCCTTCTTCTTCAAACGAGGTCATCCTACCTGTGGGAATGCAAAAGAATTGTTCACAACACTGGCCTACCAGTTGGCGGAGAATGATGACCGGCTCAGACCGGTGATATCACAAACTGTGGAGCGCTCTTCCACTGTTGTGGCTAGGGACATGCAGACCCAATTCCATCATCTAATCATAGGCTCGTAACCAGCCTGCCAATTACGGCAAATCTTCAACGCAAGCGTTGTGCCGTAGGCAGGCTGGTACAATTCGTGATCAATAACCGTGCTGGGCCGGAGTTTGTAAAATTTCCCCTCGCCTGGCATTTGCTCAATTCAATGATTTTCCCAGAACATTTTTCAAAATCGGTCATCTACATACCTTGAACTCCATTTCTGTCTGTTCAGATTATTTTTCGGTGTCCTAGATGGTGCGCTACAACATGGTTCAGTTTGGCGGGGAATTGATCGCACTACTCAGCCACCGTGATGGGAGTGATCGCTAGGGCCAAAAAATTCAAACTCCGGCCCAGCACGGCTGCCGAGCCCGAGTTGTACCAGCCTGCCTACGGCCAAGTGCTCGCCGCTTGATCAAGCCGTAGATGGCAGGCTGGTCACGAGCCTAATCTAATCATGGAACCTTGCCAATCCCTTGTGGAGTCCTTACCTCCAATCCTCCTCATTGACGGCCTCGATGAGTGTCAAGAGGAATGTGTCCAACTCGAGATACTACACTTGATTGGGAGGGCTGCACATCTGCATCAGTATCCAAGGGGAGTTCGGGTTCTGATTGCCAGCCGGCCTGAAGCTGCCATCTGCGAGGTCTTCACAGACCCCAACTTTGATGGACTGCTGAAACGTTTCAACATTGAGCAGTCCTTCAAGGATGTGCAGACATATTTGATGGCTGAATTTGCACGCATTCACCGCGAGCACCGAAGTACAATGGGAAATATTCCGACCCCATGGCCATCACCAGAGATTATCCGCAGTTTGGTGGATAAATCGTCGGGATATTTTGTTTATCCATCGACAGTCATCAAGTTTGTCGATGACAAGTTCTTCCGTCCAACCGAGAGGTTGCATGAGATACAAAACCTCCACTCTAGTGCACCCTTCAAGGCCCTTGACCAATTGTACAGTCACATTCTGTCAACCGTCCCAGACCAGTTCCGCTCGGGCTTGTCCAACATTTTACAATGTCTTGCCCTGCAGCTCATGGTGACTGTAGAAGCCATGGACAGTCTGTTTGAGTGGCAACAAGGGGATTGTCAATTGATTCTTCGGGGAGTGCATTCTCTGCTCAAAATCCCCCCTGAATCTGAGCATGGCTCAACACTTGCGGTTCAGCATGCATCACTCCTGGACTTCTTGAACAATGAAGAGCGATCATTGGCCTTTCATCTCAATCTAAACACGCGCACATCTGTAATACGCGCTATCCTCAAAGCATTTGGTACTGCTGGGAGTGTGCGCTCTGCGCATCTTCACAGTCCTTTCTTGCGGTGTGCACTCTGTCATTTCCTCCATGCATTCAAACTGATGGGTCCTTTTACTCAGTGCATACCAGGGACATCAACTTATGAGAACAATTGTTTCAATTCCGCCGACATCGGAACTTGTCTCGCTGGTCCGAAACATCAACCCAGACCTTCTGTGGTGGAACACACACGTAAACCCAGATGATGACCTGGCCCAAATCGATGAGGGTTGGCAGATTGAAAAGATTGTGATCTGGTTAAGGGTAGGTGGTCTTACCAAGTGGGCATCGTGATACTAATACCTATGCCTACCAGGACATTGACCCACAACCTCAGGATATCATCAAACAGTGGCGGGAATATTACTTTATGTTCCTGTTAGAACTCTCACACCAGGATCTGGTCAATCTGGCCCGCAGCAAGATTCCCTGGGAATTAACTTCAATGCCAGCTGTGATACAGCAGACCGAGGAGATGCAAACATCAATTTTGGCCCATGCACTACTTTCTCCGTCCCCACAGGACCTCCGCAGACTGCAAGAGATGGTTTCCCCTCTATTGCCCTTCCCATTATCAACTTATCAGGAGTTTCTCCACCGTTCTCCCAACTTTGTTCGGATTTTCCAAGCCAGGTGGCGGCTAGGAGGCAACCTCTACCTCCCTCCGGTGCCCGCAGGTCTAACCAAGTTATACCGCATCCTGACTCACATCCATTTGTTGATGAATGAGTCATGGGACAATATCAAGAGTGCCATTACTGCTCTTGTACCACTCCTAAACAAGCCCCAAGGAAAGGAGGAGGCACTTCAAATCATTGCCGCCACTTCAACCACTTTGCTCTCTCTCTCCCTGGACCTCTTCCCTGAGAGTGCAAGGTCTGTTCTTGACGATCTGACTTTTGGCTGCCTTCGTGTCCTCGAGAAACCTCTCTCCCATGAGTGGTAAGTTATGACCATTTTCTGAGGGCTGGATGACGCGGGCTCATTTGGATACAGGGATCATATATTCGGGATGTTGTCAATAGGCAGCATCACATGGGGTAAACTCGTCCAAGATTCCCCGTACCCAAATATTCCACTGTTGCGCAGACTTGAAGAACTGAGTCTGCCTCGCTCATATTGGCAGTCTAACAGTGGCCTGAATAATCCCCAGGCAGATGCAGTTGAATTCCAGCATGTTGTTGAATGGCTGAAGGTGAATGCTATGTTGACTTCTAGTATGTTACCATCTAAAATCCTGCTCACCAGGGGCACCCGGATGCACCACCCACAGTCATTACACGCTGGGAGGGCTATCTGGCTGACAGTCACATTATGTGCAGGCAAAATGTCCGTGAAGACCACGAAGACCATGTCCCAAGGGACTTTGTCTGGCCAGTATGGGATGGACATCAGGAAACACTGTTTAACTTTCGATCTACCTAAGCCAGGAACGAGTGCGAGTGTTTAACTACCCCATACCCGTTATTGACCTTTATTTATCACATTCCAAAAACCGGAAGCCCTCCATGTATTTTTTTGACTCTCTCCAATTTGAAAATTGATTTGAAATACTACTGTACTATTCAATTCAATTCGGCAGGAGGGGTGGTGCGTGACTGAAATTTTGAGTTCGTCAGTTCGTCAAGGGCGGCCAAGGTGCGTGACACCGTTGGAAATTTTGTTACCACCGGAGAATGGCTACTGGGACTCGGAGGTGCTGTGGGGCAGAGGATGGGGACTCTGAGAGCATAGCAAACATTTTTTAGACTCATAAAGAAAAAAAGCGACTGTTTTCGCCGTTTTGCAAGGTTTTTGTCTGAGTTTTTGGGACTTTGAGTCACTTTTGGGACCCAAAAGACCCTCGAAACAGGTTCTACAAGCAGAAGTCTGCTCCGAAATGAGGGAAAGTGTCAGGGTCGGGAAAAATTCGACTTTCCTGGGTTTTCAACCCAAAATTTCAAGTGGCCGTGACACCCAACGGTTTCGTCAGGCACAAAGTTTGGGAGTTCGAAATACCGGCACACCGGTATACCGGCCGCAAGGCGGCATTCAAAGCGGAGTTTGAAATCAGAGTCTGGTTGTGTCCATATCCTGCTGCCATCGGGCCCAACATCATAACAGCTCTCTTATTGAACAGTATTTTCTCCACCCAAGCCTTGTCCCACACCCTTTTCTCAATGCCGGTGAATCAAACCACTTGATGCCGAACCGCATTTCGAGTTGATGTTGACTGGCGGCTTGCGAGGTCAATATTAATGGTACTGAGCTGCTGTAAGTTTGTTAAATGACACTGAGTACCATGGTTGGTTAAGATCTACAGGACCTTATGCCACATTTTAGGTGTGTCGAGACAGGGGCGATGTCTGAGTTGAAGTCTTGATCAATTTCTTCCACCGAGATACTGTAGGGAGATAAAAGACGAAAATTATATCCTGAGCCACTGGATATTAATCCACTAGAAATCCCTTCCACCAGATAGCCCACGCAGCTGTGTTGTAGACGTCCGGGAAGCCGTTCTGGTAAGTGTTTATATGTATTAGCCCACATCGTGCCGGCTGTCGGCACCAGTCCCAACGGCACAGCCTGTATGGCTGGTGCATCCGGTATTCCGGTCCCAAACGCACTCTCGTCAGGGCCTTCCGTGACGAGTGACCAACATTGGCATTGTGGCACATCACGACCCCTGTGACACTTGACTGACGACTCGAACTTAATAGTACGGTATTAAAAATGATTTGAAATACTTACCTTGAAAGAGGGAGGCACTAAATCTGGTATTGCAGACCAATTTTATGTGTGTAGCACTGTACAGCCGGCAATCACAAAACAAGTTATTGCCTTTTGTAGTTATTGACATTGCCCGAAGTTGAACTTATTGAAATGGTGACCTCCAAGTTGTTGAACTGACCCCACCTTTCGCGATATGGATCCAGCACACTCGAACTTATTGACTCAACCCATGTTTAAGAGTATGTATTCACCCCCTGTTTCTTCCTATTGATATAGCCCTGGCTAGTTATTGAACCAGTATTTTCAAGTCATTGATTTAACCCAAGTTTTGGCCCAGTTATGTTGTGGAACCAACCCCACTTTTTCGACACCCGAGTTATCGAACCGACCTAAGTTTCGCGGTCACATTACTTACTCCTATCACTTCAAGACTTCGAGTTTGCCTAGATTGTTGACTCTGAGTTTTACTACCAGACCTTAGCTGGAAGCACCCACCACTACCCAACCCAAATCAATTTTGCTAAGACTGATTTGAATGTCGCATTCCGGGCCAACAAATGGCCAACCAATTTATCTCACCTCCGACACAACTATCTCTCCGACTCTGCAGATCTTTTGATCCAGCAAGACTTCGATACTTTGGCCATGCAAGTCCAGCCCTGATCTACGTGTCTAGACTGTGATTTGACGCGTCCGTCGCGGCGGTAATTCAATTGTTGCAAAATCCCTTTTGAGTTACTCATAGTACTCAAGGAGGGGCAATCAGCCAATTCGCGGCCACTACTTTGAGTGTGTACAGCAAGTGCACTGCGAAGATATTCAACCTGTACACATACCCTATCACACCCAATAAAGCAAAATCTCCACTTAGGTGGAAAGGCTTACTGAGAGGAGAACAATCAGCGCAACAAAAAGAACACGGGGAATGTATAACACTTAGCATGAGTGAAATGTAACCCTGAAAGAGAAACAATCAGCACACCTTTCAACTTGAGTGGAATGTACGACATTCAACACTGACAAAAGAGCGGCTGAAAGGAAGGCTTTCAGCACTGCTTTCAGAGTATGCTGAAAGGAAGGCTTTCTGCATCCGGTGCTGAAAGAAAGGCAATTGACCGTCTCTTTCTTCCTTTCAGCCAGATAATTGCCTTTCTTTCAGCACGGGAAGCGGAAAGCCTTCCTTTCAGCCCACTCTGAAAGCGGTGCTGAAAGCCGGCCTTTCAGCGGCTCTTTTATGGCTGCTGAATGGTGTACATTCCACTCAAGTTGAAATGTCTGCTGATTGTTTCTCATTCAGGGTCACATTTCCACCTACGCTGAATGTTATACATTCCCTGCATTCTTTTTGTTGCACTGATTGTTCTCCTTTCAGTACGCCTTTCCACCTAAGTGGAGGTTTTGCCTTATTGGGTGTGTATACAGACGCGTACAGTGAATTCCGCGACTAGTAAAAATGTGACTTGAACCAAAGTGTGGTTGGTTCAACAACCGCTACAGCGAAAATGGGTCCAGTTCCATAACATGCCCTCTTGAAAGTTGGGTCAGTTCAATAACCTTGGGGCTTTGGAATAGTGGTCTGTTCAATAACATAATGTATCCGAAAGCGAGGCCAGTTCAACGATCTCGGATGGGTGGTTCAATAATGTCATTGAGGTGGTTCCACATTTTGAAAGCATGGCGAGGTCAACAAGCCCAAAAGTGGGGTCAAGTCAATAACATGGTGTTGTCGGTTCAACAATCGGACAATGGTTGAGTCAACAACATGAAGGGTGAAAGTGAGGGCAAGTCCGCAATTTGAAAAGTGGGTTGGATCCAGAAGACCCGTTTTGGCTGGATCCATATGTAACGGCGAAAGGCATTAACCTATTTTCGCACGCAGACCTAATGCCGTGTGTTGAGCATATCACGTGGCCGCGTACCCACCGTCGCGGTAGGTCACAACTCCGTCACGCTCGTGTCCTTTCACTTTCAAAACTTCCTCGACCACCACTCCAGTTAAATGTTTACTGTCCGTCCCACAACGGAGGAACCCATCGCGACATTCGATGTGCCCTGTGGCCGCCGAGGATGTGCGCACGTCTTTCATTATGCAGGGCACGTCGGGCACGATGCCTTCAAAGACGTTTCCGCGATGCTCAAAGACCATCTGCCGAATTGTCCTGGTCGCAGCTCCCCGTGCGTCCTCCCACACCTCCCCGCTAATTCCCCTTTGACGGCTCAATCATTATCGACAGTGCCACTCCGATCGAGTGGCCAACACCCACAATCTTCCGGCGCATCTGTGACATCGCACCAAACGATGCTCAGGCTGACTGCTACAGCTACGGGCGCTTTATACCCAAGGTCGACACCCCGCACCCGCCCTCGAAGTTTCAAGCGAAACCCCTCGGAACGACCCATGCCCCCGACAAAGGATTGAAGACAGGCCGTAAATGGAGAGTGAACCAAACCTCCGAGCGGTGTGTTGCCCTCGACACGGACCCCTCGACGCAGGCCGCCAACCCCCAGGACGTAATGTGCCGTGGATGCACCCCATTCGCCCGCCTCACCAAGCTCGACTGGGAATACGCGCCCGCGCGTTGGATCAAGCACCAGAATCGCTGCAAGGAGGTTAAAAAGCAGCGCGCGGTTGAACGGGTTAAGGTATGTAAATAGTCATCTCGGGTTTTGCACCCGACAACAAGGCTCATTCGACCTTCAGGCACGCCGACTCAAAGTAGCCATGCAGAGTTCAGGCCCTGAGCCGATATACCAGCCCACTACCTTCCGAAGTCGCCATGTTTCGGGAAAGTGAGAGGCGGGAGCATACGGTAGCTTTCTGTGGCTTAGACTTGCCGTGGAAGGAACGGGCAGGAGGGATTCAAATGTATTTTTCATGTACGAAGTGTGGAATGTGAAGCGAAGGCTTCATATGCGCCGTCGCTTGTGCTCGGAGGGCAACGTCTACTTTCCCTGAGCATCCTTCCAGTCGACCAGCAGCTAATCCACAACAACAATAAAATTCACTCCATATCTTGGAGGTATGTACAATATTTAAAAGACCAGAACATGATTCGAGACGAGACGAGGATACGTAGCTTCAATGCTTTTCGAGGGAGGATGGATGGAGTATTCAGATAAGAGGGGGGAGGACAGAGACAGAGAGAAAGTGATTCGATCGAGGCAGTCCGAGTCGTAGTATGAATAGCTAGCTGTGCGCGAAAACCAAAAAGGAGTTGTGGATGTTATCATCCGTAAACGTAACTGGAAGAGTGTAGTAGTAGTAGGAGAGCTGGCAAAACAGGATGGATAGATAGTAGACTGTGCGTAGACTGTGCGGAGGTGCGGAGCGTAGCGAGGATTGATAGTTGGGACGGATGAAAAAACACGAATCGGAAGGGGGAGGAAGAATAGGTAAAGAGTATCATAAGAGTGAAGCCGTTTGGTTTTGATTTCGATTTGGATTGATTGATAGCGAGACGGGACGAGAGTTGGAGTGGAATTGAGAGGAAAGGAAAGATGGGTGGGGTGGGTGGTGGTGGGCCAGAGAGTCGAGAGAATAGTGGCCGAATGTACGCTGCGATAAGAGGATATTACAATATTTCCAATCCGCTCCGTTCGTTTCGTCGTTCGTCGTTCGTCGTTCGTTCGTTCGTTGGTCGATTTATTCGATGAGTTCGTTCAGGGACGGGAGGAAGGGGGTGGGTGGGTCGCGCGCCGGGTAGAAGGAGGGGATGGGGAAGTCGGACTTGAGCGTGGAAGTGATGATGACAGGGGCGACGGCGAAGGGGAGAGCGACGAGACAATAAGACCAGAGCCATTCCATCCACCCGATGCATGCACGGAGAACACAAGAAAGCACAGACGACGCCAGAGGCACGACCACCGCTCAAGGCGACGGCGTCCGCCCCATCGTCATCCGAAACTGCACGCTCCCCCCGCTGCTCGTGTCGCTCGCGCTCTCCGTCAGCGCCGGGCTCTTGAGGCTCCACGGCCGCTCGCTCAGCCCAAGCTCCCGCTCGCGGTCCAAGTCCAGACTCGCCAGCGTCCCGTTGAGATCGTGCATCGAGTCAAACTCCTCCCCGCCCATCCGCTCCCGCTCCATGCCACCGCGCGCCGAGCCCGAGTTCGGGCGCGAGATCGGCTGCGTCTGCGGCTGCGAGTAGCGATTGCTCTGGAACACCGGCGGGCTCCCCGCGAACCCGCCCCCACCGTACCCCCCGCGCGTCGGGCTGCTCCCCGCCCTCCCGCTACCGCCGTTCCCGCTCCCAGCCCCAATCGCGACGGGCGTCTGCGAGAACCCCGGTGCGTACGCCTTGCTCGGATGCGGCAGCCCGACGATATAGGGCGACGGCGCAGGCGCCGAGTAGGACTGGCGCCGGTTCCCGAGCAGCTCCGCCGCCGCATACAGCGGCGCCATCCCCATCCCGCTCGACTGCTGTTGCGGCTGCTGCTGGTGAAGCTGTTGCGACTGCTGCTGGTGCTGCTGCTGCTGCTGTGGGCCAGACGGCGCCTGATTCGGGTCGGGCGAGAACGGCGAGAACGAGCTCCCAGCCCCCGCCGACGGCGGCGCGACCTCGTACGCGCGCTGCTGCGGGTACCCAAACGGGCTCGCGTCCTCGCGCCGCACCTTCAGCCCCTCCTCCGTGTACGGCGGCTGCGGCGCCCCGCCGCCATTCGCACCCGCCCCGCCCATGTACGCGTCCCCGACGTTGCTATTGCTCGGCGACGACGAGTGGTAGCCATTGCGGTACGCCTCCGCGCCGTTGTTGCTCCCACCGCTGCTGCTGCTACCCCCCGCGCCGTAGCCTCCTCCATTGCCGTTGGCGCTCGGGCCCGGTACAGGCGCATAGCCGCCGACATTCGGATTCGCCTGCTGCTGCTGTTGCTGTTGCTGCTGCGGCACCGAGGCATACCCGTTCGGGGACGTGCCATACCCCTGCAGGTTCTGCAGGAGCATATACACCTGCTCCTGCGTCAGGTCCTGAAGGGCGCTCAAGGCGTTCGCGTTCACGACGGGCGGCTGGAGCGGGGCTTGTGGCTGCTGCTGCTGTTGCACCTGCGGGACGACGACCGGCACGGGCGCGGGGATGGACATGGGCTGCTGCTGCTGTTGTTGTTGCAGCTGCTGTTGAGGCGGCACAGACTGGAGGCCCCCGAGGGCCTGTGCGGCTTGTGCGGCAGCTTGCGCGGCTTTGTCTGTAGACGCGGGTGAGTCCGATGATGCACGAGAGCGAGCAGACAAGAGAAACCCACACTGACTCCTCCCCCAGCTCAGCCGGATCCTACTCCCGCCTACAGGGAACCCCTGCATCTTCTCAATCGCCCGCTCCGCATCCGCCTTGCGCACAAACTGCACGAAGCCGCAGTGCTTTCCCACCGGGACCTTGACCTGCGTGCATGCGTCAGCGTGTATTCTCCTCAAGGTAGAGAAGGAAAGGAAGATCCGCTTCGACGCGACGACGAAGAGACATCCGCCTCGACGCGAAGGGAGGAGCAAAGCAGAAGACAAGAAAAGGACACGCACATAATGAATCTCCCCAAACGGCACAAAAAAAGTCCTCAACGTCTCCTCCCCAACAAGCGGACTCAACCCCCCAACAAACACAGTCGTATTATACGGATCCGTGCTCGTCAGCTGCTCCCCATTCGGCCCAATCAAGTTGCCCAAGATCGCCCGAGCCTGCGCGTGGTGCCGCCACTCCGCCGCCGTCGGGTCCTGCTGGGGCTGGCCGGGCTGCTGCTGTCCGGGTTGCTGACCGTACTGCGCAAAATACTCCTGCCCGCCCCCGCCGCCGCCAACACTCGCGCCCACCGGCGCCCCATTCCCATACACCGCAACCACCGCGCTCACGCTCGGCGCCCGCTGCTGCCCCGACCCCTGCTGCGCATCACCACCCCCAGACACGGACGTGGGGATCGACGACACGCTCGAATAGCTGCTCGTCGTCGACCCCGTGCTCGCATAGCTCGTCGATGCGGGGAGTGTGCTGCCGTTCCCGTTCCCGTTGGTGACATTGGCGGCGTTGGCGGCGTCGGGCTGGGGGGGCTTGTACTTGGCCGTCGCGGGCGAGATGCGCACTGTGGTGGATATGAATAAGCATCGTACCCATTGAAAGTAAGAAGGAAGGAAAGACGCACTGGGTCGCGAAAGGCAGTAGAGCCCGTGCATCTCGATGAGCGCGCGCTGCTGGTCGCTCTCGTCGGTGAATCTACGCAACAAAAATTATCAGACTCGTGGACTCGCCAGAGGAGGAGGGAGACGAGGCAAACCCACCTGACGAAGCCATACCCACGACTCACGCCGGTGACAGGGTCCAGCATAATCTTTGCGCTCTTGCAGCTCACAAACGGGCGTATAAACTTGGGCGCGCGGTCGTTGCGCAGACCGAGCACGGGGTTGCGGAAGACCTGCGAAGGAGGGCGGGCGTGAGCGGTTAGTCGTTCTCGAAATGAGGGGAAGAAAGAGAAGCTCACAGCAACCAAATCGCTATTCGACGTCTCCGGCGCCAAATCACCCACAAAGATGCTATACTCCTTCGGGTACTGCGGGTTACCCCCTCCTCCTCCCCCGCCTACCCCTACCCCAACCCCCATCCCATTCACATTCACGTTCATAGGCGCACCCACGTTCATAGGCGCATGCATGCTCGCACTCACCCCCGCGCTCCCCCCGCTCCCCATACTAACAGGCGACAACGGCGACGTCGGCGACACCACGCTCCCCCCGTTCACGTTCGCATACCCGCCGAACCCATTCCCGTTCACGTTCGCGGTGCCGTTATTGTTGGTGGGGGCGTTGACATTCGGAGACGCGTTGTTGTTGTTGGTGTTGTTGTTATTGGTGGTGTTATTCGAAGGCGCAGCGGTATTGGGAGACGAAGCCGAAGAGGGCGCGGGCGGGCCAGACACGCCGGCAGGCGCCCATCCGAGCACGAAGGCGCGCGCCGAGTTGGGCATCGTCATGGGCGTCCCGGATGCGTTGACCTGGTAGAAAAAGGGGGAGGTGAGTCATGAGTTGTTAAGCGAGGACGAGACGAGAGTCGAAGAGGATAAGGCAGAAGGAGGACAAGGACGAAAGGAGGACAACGCCACAAGGATGTATGCGCCAAAAAAAAAAAGCAGGATATATGCGCGAGGAGAGGGCGCGAAAGAATGGAAAAGTGGGGGTATGCGTCCAAAAAAAGGAAGCAAGACTCCAAAAGGTGGATATATGCGCCTGAATTCACGATATATGCGCAGGAAAGGGGCGCCAGGGAGGGGGAAAGTAGATATATGCGCCAGAAAACACGATATATGCGCCAAAAAAACACGATATATGCGCCTAAAAAGACGATATATGCGCGATGAAAAGGGCGCGAGGGAACGGGAAGATGGATATATGCGCGCCAAAAAGACGAGGGCGCCGCAAAAGGTGTATATATGCGCCGTAAAGCACGAGGAAAGGGCGCGAAGGAATGAAAAAGTGGATGTATGCGTCCAAAAAGACAAGAACGACGTCAAAAAGATGGATATATGCGCCGAAAAGCAGGATATATGCGCCAGGGAAGCGCGCGAAGGGATGAGAAAGTGGATGTATGCGCGCAATAAGGCAAGGCTGCCGCAAAAAGGTAGATATATGCGCCCCAAAGCACGATATATGCGCCCAAAAACGACGCTGCGGCACCGAAAAGAGGTATGCACACGACATCCGGTGCGAAACACAAAGGGCGAGCAAAGCACAGGAAACCAAAGCCAAAGCGCCGAATAGAAGAACGAAGCAAAGGAGAAAAGCCTCACCTGCGCCAACGCCCCCGCCGCCGCCCCCGCGCTCCCAAACGTAAGCACCGCATACCCCGCGTTGTTCCCCGCCCCTCCCCCTCCCCCGCTGTTGTTGTTGTGCGAAACACCCGAAACCGAAACCGAGGGATGAGCAGAATGGGGGAGGGGAGAAGGGAGATGGGCGAGCTCAGCCGGCGCGGGGACGCGCACGCCCGCGTCCCAGCGGAGCAGGGCGCACACCTGCCGCGCGTACTCGGTGTCCATCCACGGCTCGAGGTCCGTCCAGAGGAGGGTCGTCGCTGCGGGGGGGCAGGTACTTGTGCCCATGGCGCCGTTGCTTTGGTGCGGAAGGGGTTGGGCGTGTTGTTGTGGGTGGAGAGAAGGAGGGGCGTGGAGAGAAGGAGGGGCGTGGAGGGAAGAGGGGTGCTGGGCGTGGTGCTGCGACTGGGCGTGGCTCATCATCATCCCGCCCGGTGTCGATATCGATTCGTTTCGCGCGTTGGGAGTCGGGGTCGTGGACGCAACGGGCGAGGTCAGGCCGAGCGACTGCGACTGCGACTCGCTGTGGTGGTGGTGCCGGTACTGCAACTGCTGCTGGGGGACGGGCGGGGTGGCAGTCGTCGAGTTGGTGTTGTTGGTGGTGGTGGTGGTGGTGGTGGTAGGAGGAGAGGAGGGCGTGGCGGAAGGCGGAAAGTACGTGACGTTATGGCTTGTTTGGCTCGTGGCGTCCCCGTGCCCGTGCTGCTGCGCGTCCCAATACCCCTGCTGCCCGTGCCCGCTCGTCGGGTACCCTCCCCCTCCGCCGCCGCCGTATTGCTGCTGCTGGTGCAGCTGGTGCTGGTGTTGTTGGTGGTGTTGTTGCTGCAGCTGGTGCTGCTGCTGCTGCTGCGCCTTGAAGGCGTACGCGTAGTCCGCCATGACTCCGATCGTACTCCCGCGCGGCTGCTGCTCGTGTGTCGTCGTCGTCGGCGCCGGCGTCGGCCGCGAGTCGTATGGGCGTCGACGAAGGGTGGTGGTGTAAAGTAAAGTAGGAAGACCGAGTCAAAGGAAGCGAAAGAAAAGACGAAAGGACGAGAAAGAGGATGGATATGGATAGCTGGGGTGCAGACAGAACAGGACAGGGCAGGACAGAGATGAGATGATAGCGACAGGGGAATGGAGTATCAAAAGCGGCGAAACGAATCGTGCGTAGGATCGTATGTTATGTTGTTTGTTATTCGAGGAGGGGGGCGGCTGAACGGCCTAACCACGACACGACGGAGAGGAGTGTGCGTGCGTGGATGGATGCGTTCCTGTCCCAGGCTGGGGAGGGCGTCCCAAGGGCGTCCAAGGGAGGGAAGGGGGGAAGAAGCGACGAAGGGAGGATCTCCGCCAGACCCTTGTTTTTGTCAGAATCCACCAAACAAGGGCGGCGATGTGAACCCTAAATTCTTCATCAATCTCTGCGATATCCCATTCCATTCCGTTCTATCAAACAGCTTCGGGAGTCGCGGCGGGCGATGTATGCAGTGTCCGTGAGTCCCAATTTCCTTTCGTTTCGCTGGGCCTCACGAAGCTGTGGCCGCAACGCCCTGATCGAGCGTCGGAGCCCAGTCAATGAAATATCATTGCCAGCCCCCAAGTGCCTGAATTCATATGCTTCATATGCACCCCAATTGCAATTTGCAAATCCGCGCTTTGGTCCCAAAACCAACTCCTTCCAGCTAGACGCTCGAGTGACATTGGAGGTCCACACCACACCGCATGCACTGGCCATGGCACATCATTCCCCATGAGGCGAACAATGCAACTTTCTGGCTTCTCCCTAGCGCTGGCGGAGCTAAGCGCATTGTCCTCTCGAAGCCCAGCACTGCCGGTGTGGACGCGTTGTGGTCGTGGGGAGGAACGGGGCTGGATGGAGAAACGGGCGCGGTATGGGTTTTTCGTCAAAAAGTCCAAGCAGCTTTGATGAGTCTCGTTTACGCACGGACCCCATCCTCGATCGATCGCAAATCGAAGCCGCGAGAACCCGCCAATCCGCCACCGTCGCCGGACGTCATCCGTTCATTTCGGCCTAAACCGCGGTGGCGCTCTTCGAACTTTGGTTTGGTTTCGCTTGCCGCCTTGCGATGAGGACGGGATGGAAACGCAATTGAGTTTCGATGCGGCAGAGTCACGACGAATTGCCTGGCGATAAACACTGCCAGCGCTTGAGTCCCAACGCAGGTGCGCCAAACTCCTCTTCTCGCTGTCTCTGTACATTCGTTCTTGATGCAGCTGCGGCGCAGATATAGCTGCATGGATCGCGTCCCGCCTCCTCGCATGGACACCGTTGGACCGCAGCAATGCATTGTATCGCAGCGATATCCCTAGCGCCCGTCAGATAATCTTGCCGCCTTTAAACGCGACCGTGAACGTGGGGGGTATGGGGAACGGAGATTGTATCACAGCGATATTCCCTCATCGCCCGCACGTCCTCTTCCTCGTATCGCTTTGGATTTGGACTCAGATCGAATTGTCCGGCCACAGCCCAACGACGCCGACAGCTGACAGAGAACGCAGGCCCCGGCGGAACGCACCTGAGCGCTGGGCATCTATCCAAGAGCGTAAAAAGTTAGCGCGACTCCGCGTGGCCACCAATATAATAAACTCACTCCTGGCGCCACCAGAATATCAATGGTAACCTCCTCCGCCCGTACGGTCTAGCCTTGCGCAAAATTGGGTGCACGGCTAACACAGATGGTATGGCCGCTGCGGTGCAATCCACATATTCCAGCTGCGCATCCGCATCTGTCATCCCAGTGCGACGAGCGACAGGGGCCAGAGGTCGCAATGCAGGTGCGCCAAATTCCTCTTGATACCCCTGTCATACCCATCCTGACCGTCGACGCAGAATAGACGCGAGGCAGTATGGATAGCGCTTCGTATCGCTTTCGATTTGGATTACCCCGAAGATCCGGACGGCATGCAGTCCTAGAAATCTGGTCAGTGGCCATGGGCGCTAATATATAAGTAGAGCCGCTCACTCGCGCCTGTCCGTAGATAACCTTCCACCGCAAACACAGCGATATTCCCTCGTTGACCCAGGCGATGGTATGTCGCTGCGGTACGATCTCGACGCAGAGATGCCACCGATCTCGCACACTCGAATAGAGCACCACCGAGGTCGGTCCACACGCTCTCCTAGGTATGCTTGGCTGCTGTGAATTGAATGCCATCCCATCCCATCCTGTCTTGTCCTCCTCGTCTGCTCAACTGAATGGCTGAAATCCCGCACGGGCGGAGCCTGCCTGCGTATTCTGGGTGCCTATCGGGGCGGAAAGATATCTGACTGGAGTATTTGCGGTAGGGTAGGGCGGCGAACGTGGGTTGCCAGGGAGGGCTGTGTACGGGGGTCGGCCAGGGCTGCCAGCCTAACTCAGTACCGCAGGCGTCTTTGTCGCGCAGGTGTCTTTGTCTCGCACCGCCGCGCGCAGCTCTCTAGTCCCGCGTCAGCTGCCCGCAGCCAATTCGACCCGCACTCAGTGCTCACTCACTCCTTGGGGTTGTCCTCCTCGACCTTGGTCGTTCGTTTTCCGCATAAAATTTTCGGGGCATCGTGGGGGATATGGGTATGTTTATGAAATCCTCCGACAGACATCCATCTTTCCCACCGCGACGGACACTGTACATAGGACATAGCGCGCACAAACAACTGTAGGTCCGTATGGGTCCCGGGCCGACTTTCCGACTTTGAACCTTTGGCAGATTATGCTCAGGACGACGGACGGTATGTGTAGCAGATGGGTATTGCAGTCCTCTTGCATCGCCCGCAGTATAATATTTGCGTTGATTTTGATCATAGCGCGCTCGCTTGAATTTTCCTTCGACAACAGGCTGGGCCGCGCAAATTGTTAAATTTCGTGCCAGGGACGAGCTCAATCGGACCGTCGCCAGTCGGGTTTGGGAGGAGGGTCGACGAGTGAGCTTTTATCTTTTCGGGCTGACTCCAAGATTGATCCCTCCCAAGACAGCGCATACGATGTCAGATGATACAGGCAAAATACATTCAATTAAGTACATTCAATCCTCGCGACCCTCTAAAGCTCAAACGTCCGGTTCTGAGTGGCGGATTCTCACTTTTCCGAAACACGGCGAGTTCGGGTTCGGAGCGTAGTGGGCTGGTATACTGGCTCGGGGCCTAAACTCTGAGTGGCGCCCTTGAGTCGTCGTGCCTGCAAGTCAGTCGCATCAGCCTTGTTGTTGGTATAATAGTGCGTGTACTCACCTTAACACGTTCAACCGCACGCTGCTTCTTAACCTCCTTACAGCGGTTCCGGTGCTTGATCCAACGCCCCGGTGCATATGTATGTTCCGAATTGAGTTTGGTGAGGCGCACGGATTTGGCACAACCGCGGCAAATGACGGTCTGGGAACTGACGGCTTGCGTCCAGGGGTCCATGTTGAGGGCAGCACGCCGCTCGGAAACATGGTTCGATTTGTGGCCGCTGGAACGCGGCTTTCCTTTGTGCTTGGAATCGCTGCCAGCCGCGGCTGCGGGATTCGCGCGCACCTTGGAGCGTAACGGGTGCGGGGCGTTAGCTTGAGGTACCAGGCGGCCGTAGCTGTAGCAAATAGCCTGGGCGTCGTTGGGCGCGAGCTCACAGATGCGCTTGAGGACGGCGGGTGTTTGCCACTCGGTCGGAGTGGCACTGGTGATACTGAGCTGTCAAGTTCGATTCGGGGGTGAATATGTTGGAGGACGTACGGAGAGGTGCGGCCAGGACAATTCGGCAGATGGTCTTTGAGCATCGCGGAAACGTCTTCGAAGGGATTGTGCCCTTCATAATGAAGGACGTGTGCGCATCCTCGGCGGCCACAGGGCACGTCGAATATCGCGAGGTGTTTGTCCGTTGTGGGGCGGATAGCGGACATCATTTGGAGTGGGTGGTCGAGGTTGACGGTGAAAGGACACGAGTGTGACCGAATTGTGACTCGCCGCGACAATGGGTCGCGTATACGCGCCCACGTGATTGTCTAAACATCTGACATCGAAGCGGTTTCGTGTTTCCTCCTGTTTTCCGATGGCGATTTGTGACGAACGATTCTCTTCTTCCGAGAATGGACATCCACAATTATGCTTTTGTGGACCTTGAAGACGACAAACAAGGCCACAATAAGGGAACAACAAGGGAACAACGACAAGGGAGATTATGCCGAACATTGAACAAGAAGGGAACAACGACGAGAACAGGGTAACTATACTTTCGTGTGTTTTTTACAACAGAAGACGCGGACAAGGAAACAACAAGGGAACAAGGGCCGAAAGAATAACTGATACAAATACTGTTGTAGAGTCTGTTTAGAAGAGACTAACGAATACAAGGACACGTTGCTGGGCATCGTAGAAAACAAGAAAGGCCATGTAGGTCCATGTGGGTCCTGCTTCCTATATAATGCAGCTGTATTCTCTGACCCTACTCACCAACATGTCAGAGACCCAGACACCTCAGGCACGCAACATTGAATCCCTCCCCAATGAAATCCTCACCGAAATTCTCCTCCATGGGGCAGAATTAATCCTCCCGCCCAACTCTACCGACATGGTGCCATTTCCCACAATAGCATCCCAGGTCTGCCGTCTGTGGCACGAGCTTGCCCTTGCGACTCCAGACCTGTGGACCACCATACGAATCTCTGCAGATCTCGCATCCATCCAGGTTGCCAACTTCTACATTGCACGGGCAGGCGACCGCCTGCTCGATATCACTATTACCCTCCCAGGGAACGGCGGCACTCAGGCTCAGGCTGTCGGCTTAGACAGCAGTACGCCGGCCATCCGCCCCCTTGACGTCGCGCTCGGCATGCTCGGACCCCACATTGCACGCTGGCGCACACTTGCGCTACATGCAGGGTCGTCGGAGCGCGGTCAACTTTCTGACTTCCTATTCAAGGCGAACCCGGCAGACCTCATGCAACTTACATATTTGCATCTCGGGGAGGACATGGACCAAGTCTTTATAGCTCACTTTCCCCGGTTACGGGGGATCCGGGTGCAAGATGTTGGACCTCTTGAATTTCAACTTGATGAGGGAATGCAGTTCCTCCACACACTTGACATTAGCGCGACCAACCTCACGGAGGAAAACAGCCGGTCCATCTTTGAAGAAGCTGTAGGAGCAATGCCCCAGCTCACAACTCTTGTGCTCCGAGAATTCCCTTGGGAGACACCCACACAGGCATTTGAACTCCCGACAGTACGCTCACTAGCTGTCCAATTCATCTGTTTCGCACCGGAGAATCTGGAAGTGCTCACCACTTGGGTCAAGGCACCGAATCTCGAGTACCTCGAGCTCGCAAACATATTCTTCGAGTTTTTGGACGAAGTGCCCACCCTTGCTGAGGTCCCTTCAGCTTGGGAGGAGCCGCAATTTCCCTCCCTGCATACACTTCGGCTCGTGGACACCAAGTTGACACCACGCAGGCTCGCGCTCTTGGAGATATTATGTTCGGACATCACAGCACTTGAGCTGGTTAATGTCACTGGCACCGATACCCTCACAACGGTATATGTGCATACCACTTTCGGTTCCATACACAACCTGCATTCCGTCGAGCCGTCAGGCGACACTAACATAGAAAATAATCCGCCCTGGCCCTCCCTGCGTACTCTGAGAGTGGACTCAGCCACATTTGGCCCATGGGTCGAACAGTTTGCGGAGAGGCGCTCCTTGCTGGGGCCAGATCGAGGATTAACCTCGCTTGCGTTGGCACCAGAGCCAGACCGAGATCAACTCCCCGTTAGCCTCACCGCGATCCTCGACCGCGCACCTTTCTCCACATGTGGTTTGCTGGAAGGATTTGTCCGTCCATTCTTTGAGGACGGTTCTGACTTCCAGGTCACGCGCACGCAGGAGGATGAAGAAGACACAGAGTACTCTGAAGCCGAAGACACAGAGTACTCCGAAAATGAAGAAACTGGCGACTACGACTACGACAAAGTCGTGAGGTACTACCTGTGCGCTCCCAAGAAGCCCAAGGACGACCACGAGGGCTCTCCTGACGCTGGGTGGGATGTAATCCAAATAATGTAGGGGTGGGAAACGTCGGTTCAAAGACCGAAAGGCTGGCATCGACTTGGAGGACTTTTTCGTGGCGTAAGCACTTAGTGTTCTCGCTCCCGGGAGTTGACAATGCAGATGGATGTATCATTCCCGAAGTCGCAGTAATTCAACGCTATTGACAATCCATTTATCGTTTTCAACTTCAACCGTTGTCCTTGTTTGGATGTGATCCGAACAACGGCCGCGTCGGCATTGGCCGGCAGCCGTTCAAACCACGTCGACTTTCCGGCAAGTCACCATTTTTCACTCACAGTACTGCTCTAGCTTCTTTGCACCAAGTATTTTCTGCCTGTTTCCGAAGCACCAACGACTTCCCTTGTACATCATTCGGACCACACTGCGGCGGCGATCACCGGCAGCCGTCCAGTTTGGCGTTCGCCGAAGATAAGTTGCACAAGGGAACAACAAGGGAACAAGGAGGAGAACAACAACTGAATGAACACAAGGGCACGTTGCTCCATGCAACACAGAGAACAAGGGCTCGGATAGGAAAGTGACGTAAGTTCTTGTAGGTCCAAGCCTCCAAGGTGTGGCGTCGGGTGTGGCGTCCTTCTATATATGTACTACCCTGGTACTGTTCGATGCCATTCATCGACATGTCAGGAACCCAGAGACTTCAGGGAGGCAAAATCGAATGCCTCCCCAATGAAATCCTCACCGAAATTTTCCTGCATGGGGCAGAATTAATCCTCCCGCCCAGCTCTCCCGACATGGTTCCGTTCGCCACAATAGCGTCCCATGTCTGCCATATATGGCGCGAGCTTGCCCTCGTGACCCCAGACCTGTGGACCACCATTCGAATCTCCGCGGACCCGGCATCTCTCCATGCTGCCAACCTCTACGTTGCACGGGCACGCGACCGCCTGCTTGACATCACTATTACCCTGCCAGAGAATGACAGCACTCAGGCTGTCGGCACAGACATGGCGGCGGTCCACCATTTTGACCTCGTGCTCAGCATCCTTGGACCCCACCTTGCACGCTGGCGCACACTTGTGCTACACGTAGGGTGGACGGAGCGTGAACAAATCTCTGGCTTCCTATTCAGCGCGAACCCAGCAGAGCTCATGCATCTTACGTATCTGCATCTCGGCGAGGGCATGGAAGTCTTGCCACCTCAAGTATATCCCCCCTCCCCTCCCGCCTTTCCCCGGTTGCGAGGCATTCGGCTGCAAGACGCTAGGCCTCTCGAGTTTCAACTCGACAAGGGAATGGAGTTCCTCCACGCACTCGACATTAACGCCACCAACATCATCGGGGAACGATTTATCTTCAAAAACGCTGTGGCGGCGATGCCCCACCTCGCCACCCTTGTGCTCCGGGAGTTCCCCTGTGAAATACCCACACAGACATTGGAAATCCGAACGCTACGCTCACTAGCGGTCCAATTCGTTCGCTTTACCCCGGAGAGTCTAGAAACACTCACCACTTGGGTCAAGGCGACGAATCTCGAGTACCTCGAGCTCGCAAACATATCCCTCGAGCCCGTGTCCGAAGACCGCACCTGTGTCAAGGTGCCGTCAGTTTGGGAGGAGCCGCAATTTCCCTCCCTGCGTACACTTCGTCTCGTGGACACCAAGTTGACACCACGCAGGCTTGCGCTCTTGGAAACATTATGTCCGGACATCACGGCACTTGAGCTGGTGAATGTCAGCGGCACCGAGACGCTATACGTCGAGCCGTCTGGGAGGGAGGATCATCCACCGCGGCCTTCTCTACGCACTCTGAGAGCCGACTCAGCCACATTTGGCCCATGGGTTGAAAGGTTTACGGCTAGGGGCTCCTTGTTAGGACCAGATCGAGGATTGACTTCCCTTGCGTTGGCACCAGACCCGGAGCGGGACGAACTCTCTGTTAACCTCACCGCGATCCTCGACCGCGCACCTTTCTCGACATGTGGTCTGCTCGAGGGATTTACGCGGCCGTTCTTCGAGGACGGCTTCGACTTTCAGATCACCCGCGCTCACTGAGGGAGCGATCGCAGACCAGGAAACCCAAAAGAATTACAGAAGAAGGAGCAGATGGAGAGCGTGGGCAAAGGATCACCTTGCAGGATTTTTCTTCGATTTTCTGTGTCATACACACATAATGTACCTACTCTTCGTAGAACGCATCTATATAATTATTTACAATAAACTGGAACAAAACGCTCCGTACTTACGCTTGACTTCGTCGATAATTCATCTTCCGAGTTTTCAACTTCAGCCGTTGTACTTGTTTGGTCGTGATCCGCAGCTCGGCATTGGCCGACAACTGGTAAAACCACTGCTTACCTTGTCGAGACGAGGTTGGGTGCTCTACCATCCTCGGATGGTGATTTTCCATGTAATTTGCATCTCACAGCGTTATAAATCACGGCCGGAGAGCGGGCTTCTCGGCGGTGTTTGACGTAAACCCCTTACAAACCCCCTTGCTTCCTGCCACCATGAGCTCACTTTCCAAGTCTTTTCTCGCCGCCTCAACGCGCCAGCTAGTCCTCACGGCCCTTCTGTCCACAGCGATTGGAACCGCGGTTGCATCCTATCTCCTCACGAAGCCTCCTGTTGCGGAGACCGACATCCACGAACTCGGCGGTTTATGGCTTCCCAATGCATGGTCTTTCTTCACCAAGCGCTATGATTTCGTGCGCGAGAACTTCCACAAAACTCGCCAGCAGCTCTTCCAGTTCCGTGTCCTTCAGGTCAGTCGTGTTCTCTTTTCGCGAGTACTACTACTTGGACTTATAGTGCCTCAGCACCGCGTAATCGCCGCCTCAGGCGAAGAAGCGCGCAAAGTTTTCTTCAATGACAAGAGTCTTAGCATGGATGAGGGATACAAGATCCTGCTAGGGAGCGGGCCCGACTTGGCTGAGATCAAGGTCGACACAGGCTACAGAGAGGGGCAGTTCATCCGCCAGCTGCTCACTGTCATGTCTAAGGACCGGTTGCAGGATGGTATTTGGGCCTCGTCTCATTCCTCTACGTCCGCTCATAACCCCACGCTCAGTCTTACCCGCCATACTATCCGACGTCGACAAGCTTATTGAACCATGGGGCCGTGAGGGATCCATCGACCCGTTCGCGCAAATATTCAAGGTGATTCATTGACATTTCTCTCGTCGTCCACCGCTCACCCAAATCCCAGCTCGTATTCCAGGCCACGGTGCGCATGGCGTCGTGCAACGAGCTCGCCTCGGACCTCCCCAAAGTCTCCCACCTCGCCGAATTGTACTTGATGCTCGAGAAGGGCTCGACGCCCACTGCGATCCTCCTCCCCTGGTTCCCCTCCCCTGCACGCAAGACGCGCGACAAGGCCACCGCGGAACTCTTCGGGATGCTGTATGCGTATGTCGAACTCCGCCGCAACGCGGACGTGCCCTCGAGCGATGCGATCGACGTGCTCCTCGCGGAGGGGGAATCGACAGAGTCGATAGTTGACGTACGTCGACCTCGCTCAACTCCGAGTATTTCGACACGTTGACGCGCCTCGTGCAGTTCGTTCTCCGCACGATATTTGCCGGCGTTCTCAACAGTGGAGTCAATGGTACGCAACTCCTTCCCTGTGCATTGTACTAATGAGAAGTCATTAATTTCACACCCAGCCTGTTGGAGCGTACTCTACCTCGGTATGAGCCCAGACTGGAAACAAAAAGCCACCACCGAGGTGCACGCCCTCCTCGAGAAATACTGCACCTCACCCTCCGACCCGCTGCACAAACGCCTCGCCGCCGTCCCCGTCACCGCCTGGGAGGAGGAGATGCCCGTGATGGACGCGGTCATCCGCGAGACGCTCCGCATCGTCATGGGCGGGGGTCGCGATCCGGCGCAACCTCGAGCACGACGTGGCGATTGGGAAGCAGACCGTCAAGAGAGGCGACTTCCTCGCGTACTCGCTCGCGGACGTCCATCTTGACCAGAATGTCTACCCGGAGCCGGGGAGGTTCGATCCGGGAAGGTATGGGGTGGGGAGGGAGGAGGATAGGAAGGCGGCGTTGGCGTTTCTTGGGTGGGGGGCTGGTACGTTGTGCGGTTTTTTCCTCAGAGACACGGGCTGATGTGATGTTCGCGGGCTGGCAGGGCGCCATCCGTGCACGGGGATGAAGGTCGCGAAGCTCGAGATGAAGCTGGTTATGGCGCTGTTTTTGGCGGGGTTTGAGTATGAGGTGGTTGATGTTGAGGGGAAGGCGCTCGCCTGCGTGCCTGAGATCGATAGGAATGACCTCCATTTGGTGAGTTGGCCATACTTTGCCTTGGTTGAATTCGCATTTGATGGGGATGCAGGCGCGGCCGTTGCAACCTTGCAATATCAAGTTCAAGCGCACTGCGGCGTAGGAGCTTGGGGTATAGAAATCAGCGTGAATAAGTCGAGTTTGTGTAACATAGAATTGAACCAGGAACGTAGAAGAGCTATTGGAGAGCTAGATCCGAGCCCCGACTTGATGTTGACCTCGAGCTTGAACGTTAGGCTGCTTTGCTTGCTACTACGCCAGCTTTGAACACCGACGTTGAGTCCATCCCGAACCCAGGTCAAATTCCTGCTCAGAGAAGCAGAGACTGAACCACATACCAATCTGCGTCTGAATGAGCCTAGCCTGAGCGAACGCGTTGGTTGCCTTGACTGAAGCATCGGTAGTTCGAGAGTAGCATACCAGCGTCCACCAAGTCCCAAGAATCCAATTTAAAATTCGATGAGAAGTCCGAAGGACACACGGTTGATTGAAGGACGTGCGATGCAAGTTGAGGTTCAATGTATGCCTGAGAAGGCCGAACTCAAGCCTCGCTCGAGAAACAAGTGGATGAAAACTCGCGGTGATAGTGGACTTGGCAAGGCAATGGGAGACGGTGTGGGATGAACATGGATTCATTCTCTTCTTTTGAACGCGTAACAGAAGGTTGACTCGCGATGCGTTCCGGTTAATTAGCCGCCCGATTAAATGTTCAACACAAAGTCAAACACGCACCTACGTTCACCGATGGCTCCAACTAAGAGGTGAGAACTCATTTCGGTGCTTGTTTGCATGCTGAGCGTTAGTGCAGACCTCGAGGGTACAACACCGAGGAGGTGGGAGAATTGAACCCACTCAACAACAACGAAATTCCAAACCCCGAGCATCTGATCCTGAAAGTCGCCCTGTCGACATCCTCACACACCCTCTCGCTCTCCCATCCAGATCCCCACTTCCGCCTCATCGCGGACATCAAGATATTCCACTCGCCGTATCCCAATTCCGATGTCACCATCAGCACCGGCCGGTCAGCCCTGGACTGCAATTGGGCATTCCGTCTAGGCGCATTCCATCTTGTGGGCGTACCGGGGCCAGTCGAAGAAGGACCGCGGCTTCTAACACAAAAATCCTGTGCTCGATTCAGCGTGCAGGATCGAAAAAACAAGGACTTGCTGCGAACGCCTGAGTTTGGTTGGATGCGGTTCATCACGATACCAGCTGCCGGTTCAACTCGTGTGGAGCTCCCACTGCCGTTGGACAGGATCCTACAAACGACGGCACACGTTAAGGTCGAGGATCTGAAGCCGGGGATGCGATACCGTGTATGGATGGATCAGGGGCTGTTAGGGAGCGTGGGGTGCTACTCTTACTGGGGAAGTTTGACCGGCGACTTGAAGGAGAAAAAACTGTCGAGTTATCGGGCTGCTGTGGGTGCCCAGGGAGAGGCAGATTATTGTGGATATCTGGCAGAGGTAATTGCTGGCGATGATTGGGCAATTGAGCGACCGTACGGCCCAACTATGCGCGGAAACGTCGGGAGGTTTGGGCCTGTGTTCGAGTTCGTCGAGTAGCCTGTGCCTTTGAATTGTAAAATGCGCGCACCGAACCAGCTGGGACCTGAAGGCGATATTGAACTCCGAGTTAGTGGGTCCAGGTGGAAGAATGCGTGTGTAGAGTAGGTTCAACCGGAGACGCGGGTGATGAATATGCATACGCCATGTTTAGTTCAATGGAGAACAGAACGGTAACGCACCGGTTTCAAAGATTTCTAATGGTCGACGGTGAATAGCAACGGGCTGTGTGATCAGGTTCGTCAGAGGCCGCCCAACAGAACTTAAACACGCACCCACACCGAAAGTTCACCACCTCCCACTACTACGGTCTAATCTTGCATCAATGGAACGCACAAGAAAGTAAGTGTCTCTCGTTAAAGTTTAGCGTCCCCCGTCTGACGGTGATCATCAGGGCGCGACGGGTGAATGCCATTGAGATGGGGGATATGAACCCGCTTGACAATCATACGGTTTCAGACCCTGGACGTGTCGTGTTGAAGCTAACCTTGTCGACATCTGCACCGACACTCTCGCTCTCTCGTCCAGATCCGCGCTATTCCGACTCTTCGCGGACATCGAGATCCTCCATTCCCCACGCCCTGGATCTGCAATTACCGTCAGCACCGGCTGGTCAGACGGCTTCGCATTCAAACGCAACACGTTCCACCTACTGGGTGTGCCCGGTCGGGTTGAACCAGGTCCAAGGCTCCTACGATGGTACCATTCATACCGCCAGTGGACGCTACCCGAGCGTAGAAACAGAGACCTACTCCGAGATCCCGAACTCGCTTGGGTCACTGGCAAATTCCTAACCGTCCCGCCGTTCGGCTCCGTAAGGGCGGAGTTCTCTCTGCCTCTGGAAGAGATTATGCGAAACTCTGACACACCACCTACCGAGATCGGAGATCTTGAGGCGGGGATGCAGTACCGTGTGTGGATGAAGCAGGAAGTGTTAAGAGGGATCGGAGACTACGTTTATTGGGGAGATCTGGCTGGAGAGCTGAAAGGGAAAAAGCTCTCGAATTATCGGGTTGAGGAAGGTGTCCAGCCAGGGGCAGACTGGGCCGGATATCTGGCAGAAGTTCTTGCTGAGGATGGCTGGGTGCTGCAGGGACCGCTCAGGCCATCGGTGCGCGGAAACGTGGGGAGATTCGGGCCTGTGTTTGAGTTCGTCGAGTAGCAGGCTTGAACTTGTTACCCGGACGCGCCATCGAATTAATATGCAAGTAGTTTTTGAGAGTAGTTTGCTGTAACCTGTACGTTCAACGAATGTCGTTTCGAGCCCGTTCCAAACCGAAGACATACCACAGATTTTCCAGGACTTGTCGGGTAGAACTTCGAGCTGAACCAAAAGAGAGGAAGGAGTTTACGTCAGGGCCGACCCGGGACTCGGAACATGTCAGGCCCGTCGAACTCCATTCGGAATCCAACCAAGATAATTGGGGAGAACACTGCACCAGTTATAGGGAACGGAATTAAGTTGGGAGCCCAATGGGACGTATTCTGCATAGGGTTCACCAGTGTATTTCGTTTGAACCTCATTTGCTTCATGGGATGTCGTTAAAGAATATATTGTTGCATAAGAGAAACCGCGGCGCTGGAGAGCCGCCTAGTCAACCTTCCTTCTCACGAGAAAGCCCGAAAGGTCGCCGACGGGAAGGTCGAATGGCATCTCCACTGCTGCGAAGATCAGGACCACCGCTAGATACCATCCACCGACAACGTTCGCCTGGGCATTATGCATCAGCTGGAACTCGGAGGGGAGCATTGAAGTCTGGAACGTACGAATCCGCAGGCGCCGGCAGTTTTCACTGAAATTTTCAGCCGTGATTCTAAGAGACGGACGCAGAAGCGCAATACGTACGCATGGTGAGAGACATGCTCGAGTTTCCGAGTCCCGCCTGACGGTACGCTGCCGCCACTTCGTCGTTTCGATTGAGTAGGACTCTGAGTTCAAAGGTCACAAAATATAACTCACAAAACGAAAAGGTCAGCACGAGTGTGAAAAACACATACTGACAACCAGAGGTCAGATTATGTGCGGAAATCAAAAGAGAAGACGCACAACAAAGACGACGTTTGTTCGCAGCGCAGCGATGAAATACAGGATGCACAAGACTGCCCAAAAAGTGAAAAAGAATTGGACCGCGTGGTTGAACGCAGGAGAATTGGTTCCGTCGGTGAACGCCGATGCAATTTCCTTGGAGGGATCAAAGAGGACGCCCAGGCTTAACCTGTGGCGAGATATGTAAGAGGGGACGAGGTTGATGTGGCAGACAGACCAAAATCCACCGAAGGTCGTAAACACGACTGTTTTGGGGTGAGAGAAGGTTATGGCTGATAGAATAGCAGAACTTACCGAACGGGAAAGTATTTCCCAGAACCTAAACACGAGTCTTAATCCGCTGATCCAACAAGAGATAAACACTCACCCATTCGAAGACGCCACCAACGGTCATCCCAAGCCCGCCGATGAAATAGAAGTCGCCAATGAGGCCCGTGAGAGACGTTGGAGCCGTTCCGTCCCAGGTCATGAGAATGCAGACAGTTGGAGTTAGGGCGAGGAGGTAGGAGATGATTGCGAACGCCGTGGGGTTCCCGAATTGCTTGGGGTTGGACAGGTCGCCCCTGCGCGGTCCCCCGCCCGGCTGGAAGAAGAGACGTTCGTATTGGGCGGCGGTGAGCTGGATGGGAGCCTGGGCGAGCGGTTGATGCGCGGCGTGTTCCTCCACGTGGACCGAGCCCTTTTCGTTGTCGTGCGCGAAGCCGTTACGAGTGTCGAGGGGCGAGTGCTGAGACATCTGAGAGGAAGATAGGTGCTCCTCAGAGGCTTGGCCGGCTTGAATAGAGGACGAGGGAAAATTACCAATTTACCTCGTTCTTGGTCATGGGTTTTGTTGGGGGCGCTGCTGTGGGATGGTCGGCAGACCTTGAGAGACAATGTGGTTGGGGGCATTCGAGCTTCTTACCATGATCTGGCTAAACGCGATTCGGAATGACATAATTCCAGAGCGGACCTCCAGAATCGGTGCGGTTACCGAGGGAAAACTAGAGAAGCGCGGGGATGTGGAGAGGTTTGGGTTTGTACTCGAGTTTGTCGAGTCGCCCTGTTTAAACTATGGCATCTGGATTTCACGACGCACATCATCATCATGCAGAATTCCTCGCGGAACCATGCGTCGAGTCCCTGTAGACTAGCGTTGAAACAAACTCGGTGAAGTGGCCAAGAAACATGATACTTTGAGTCGAAGCAAGGGCATGCAGGGAGACGGTAAGATGTCCCCGCACGTAGTGCCTCCAGACATGTAAATTGAGAAGATGTTGAGTCGATGTCGGCCCGAACCTGGTTGGGGTGGATTCAATGGACGATATTCTTGAGTTCCTCGTCAGTGATAGTCTCGGCGGCGCCTGCGCTCTCCCCGTCCGCCGTCCCAGGCCCGAGCCTCAGGCGCCGCCGAGCGATTCGAATGTGAGGCAATGGTGATGGTGGAGGATCAAGAGCAGCATTTGATCCCCGATATTTTGATCCCCGCCCGCCTTGCGGATTAACAGGCCACAACACCCAACACCCTCCTCCCAAACTCCCATGTCCGAGCCAGGTAACACAGACACAGGCTTCTCCCCACCCTTACAGGACCTTCTCACCGTCCGCGACGCTCTCCTCTTACGCTTCCCTCTAGAGCTCGTCTATATCCTCCTCCATCTCGCCGAATACTGGGTTCGGGACACCACAGAACGCGCCGAGTACCACGACATCCAAAACCGCAGCACGAGCAATGCGAGCGTGTGCTACCTTCTCACTTCCCCCATCCGCCCACTGGGACCCGACGCAGAGACGACTCGGAGTGCAGCACGTCTCAAAATCATGCGCGTCGTGTTCACGACGGTGAGCCACGACCAGGGGTGGGGCGGGGAGTATGGGACACAGGGGACGTACCGCCAGAGTTACGCCTGGTTCGAGGCCGCGATACTTCGGCGCCCCCTTCCCGCCGCATTCATCGTATCAGACTCTTCGATAGCGCACTCACCCGACGCGGACACGGACATGGAGTACGACCCTGCATTCGAAGTGGCAAAGGACGACGATGCCGAGAGGACTCCGAGCACGCGCTGGATGATACAGCGCAACGTCGTTGCCACGGGCGATTTCCGCCAACACAGCGTTGCTTGGTCTCCACCCCCACCGCTACCAGCACCGGCGGACTCGGGCGCGGGAGAAGGCGCGGGGTTCGTCGAGCGGCTTGACGGTGGCGATGTGATCGCCGTCCTTGCGCGCGCCATAGTGCGTTCATTTCCATTTAGTTCAGATGTTTACATTCCATTGACTGATTGATACGATTCCGCGCAGTTTCCCGGGTGGTGTAACCACGTTAACAGTGTTCGGGTTGAGGTGTACATAGTGCTGGTGTATCGTCGTAGTTGCTTATAATCGACGATGGCGTGCTATTTCTTCGTGAACCCAGCAGTGGATGGTTCATCTGGATACCCGTGGACGCACTCAACTCGCAGACGACACCGTCCTTCTTCATCGTGGTCTGGGGAGCACCATGAACGAAGACAATTCCGAAATTTAAACTTGATTGACTCTCTTTCCCAGGTGCTGCTTTGTCTACACAAATGGAAACGAAATCACCGCTCTTGGATCGATTCGAAGGCCAAAATCAACCGCAGCGGGCTGCAGGTATCATCTCGAAATTCCCAAAGCTTCTTTTTTTGCTCTCATATGGCGGTTCAGCGATGTGGGGCGAACAATTTTCAGGATTGCGATAACTGCGCCGTCCGACTCCGCGAAAAAAGTCGGGTTCAACCCTGGAATTGGTATGTGCACTGTAACGCTACCGCCCCAACTAGCAGAAGCTGTTTACCACCCACAGTTCTGACTCGGCCCGGGTCCCGTTCACTTTCAAAGGTGCTCTATCTACACACATTTATTTATTCCAGGCTCAGGTCAGCTCGAGGCTGGAGCCTGATCCAAACCCCCCTCTTGACTCACCGAAGGGCCACTTCACCACAAGAAATGCATAGACATGGCCAAACTCCTGTACGAGTCGACGGTGTTCATGGTCGAAGATGACAAGATGCAGCATGCTTACGATTCTTGCTTTACCCCGAGTTGACGTCGACGGCGGCCTATGGCCAAGGCGCTCGGTGCCAATGTTCGAATTCGAGGTGCGATTGTAATTTGTGACGCAGTACTGTCTGACACGCCAAAGTGGGCTTGAACAAAGTATGGTTCGGGACTGAATTCGTCTCGGGGATCTCGGGCATGTTCAACTTGTACTGAACCACGTGCACTGAACCACGGGGATCAGTGCGACGAGAACACCGCTTACACAGATCATATAGGCCAACGGAGCTCAAGGGTGGTGCCTCCGGAAAATGTCGAACCAACCTGCCGCTGAAAGCAAGTTGAAGGTGCGGCGTGACAAAGCGGCAGTGTGACGTGCAGCGGCAGCGGCAATATCGGCAGATGTAGCGGCACGTCAAAATGTTGCAGCGGCAATTTGCAGCACTTGAAACGGCACAGCGGCACTTTCACTGTGCCCGCTTGATGCCCGCCGCTCAGTGCTCCCTGCCTCAAGCTCTTCCCAAACCCTCATGTCTGAACCAGCTGAAGCCCTCCCATCGCACCCCGACCAAGGCTTCTCCCCCACCCTAGCGGACCTCCTCGCCGCCCGCGACGCGCTCCTCTCCCTCCTCCCCCTCGAACTCGTCGACATCATCCTCCACGTCGCCGAATATTGGGTCCAGGACACCACGCAATACGCCGAGTATGAAGAAATTGATGCAGAAGACTTCATCCTTACGAGTGACGCGAGCGTGTGCTACCTCCTCGCGGCCCCCATCCGGCCGCTGGAACCCGACGCAGAGACGAGTGCCGCGCGTCTCAAGATCATGCGCGTGCTATTCACCACGGTGAGCCACGACCAGGGGTGGGGCGGGGCGGATGGCACGCAGGGGACGTACCGCCACAGCTACACCTGGTTCGAGGCCGCGATCCTCAGACGCCCTCCTGCCGCCTCGCTCGATTCCGAATCCTCGATAGCGAACGCGGACATGGAGTACGATCCTGCATTTGAAGTAGCAAAGGACGGCGATCCCGAAGGGAGTCCGAGTACCCGCTGGCTCGTACAGCGCAACATCGTTGCTTCGGATGTTTTCCGCCAACACAGTGTTGCTTCGTCTCCGACCCCACCGCTACCAGCGCCGGCGGACTCGGGCGCGGGAGACGGCGCGGGGTTCATAAAACGCCTTGAGGGTGGTGATGTGATCGCCGTCCTTGCGCGCGCCGTGGTGCGTTCATTCCAATTCTCCATCAGTACACTAATTGACATGATTCCGTGCAGCACCCCGGGTGGTGTAATCACGTCAATAGCGTTCGGGTTGAGGTTTTTTATGCTCTGGCATAGTGCTGGTGTATCGCGTACTTACTTACTTACAATTTATCGGGTTCGTCTGGATATACCCGTGGATCGCCGTCAACTCGCATGACCACACCGTCCTTCTTCGTGGCGGTATGAGGAGCACCATGGACGACAACAATCCTAATTTTGTCTGGATCTGACTCGCTTTGTTGTGAAGGACTTGTCCGAGTCGAGTCTCGACACCGTTCCGACCGCGACTGTAGAAGCAGATGGCGAGGGACGGCATACTTACAATGCATATGATGGACAGCCATTCGAACCCGAAGGTATCGAAGAAGACTTCGGCGCTTCAGGCCTCCGATTGTGACAAGTCGCCTGAGTTTGAATAAGTGTGGCTCGGGGATCTCGGCCATGTTCAAGTTGAAGTTTGTGCAACCCCATTTGGGATTATACCTGTTCCTTGCTACAATATCCAGAGAGTCGGAAAGTCGAAAAGCATATTCCTAGCCAAGAGACGAAAATACTCCGAGAGGTTCAGTGGTATGCGCGGAAGAGTCAACATTATGGATCTGATCTACTACGACAACCGGCGAAGTTACAAGCTACTATGGACTTGCCGCCGCCGCAGCTGCAGCTGCAATAGCTTGAGCACTAGGTTCAGTATCGATTTGATTTGGGTCAAACCCGTGATCCTTGCACATTTGGTAGAAGTAGTATTCTGTGCCAATTGTTAGCACGGACAAGGAACTGACAATTTAGAATATTTACCATTAGCTGCCGCGGCATAACTCTCGGCGTTCTGTGTTGTTCCAACAGGTGGCTCCGTCAATGGCCCTGCTATACGTCCTTGGTGTGTAAGATATGTGTACCAGCGTTGTCGAAGAACAACCGCTGCAATTGGTGCGAATCTGTACTGCCCTCCGGAATAGGTTGTCAAATCTGCCTGGTTGTTCTCATCTCCTTCTCCAAGAACATCTACTGTTCCTCCCTTAGACTTGATGTCAGCAATTCCAGAGATCCAGATGCAAGAAAAGCTCGAACTCGTCTTTTTTCTCCTGTGTGTCTTGGTCTACAGCCGGTGTAGGGGGCAAACCTGCAAGCGTTGCTATGAACGGGATATGCGTGAACTCATGAACGAGCACGTAACCCCCTGTCAGAAGGTCGCCGAGTCGGTAAGGCGGGGGAGTACACCATCCATTGACATCGAAGGATTTGTCAGAAAGAGAAGGGGTTGTTTCGGGATCCGTGAAGAATTGGGGACAAATTAAAGTTGTTGGAGGTAAATCTGGATCTTGCGTCGTGAGGGCCTGGCTAATTCGTGACCGAATTTCAGAACTGGGACGGATTGCAAATATTTGGCATGCGTACTTTCCCTCGCAGGTGTCCAGTTCCTTCTCGGTGGTGGCACACCTCAAGGTTATCTTCTGAGTGCCGGCTACCATGCTGTTGTACATTTTTTTCACCGTCTCAATATCCTTTTCCTCCGGTTCGTCGGGGTTTTCGTTCGTAACCTTCATGTCCTCGGGTAGAAAGTATTTGCGGAAGCTGGACGTTTGAGGTCAGCGAACGGATACATTCACGCATCAGAGAATACTTTACGCTGCATCCGTGTCCTGGATTGATTGTGCCACTTGAGCGATGGTGATGGCGTCTATCACGGCCTGTCGTAGACGGGGTACAGTTATATCGGGTCCTGGGTACTTGTTGCTCCTGGTGACACGCAGCTTGCAGCTGGAATCGATGACAATATAGTTCTGAAAGAACGCGGCTGGGTCAACAGGAGCGGGAGACGCCGTGCCATCGCGTTTGCGGTGTGGCGCACCGGTGGCGAGAGATGCCAATCCAATCGAAAGCAGTAGGCGCAGCATGAAGTTGTATGGCGGGGTTGAGTGAGTGTCGGACCAGCCGAGGTAAGTGAGGGATAACTCCAGGTTATGGCGGAATCCAAGGTGAGACGTCACTTTTAAGTAGAGATAAACGCCGTTTCGGTTGGCAGTTGGTTGGGTTCGTTCCACGGAGAGCAGGACAGTCACAATCCTGGCAACCGTCAAGGATTGAAGCACCTATACAATAGTAATGAATCACCGTGACTCGACGGACAGGGAGGGAGACACACATTCACGGCGTCTCGCCCCGGAGAGCAGAGCGGTAATTATGAACGGTGATTGAACTATGCGGTTCCAGTTTGACGGAACGTCGGTAGTGTAGGAAACGTGAATTGGAGGCAAGCGGCCCCCCCGAGGAAGTCATCAATCATTCAATGCGCGGCAACTAGACGGTATTTTGAACTTGTTAAACACCACCTTACAAACACACACCCACTTTGAACGTTCGGCAAACCGAGTCCAACAGCATGGCACGAACGAAAGGGTGAGGAGTATCTTAAGACGATACATGTGTGTCGGTCTGATAAACGGCAGGCCGCGAGCATATACTGTGGCAGAACTGGGAGAGTCGAATCCGCTAGATAACGATGAGATTCCAAATGCCGGACGTGTAATATTGAAAGTCACCCTCTCGACATCCGCACGAACCCTGTCCCTCTCCACCCCAGATCCATTCTTTCGACTCTTTGCGGATGTGGAGATATTCCATTCCCCTCGCCCCGAGTCCGCAATTACCATCAGCACCGGCGGGTCGGCGCTCGATAACGCTTTGGCGATTACTCTGGGTGCATTCCACCTCGAGAGCATGACAAGCCCCGTGGGAAAGGGCCCGCTGCTTCTCACCGACAAGGCCCGGCTAAAATTCCGCCGCAGAGATTTTAAAAACAAGGACTTATTGCGAGATCCCGAGTTCAGATTCGGGTTCATAACGGTCCCTGCATACGGTTCCGCCCGGGTGGAGCTTCCGCTCTCTCTAGAGAGGATTTTACAAGGAACAACGGATGGCAACGTCGAGGATCTGAAAGCGGGGATGACATACCGTGTATGGATGAAGAACGACATGTTGTCCAAGGTCGGGGAGTACGTATATTGGGGGGATTTAGCCAGCGACTTGAAGGAGAAGAAGTTATCCAATTATCAGGCCCTGGAGGGGAACCAACCAGAAGCAAGTTCGTCTGGTTATCTGGCCGAGGTGATCGCAGGAGACGGCTGGGCACTGCGGGCACTAATTGGGACACTGGAGAAGCGCGGGAACGTGGGGAGGTTTGGGCCTGTAATCGAGTTTGTCGAATAGCCTTGTTGATTTTGATGCGCTGCATCTATGAGCCCAGTCCGACTCGCTGAGTCAACGCCGACTCGGAGTCGCCCTTTCTTGACATTCTACCGATATTCTACGAAGCTTCTTGAAGTTGCGGCTAGGTTTCAGTCTGATTCAGTTGCCAACTGGGCGATGCGCACCGCGGGGAAACTTGAGCGAGGTGGCCTTGCGATCAGGGGAGGAGCTAGGATTGAGCTAGGATGATGCCACCGATGGCATCACTGCCACGGACTCACGGGTCACGGTTTGAGGTTTGATCTCCGCAATGCCGGTTGTGCTCACCGTTGAAAGTTACTTCAGATCAACGGAACAATCCGAGATCGCACCACGGCTTTCCTCCCGCCACCACATCGTTTGCGTCGAATCTGAATTTGTGAGCGATAGCGCACCCAAAACGTTGAATTATCTGCTCACATTCATTAGCCTATGCATTCCCCCTTCAGCGACATCCTCCACACGAACGCCGTGCCCACGGACGCAGAATGTGCCAACTTACGCGCCTTACTTGAGGCTCCATGTGAAGAGCTACGACGGATCGACAGAGAAATCGATCGGCTGCAGTCTCTGATTGACGAGGCGAACAACCGGCGCCAGGAGCTCAAGGGATTTATTGACCCTCATCTTGCGCTGGTGTCTCCTGCGCGGCGGCTGCCAGAAGATATCATCCGGAGTATCTTCGTGGAGACCCTTCCATCCAGCAGGAACGCTGCGCTCGTTGGGAGTGAGGCCCCCCTCCTCCTTTGCCAGATCTGCAAGCCCTGGCGAGATGTTGCTCTCGCAACGCCCCGACTCTGGGCCGCGATTCACATCGTCATCCCCCACCCAGAGAGAGTCCAGATCCTGGCAGATCTGGTCACCACATGGATCTCGAGGTCGGGCAGCGTTCCTCTCGACGTCTCATTGGCCTAATCCCGCACATCCGATGCTGACTGCGATGTCTCGTTGCTCTTCTCCGCGCTTCTCGCCGTAGCTCCCCGATGGCGGAATATACAGCTTACCGTCTCGGATTATGCCCATTTCGCGTCTCTCACCCCCGAGGACGTTCCCCTGCTCAAAAGCATTGCACTCAGGCAGGGCAACATCCGACAGTCCGCTGACCCAACGGGGATGCTCAAGTTCTTGGCCACCAGCAGTCTTCGAAGCGCCGAGCTTTCCACCCCGGACTGCGTCCTGAAAAACTCGCTCTCTCTAGGCTTCCTGACACACTTGAAGCTTCCTACCAACGTCTACGCCGCCCTCGAGTACAACGAGACCCTTCGGATCCTCCATCAATGTCCGCTGCTCGAGACCTGCGAGATCGTACTCGGTCGGACGGCATCGAAACCTCAGCCCCACGTCCACCTTCCTCGTCTTCGGCATCTCGCAGTCACCCACCTCCGTGTCCCCGCGGAGGGCCCCCATTTTCTGCCGCACCTCACGCTCCCCGTCCTGCGTTCGTTCTCCGTAACGACCCACCACCAGAGCCTCCCGCGGCATCCTCGCCGCTGGCCTATTCCCCTCTCCGCCCACCAACATCGAGAGCCTCAAACTCGATGTCTATAGGCTCGATAGCCGCAGTCTGCAGAGTGTGCTCTCTGGTATGCCTTCCTTGGTGGAATTGCATATCCTGCAGGAGCCGTATACTGCCACGACAGATTCTGGGCTCCTCGATCTCCTCGCGCCTTTGTGCCCGAGCCTCCGCACGCTCACGCTGAGGCAATTCGCTGACCTGGACGATGCGACGATCGTGTCGTTTATCCGAACACGACTTGCTCTGCAGCAAGCGCGGAAGGTCGTTCCGCTGCTGCGCTTTGACTGCTCGCTCCAGCGCCGGATGCAGTTCAATGTCAGGTTGGAAGTCGAGGACGCCATTGCTGAAGGCCTGGTGATGAACCTGGTCTATGCGGTGTTCGCGTCTGCTTATTCGCCGCTGGAGGGCACAGAGCTGGAAGTTGATCAGTATTGAACGACACCATGCATAGATTTTTCGACGGTAAATTCGTTAATAATTATACAGACGCTTGCATCTACTTGGATAAATGGCTAGAAGTACAACAACGACAACAAAAGAAGCTACAATTTCCGGTTCAACCAGCGCGAGGACAGGGAACCAGTGTCCAAGCGGCCAATAATAATAAGCGGTTCGGATTAATCGAACTCCACCCAAGAAGAAAGAAGGACGTGTGCATTAATCAAATACCCCATACCTCAGAAGATATACCGCGCCTTCGGCTTCTCGCCTGAAGGGGAGGATTCGACGTCGCTCGGCATCTGAAGTCTGAGCACTGCTCCGTCGCTGGGGCTCGAGGTGGGGGAGCTGATGAGGTAGGAGCTGGCATTCGTACTTGGAACCGGGGCGCATTTGTCCGCGATGGATTTTTTCAGACCGACAATCACCAACGTCGAGGTTGGGTACAAAGCCTGCATAAGGCGGCAGTAAGGACCCAGCAGTCGCGAAACAGGCGAGGAGGAAGGGAGGGAGGCGTACCGCGATAATCGCCGTCGACTCCACTATCGCGCTGGACCCAAACTGCACCGATTTGCACGACTGTGTGTTGTTGTCGCAGTAGCTCGACTGGTAGCCAATGACGGCGACCAGGAGCTGCCATGACAAGTACAGGACACCGGTCTCAATGAGCAGCAGGAAGGCGTTGTTGACGGCCTGCGAGGAGCTGGTCCCGCGCCAGGCGCGGGGGTTCCTGCGTTGGTATGTCCTACGACGGGCGGTGTCAGAGCTATCGAAGAGGTGAGTTTGCTGCAACGCACCATGCTTTCCATGATATCGCAGCCGTTGCGACGAGGTTCGTGCCGAAGCTCAGGAACGAGGCTAATGAGGAGAGCATGACCGCGCGCTCGAAAGGTCCGTCTCTCGGTAATCCGAGGCTGTTGAACAGGGCAAGCACTGCAGATGCCCGTCGGTCCCCGACGGAGAGAAAGAGGCAGGCGAGTGCTTACTGCTGAATGAGAAGAGGAGGAATAGGATTCCGGCGCGGACGACTCTGTTTGGGTACAGCACCAACATCCTCCACACCACTATTGAGTCGGCCACGATCAGCTGTAGGGCAGCGTATCAGATTTTGTAGCGCTGCATAATGAGGGATTGGAAAAACACGCACGTTCAAGTTCCGGGGCCACATAAGGATCTTGGCTCGGACACTTTGGCCGAAATAAATCCCAACGATGGTACCATCGAGAATAGTCGCCGTGAACAGGGTAACGGTGAGGATCGTGGACACGGCGAACATGAAGAAGACGGCTGCGAGCATCACTAGGATGTTCTTGCTGAGCTGCTTGCGGCTACGCGCAGGGAAGGTTTTCAGTCGTGATGCCTATTTGCAGATAGAAAACCGACGCACGAAAGAACATAGACGGCAGCGGGGAAGACGAGAAGGTGCATGCCTGTAGGCAAAAAAGCTTCGCTTAGAATAGGGCAGCAGCGATCGATCTGGTGCAGTGAAACCCACCGTATAAGCCTGCGACAAAAGCCAGGGAAATGGCCACCGGGACGGAGATGGTGGGACTGTCGGTGACCATGGCTGCGGCGCTGCCGGGGAAGAAGGGGGGAGGAGCGAAAGGCGCTGAAGAGCGAGTGGACGAAGTTGGGACGAAGGAAGGAAAGAAAGAACGAATACACCTCGCCGGATTTCTGGCCTTCTTCAAGACCGGTGACCCCGATGTCTAACACATGGGATCCTCCGGCGAGGGAGGCAAACGGACGATCTGTTGGTTGGGAGGGCGTAAATCAGGATACATAGATCGCCCCCACACTGGACGTAGCTTCCAGGAATATCATCAGATATTGCTCGTCGTGATGGGATCGCGGACGCAATTGGTGTCGCTGGCTCGCCGCGCTGCTTCAACCAATAGAAAATGCTGCGGATTGAGATTGGAATTTTGTTTTGACGGACTTCGATGGGGTGAACTATCCTTGAGCTCCCGCCGATCTGCCACTAACCGATCTGCTTGTCGTTGATTAAGTGGAAGAGATGTAAGGAATCCGGACGCCCATCTTCAATCTTCTTCTGACGGATTTCGATGGAGTGAGGATTTGGTCTTATCCCCGACAATCTGCCACGAGAGTCGATCTGCGTGGTCGATGTATCGTTCAAATTGAAGTCGACAATCGAAGAACGGGACCAGCGATTGGTGAGACCACGGCGCGCGGAATGGTGTAGATGGATAATATCCATGATACCGTGGCGTCGCTCCCGGGCACAGGTGCGGCACGGGCAGCCTATGAGTCGGGTATTGAACGCCTTGAATTAATAAAGCGCGCCGTGATATCAGGGCCACAGACAGATGGACGGTTGAGGGCGTGACGGCGTGGAAAGCTGAGCAAGGGGAATGTTCATCTTGGGCTTCCCGTGGAGGCCATGAGACAGAGATGAACAGACTCTGTTTACCTCGGGCGGTATAAGGTATAATGCGATGTCCTGCGATGTCCCGGGTCCGCAATGAATCCATATTTACAAATTGCCAGCGCCCGCAAGGATTTTCGATGCTGTGGAAGGGGCGGGTAGGACGCCGCCATACGGGAGCCAGCCAAACCGCGAAGTTCAAGCCCGCTTGCGGTCAGACTGCGAAGACGGCGTTTGTGTGAAGGAGGCAAGAAGGTCGGAGTCCAGGTCGCTTTGTTTGGCTACAGCCTTGGACAGAGGCTGTTGCCACACTTCGCGCCTTGCCCTTCACCACCGCCATGTCCAAACGGCCAGGCTCCCCCTCTGCGGGCATTGTAATAAAGCGCGCAAAAGGCACTCCGCCGCCGTCGAACCAGATTGCCATCTCCTCCGACGGCGACAAGAGTAAGGGTCTCATTCGGACGGTCCAGCGCACGAGCAATCTCGAGGCGCCCATTATCAGCCTCGCGGGGGCCCACTCAGTACGTTTTTTTCGCGCTTCCACCTCATTCGTACTCAAGCAGGCTCCAGGGAGAAATTCTGAGCTGTAGATTTGACCCCACAGGTCAAAATATTGCCGCCTGCTCGGCGGATCGGAGTGTCTGTATGTTTTTGCGATCCTTGCTGTCCGCGAAACGCGCTTAAACTCACCCTGCAGCTCTATGGCGGACGTATCCCCCGAACAACAACTACGGTCTGCTCTCCAGCCTCACAAAGGCGCCGATCCTGGACCTGCAGTGGTCGCTGTTTTCACCGACGATATACACCGTCGCGGCGGACCACACGCTCATCACCACGGACGTGACCACTGGCCAGCGCGTCCGCAAAATACGCGCCCACCGCGAGATCATCAATAGCGTGGACCGCACGATGGCGGGAGGGAGTGGGACGGAGCTCCTCGCCACAGGGTCGGACGACGGGTGTGTGCGCATTTGGGATGGGGGAGAGGACGGTGGCAAGCTCCACATTGCCGAGTTTGAGGTGGGATCCCCGGTCACGGCCGTATGCTGGAGCGCGGACGGCGCGAGCATCTACGCTGCGGCGCTGGATAATGAAATTCACGTTCGTCCCCGCGCATATATCCTTCCCTCTCTACCTACCCCCTGACGACTCCCCCCCGAAGATCTACGACCTTCGCAAAGGCACGCAGCTCTCCACCCTCACGGGACACACCGATACACCCACCGCGCTCGCGCTCTCGCCGAACGGGTCCTTCCTCCTCTCGCCCTCCTTCTCCTCGCAAACCCTCATCCACGACATCCGCCCCTTCTCGCCTTCCCCCACGCGCATCCACCGCGTCCTCCAGGGCGCCCCCGCGGGCTTCGAGCACACGCTCCTGCGCGGCGCGTGGAGCAAAAGCGACAACGGCGCGCGCGTCGCGGTCGGCGGTGCGGACCGCATGGTGTGCGTGTGGGACGTTGAGAGCGGACGCGTGGTGTACAAGCTCCCCGGGCACAAGGGCACGGTGACGAGCGTCGATTTCCACCCGAAGGAGCCAATCAGTGCGTTTTTTGTTTTCAATCTGCAACGCGAGAACTAGCGACTGATTTATCCGCAGTATTGACGGGGAGCAAGGACGGAACGATGCTCCTCGGTGAGCTCGAGCCTGGCGTCGGGGTATAGTGCGTGTGTAAGTAGGGTTACATGAAGGCAGAAAAATAAAATGGTATGGACGCCGTTTATATATTCTGGTCGACCGACGCGCAATATTTCCCCGAACATTCTCGGGCCCTGGCTTCGCACTGCCGTATCCATTGTCTCCGCCATTCTAAGCTAAGTGAGAGTCCCCACGGCCTGTCTTTCGCATGGTAACGTGTTCTCAACTGGGATCATCTTACAGCCTTCACTGCATTACTGATTCAAGCTGAACAGCTCTACTTCACAAATAACGCAGACGTCACAGCGCAAAGATCGGCCATGAGCCTGGTATGTCGGCGAGGCATGACAGGGACTTGTAACAAGCCAGTCCACCAACCGATACAACCGACCCCATCGTGGCTGGTGTACACGGCACCAACGTCGGCTTGTAAGTTGTTACCCTCCCGTGTTCTTCTCATGACAGATCAGATGCACATCCCGACAATTCAATTATAACAACCTACAGGGTCCTGGCGTCTCTCTTTCTCTCTTTCCTGTACCATTTCAGGTTGGCCATTCCATGACAAGAAGCACAGACCAACTAACTTGGCTTTAGGACATCCTCGCAGGGCGGGGACATTGACACTGCTGATTCTCTTCTTGATTCTGGAAGCACTCTGCGAATGACGGACAAAGGTGCGCAGTGATGAAAATGCGCTCTTGAGATGTTACACTGCTCACTTGTTTTGCTCACCTACCAGCACCAACGCGGTCGCAAAACACGGCATCCGTAACGCTGCGCCTCTGGTCTGCGATCCTTCACTCGACTCTGATCGTCATGCATGTGGTGCTGGCCGTCGTATGGGCACGGGGCTGGGAGCATAGGGTTACCGTCGCTGCAGAGCACCAGAAGCTCGCGTCGTTCTTTATAACCGCGAGTACGACCGCTTTTGGAACCGTCTGTCCGCTTCTCTCCTCAGGGTTACACGAATCTCATTAAATACGTTGCAGATATACGCAGCGGCGTTGGTGTTCGTGTCGCAGAGCCTTTCAATGCGGCGTGACCTGCAGCTCGACCAATTGCTAACAACCACGCATGACAACGCAGCGGCTTGGTCGGGATTCGGAGCGTCGATTCTCTACCTCTACCGCCAGAATGTGACCGCTCCTTCCCGCGCATGGCGGATCGGGGTCCTCCCCATCACCTTGTACCTTGGCACCATCCTGGGCCTCCACATCGCAACGTCGTCACTTTTCTCTTTGGTCACATTCAACACGACTCGGAACTACATCGCCTCGACTCAGGGTCTCCCTGCATATGACATCAGCCCCAATGGGTCAGTTTTGTAAGTCGACTGCACCGTTATTTCAATTGAGCCGCGTTAACGCCCTCCGCAACGCCAGCCAACAAATGGAAGCGTACGCTTCAGGATCGTTATACTTCATGCCCTCCATCCTCGGAAGCTCAACAAGTATGGGGTTGCGAGACGGTTCGTTGTACGACGTTTTGAACCCGCCCACGTCCGCGCCGGGCAATGCCACCGTGGCCGCCACGGGCTTCAGCGTCACCTGCGGGTACGCGGTGGACGTCCCGGAACTTAAACTCGATGTGTCTAGGAGGCGGCGCCGCAATATTCAAGAGGCGCAAAGTACGCATCACCTTATCGGGGGAGAGTACTGGGCAGCCCCGGACCTAGTCAACTCGTCAAATTATTATGTGATTTTCCCGACGGGTGGGTGGTACATTACTCTTCAATTTGCTTCGGCTAACAAACCTGTACCGTCCCAGACCCTGGTGTTATCAGCTCCGCGACGATCTACAGCCCCAATAACTCCATCACGCTGTACAGCACGATTCCGATCGTGGATTCCAACGGCCACAGCGAGGGCTGGTTCAATGTCACTGATCCCAGTCCGTCCACCACTGGCACGATCCAAATTTTCCAGTGTTCGATGTCCCTCGTGAATCAAACTGCGACTGTGGACACACAGTCCAATCACCTATTGTCCGTGGGGCCCGATTTCGCGAAAACTGCTTCGACGTGGGGGCCGTATGTCGCGCCGCCGACCAATGTAACGGCGGGTGCAAATGTCTTTATCGACACGGTCCGTAGTTTGAGACTCGTTTCGAGGCTTGTCTCTCCGCACTTACCCAACGTCATTAGTGGGCACGCTGGTACGATTGGATGCCCCCATCCAATCTCCCCCTGAAGAATGTGACTGACGAGTTCACTCAACAAATACTTGAGGTTTCGCCGATGACCAGTATTGCAGATCTGTGAGCGGATTCCGCATGCGCGCCTCTGGGTCGAACTTACCTCCCCCATCCTAGATACCTGATCCAGAAGCTGAATCTCCCCGCGGCCAATAGTACCAGCGACAAGCTCAACGTGACACTGCACGACGTCGAAAATGCCTTGTCGATTGTTTTGGCCTCTATGTTTTGGACATGTAAGCTAAGCCCACCTCGTCTGAACTGACTAAAGCGTACATCCAAGTGGGTCACATTTCTCCGACCCAGATCGCTGTCGGCGCTGCAGGACCGCTCTCCGACATTCCCCCACCGAAGCTCCTTCTGGGAAGTGGCTTCGTCACTGAAGATTCTATTGGGATCCGATTGGAGGTATGTACCTCAACCTCAATTCCACACTCAATTCGTCAATTCACAAGACTAATCGACCCATGTTCGTTAAGCATAGTAGCGGTATTTTACCAACCTCCCCTCCGTTATATTCCCGCAGCGCTGCTAATGCGAGCACAGGTCGCCGGCGGCCTTGCGGTCTCCATAATCCTCATGGCCCTCGTTCTACCGATGTTATTGCTGCAAAGGAACGACGACCTTCCCATCGACGGAACAGGCATCCTGCACACAATATGGTTGTATCGCAACCACCCGGAGCTCGAGACGCTCTTGTATCAGGTCGAAGAACCGACGGTGGATAATCTACGTGCGGCGGGGATGTTGCGCACGCAGTTGGTTGAGCCGGAGGTTCGGAAGGACTCGGAGAGCTCTGAGCGAGGAATGGGTTATACCAAGTGGCGTGGGTGATGGGGGGACATGTATCTGTATCTGGCTGACCGTTGTCGCGACGAAATCGCCAACCTGTTGACTCTCGCCCGGAAAATTCCGTTCACTCGGCAGCCACGGCATGTTGAACTTTTCGGCACGTCACGGCATGTTCAACTTCCGTTCCATCCTAGACCTCGAAGAGTCTCCGCGTCAGCTTTGATTCAAGTCAACCTTTGAGCTGAGATGAACCGAGAAAATGTGAGCTTGGCTTCAACCGACCTGGAGGCGAATTCCATGGCAGGCGTCGTGAACAGACGACTCGTGTGCACCATATCGATATGAGTCGTAAGGCGCGTTATCGAACAGATAAAAGATTTCAGAGTCATTATTGTACAAACACTACCGGTGACAAATGCCACAAGATACAAAGATAGCAACATGAAATAGCATGAGCGCTGTGCCCCATCGTCCGCGCGACACTCGGTCCTTAATCCGTGACCACCTGAGGGCCTCGCAAACCGTCACTCCGAGTGTAGTACCAGATTCCATTCTCGGCGTCCTGGAAAATTCGGGCAGGATCGTAATCTATGTAACAGTTGAGCGACGAATTTGAGGTCAACGTGGTCAACTTACGCGATTGGTGTGCGGCGTATTGTTGCGCAACGTATTGGTCTCGCCACCGGGTAAGACGAGCCTCATAGGCCTGCTGCTGCTGCTGTTGCTGCATAGCTTGGATTTGCTGCTGGTGAGATGCTTGGGCGTACTGCTCCTGCTGCTGCTGCATCATCTGCACCTGATACTGATACTGGATACCAAAATAAGCATTTCCCCCCCTGGACGAGTGTCAAGTACTGACGGGCAGAGGCACCTGAGGCGCGAACGATTGCTAGTAGGGGATATTAGCATCAAAATAACACTCGGAAGCTACCTGGGAAACTTACTGCACTGAAATTCAAGGGCGCCTGGCAATCATTGAGAAACTCTTCCCGTGAGTGAGAGCAATTGATAACTTACGACATTTTGGTTGGCTCTTGGTATAAATGCCAACTGCAGATGTCGACTCAGTGTCTGGCAGGTAACCCGTGGACTATCATGCAACTTACCGCGGTGGGGTCGAAGGCTGTCGGCTCAGGGTACGCCCCCTGGCGCATCGGAATGGGCCGGAACCCCTGGGAGGGTGGGGTCAGTTGGTTCCAGTGCATGCCCCCAGATAACGCACCTGTTGTTGGGAAACCTGACACGACAAACGTTCCAGCCGAATAGAGGTCTTAAGCGTAACCACTTACATTCGCGGGCGGCGACATAATGGTCACAGACTGAAATATGGATCTCAGTTTTGGCTCTCGCGAAAAAATAGTCTGCTTACGCTTTGGCCGCTGTGCGCCGCGGATCCTTGGGGATTTGACTTCGCTCGTTTCGCTACGACTTTTGCGAGAATTGCTGTGTGTAGACGGGAAGTGGTGAGAACCGAGAGGTAGGTAGTTCAGAAGCTTGCGAGGAACCTTCGTCGTTCGTGCCATGCTCTGATGTGCAGGATGAACAGTCGATCAACGAGCGGAGAGTCAACAACTCACTTGCTATGTATTCCTTGCGGCGCAAGCGGTAATTAGCCAGGTTCACCCGCATCCCCTCGACATCGTAGGCGGCCCGGCCCTTCAGCCAGTACATCTCTCGAACCGACCCAAGAATCACGGGGGTAACGGCAGGACCGCCAATCCATATCAAAGAGCTCCCGTAGTTGGTGATCTTGGGGTCGTTCCAAATCCTCGTCCAGCCCGGATGGTCCAACTGAGAAAAAGTAATCGCTGTAAGCGAGTGGAAAGTTACGTCGAGGAGGCTTCAACACGTACTGCCTCAGCTGAGGTGAAAGGCGCGAGATGAACTTCCTTTTTGCTCTTATTGACGTGAACGACAAGGCAAGGGCGGATCTTGCCCGTTGAGCCTGGAGGCGCCTGAGCAGTCGTGTCGATGTGAGTGCTTTTATGATCACAAGCGATAACCAGGCCAAGGTAAGGCTACCGCATTGTCTGGGATGGTCATGGCTGCGACAGTGCGAAGAAAGGAGGATGAGGAGGTGTTGCATCCCAGTGGTCGTCATTATATATTCAGAGTGTTGGGCCCACACACACACACGCCCTCTCTAGGCATCAAGCCCAGTGAGAACCCCGTCTGCCCGAATCTGCCACAATCTGCCGGGGCTTGCCCCTCTTCTGCCGATTTCTGCCCAACCTCGCCCAGCTCTGCCCATCGACTAAAATTAGATTTAAAACAATCGTTAAGCGGATACAACCAAGAATCCCCAGTGAAGTGAAGTCCTCTTCTCTGTAGTCAGAGCAGCGATACGATGAACCGAGTTCGAAATGTGCAAAGTCCAAGTCGGCACGGGGCTGCCGTGAAGGTACGTAACGGCCGCGCGGCTGTCGGAGCTTGAAATCCTTCTTGCTTCCTACCACCATCTCGCCCCTGCCGCCACCTTTGCGCGGCTCCGTTTCCCTGCCCGCTTCCCCTCGACCGTGTCCACCGCATGCTCTTCCACCTCGCCCACGGTGATCGCCAACAGGCCGACATCCCGACAATCCGCCAGTCTGTCGTCTTGCCTCACCATTTCCGCGTTTTTTCGGACCCATTCGCGTTTCCTCCGCCCGTTTCGCGTTTGACCGAGCCATTCATGCCTACCGAGGTCCTAGGATATTATTGGATCAACTCGACACGTCGGTCGCGTCGGAGTGAGGTAGCCGTCTCGTATTTCTGGCGTTCCGACCAATCTTCACAACCTCGCCCAATCTACTACAGGTACCCGTATCATCAGCAGGCCTCTTCTACGATACACTACCAATGGCGGCCGCCCCTCTCTCGAATTCAAGTGCGTGTTTTTGTCTACTTCTCTTCTTTCGTTGGGACCAACTGTGCATTGGTGCGCACGACTGTAGCCATCACCCGCACCACCCTCGAGCAAACGTGCTAGTCTGCGTGACGAGCGTCGCCACATCGCTCGCGGTCCTTCAACAACTCACGATCAGCCGCGCGTTCGACGTAGGCCGTTTTCCGTGTGATGCGACGCGACCATTGATCTGCGCTCGCCCTCGTACATATACCGGCACCGCTAGCGACGCTCGGGCCTCCCCGCCTTATGCGCTCATTGTCCTCCGTGGGTCTACACCTTTTTCCTGCCGCTGACCGACGCCAGTGTCCGCAGCCAGTGTCGACACCGAAATGCTCCTCTCCTTGACGGCCTCCGCCACGCATCGCCTTTCTACTGACGACACAGATCCCGGTTCCGGCTTGCCTTGGCTGATTCTTTTCCACTTGTACGTCTATATGCTCCTTCGAGTATTCCGGCTGATATATGCTCCTTGAGGTTTCTTGCCGCCGCCGCAGTTGACTATGACTCTGGTGAGTAGCTTCATTTTACCTCCAACAATCCCCGTTCACTGACCATCGCTGCTATCTTGATCCCGCACAGATTGTTCGCAATGCGCGATCGCTTCCGGGTTACTGGTTTTCGAGTCTTTCTCGTGCGTCCTTGTCGTCCTGCAGTTCAACCGGTTAGCTGACTGTCACCCGTAGCTTTGCTTTTGCTGCACACCACGGACTCTGACACTATCCGACGATCTCCCACGATTGCTGTAGTTCCTCCTCCTCAACCCGACTTTACCTGTGTTTATAAGTCTGTTACTGCCTCCAGGACCTCGCGACTTCTGTCTTCACTCCACTGGGGGTCGCCGAATGCGATGTTGGTTGCGCGATGGGTCGTTTAGTACTGTCGTAGTGTAGAATCAATGGAATTTCTGTCAAATGCAGTACAAAATGCAGCAGAAGTAACGGGGCAGATCTGGTCAAACCTGAGCAAGAAATAGCAGCAGTGGGCAGCTGTCGTCAGCTATGCTTGGGCAAAACGCTGCCCAGAGTTGCCCAATTCTGCCCACGTCTGCCCAAGTTTGGCTAGGCAGATTTGGGCATATCCTGGCAGATCTCGGCAGACACCGTTGTCACTGTGCATCAAGCGCCGTGCCTCGTGCACCATGTGCGACGGGGAGTTGACTCGGAGCAACTTTCCACGATGAGAACCTCGTGAGAACGAAGATTGAACAACGATCAAGTTCAAATGGAGTTGAAGGGGTTCCATTCTGTGCCATCATGCATCAACAGTCGTTGTCACAAACGCACACAAGGCAGAAATTGGCGCTCGATGTTTCCCCGTCCCATCCTCCCCTCCATGGACGATTCAGACGACATTCGTATCCAATACTGGGCGAAGATCACCCCGGACGCCCACCACTCCGTCGCTTACCTCCAGTCGACGTTGGCCACTTCCGCCGCCGCCTATCTGAAATGTGGTCAATATCTCGCCCTCGTGGAGCTCCCGACCGAGAACGACTCGCCGACCGTGGTGGCGTATTTTGTTCAACCTGCGCACCACCCGCTGCCCACGTCATATGTAGCAATCCTGCCCTGTCGACTGGGCACGCGCGAACCATTGATTCCTGGCTTCGACTGGCTGTTCGGAGAATGTGTGGTTGATACATCCCAGAAACTCATTTTTGACCCTGTATCATCATCCGATTCGGACGCCTGCTTCCAAAAGGCACTCTCCGAGGAGTCATCCCGTTTATTTTGTGCGGCCGCAGAGGCTGACGACAACGAGCGACAGCAAAAGGAGTTGGCCGACCGTCGGGCGTGTAAAAAGGCAGATCAAGAGGCTGCAGGTTTCCCGGCGGATGAAGATTCGGCGTGGACGACATTCAGCCTCAAGAGCACCCTAGCCGCCACGCGGCCGGGACATTTCTTCCCCCCGTCGTCGATCAGCGCCCAGATTCAGTACGATTTCGAAGCCCTGCGGGAGCTGCTGCCAGCTAGCCAATGCTTTAGCGACGTGAAGAACGTGAAGAGGTACGCTTCTTTAATTGTCCTTCGACGAAATCCTTATCGTAGGTCAGGTTACGGGCGCGTTTTTCTCGACTCGGAACAGAGAGAACTATACTCTGGACCATGAGCGAGGTGTGATTATTTCCCTCGCCCGTTGAGCTCCCACTGACTTGAAAGCAGGCATCTGGCGCCACATCGAAGATATCCGAAGAACACAGTACTTCAGACTTCGAACAGTCGGCTCTGTGTGATTTTTCGACCACTTTCGAGCGGCCCATCTCTCCCGACCAAGACGCTCCTGTGCCAGAGGTGGTTGAGGACCCCGAGGACGACCTCGATGACTGGTGGGGCGGTCGGGCCTACGGGATCAGTTATATATTTCCAGCACCGCCGGTAGTTGAACCGCAGTCGTTGCAGCTGATCTACTTCGATGTTTACGGGACTCTGATTGTACGTTTCTTTGCCGTTTTCCCCCGTTCACCGCTGCAATTTCTCTTCCCAGGATAGCGAGTCTGGGATATTCTGTGCGCTGAGCCCCCTCCTCGCTCGATCCTCGTATTATGACTTCGACCGTCGTGAGGCCCTCTCCATGTATCATGAGGTTGAAAGCGAGCTGAAAAGCTGCGTACCTACCGCCCCTTATTTGGAGATCCTCGCTCAGGCGCACCAAGAAATGGCACTGCGGCTCGGGTTGACTTCCTCGGCAGACGAATCGTCAGCATTTGCATCGTCTCTCCTCGACTGGCCGCTCTTCCCCAACGCCCTGCAGTCCCTGCAGACTCTCCGCGCTTCCATCCGCCTGCTCGTCGCGATTGTCGACATGGACCACGACACTCTCGTTAAAACGAGCGCCTTCCCCATCCTGGGTCCGTTTTTCGACGAGGTCTGGTCCTGGGACCTACACCACGTCTACCGCCCCGACCCGTACGCATTCGGCCCCACTGTCCTCTATCACGACAGTGTGGGCGTTCCGCGGTCGCAGCGCTGTCTCATATCGGATACCCTTTTCGACCGTTTGGATTTTGGGTGCGAGGTTCTGGTCCCGGCAGTGTGGATGCGGAACCCCGCGGGTCTCGCTGCGGGCCTTCCGTCTGCTGATGCGTCGTTTGTCTGGAGAACGGTACGGGATTTGCCTGGCCTCGTTTCGGTGATCGTGGCAGAGAAATTTGAACCCACGCTAGTAGTCGGTAGAGCTGGGGGAACCCGACTAGACAAAGAATAAACGCATGTTTCCTTATCGCGCGTGGGTCGTGTGGGACTAATCTCCATCTATCGCACAACAGCATTTCACCACGGGTCCGATAGCTTCCACGAACGCCCACAAGAGTCCACGCGGTTCGTTGTTCAAAAAATCAAGATCCTGATCGTCGAGCGTTTATTTAATCTGCGCTGGAATGGAAGCACGTCGCGACGCCGGGGGTGGGCGATTCCGTGGCTCATGCCCACTCGCGCGCCGCTCATGAGATCCGACAAGGGGCCGCCGGTTCAGTTGGGGGCTTTCACTCTCCATTTGGCCTCCTCTCGTGCTGACTGAGCGACCAGTCGCCTTGGCGGTCTGCGACAGCGGGTCCGCGCCGCTCGAATGGACTCATGTCATCCATTGAATACATTGAGAATTCGCCACCAGTAATGCGGACGAGATTCTCCGTTCCCCGATAAATTATATTCCTATAGTCATTCACACAGGGAGGCGCAGTCATATGGCATGAAGCGCGGGGTGAGCAAAGGAAGCTGAAATGGACTTGTTGATCACCTGTAAGCCGCTATGCTGCTGGCAGCCTGGATGTTGTCCGCATAGTTCCCGTTAGTCGATCCGCAAGTTCGATGAAGGGATGAGTCGTTCAAAGTCGCAGACATGGGTACTATGCACCTGTGTATGTGAGGTTGACGCTCCAATCCGAGTCAGAGGCCGAGTTTCAATGCGTTCAGAATATCCTGAGTCCAGAAGTTCCCATCACCTCGGCAACCCACGGCATGGTGAACTTTCGGCACGCCACGGCATGTTGAATTTCTCAATAATGATGTTCAACCTCAACTTTCGTCGTCGATACGTTTCGGTGCTTCAGGTGTATGTGTTCTTTGCTCATCCTTTAATCAAATCACATACTCAGCAATACCGTCAAACTCAACGACCTCAAAGGACAAAAAGAGAGAAAAAAGATGTAGGACCCACACCATCACCGCTCCAGTGACATCGGTTGTCACAAACACACACCAAACGCCCATGAGCAGAAATCAGTCGCTCAGCCCGTCGGCCCCTTCCCCCTCCGCTCCCTCCTTGGACGATTCCGACGATGGCCTTCGTATCCAATACTGGGCAATACTTTCCCCATTACCCCGCCATTCGGTCGCTTACCTGGAATCCCCACTGGCCACTGCCGCCGCCGCCGCCTTGAAGTGCGGTCAATACCTCGTTCTTGTCGAACCTTCACGCAGTGAACACTTTACTTGCGCGGTAGCGTACGCCGTGCAATCTGCTCACCTTCCACTTCCTGCCACCTATGTCCCAATCCTACCGTGTCGGCTGGGCACGCGTGAACCACTCGCTCCCGACTTCGACTGGCCCTTCGGAGAGTGCGTCGTCGACACGAGTCAAAGACTTGTCTTTGAGCCGGTTTCGCTCGAATCAGAGGTCGACGTCCCGAGAGCTATGTCCGAGGAAGCCTCACTCGCGTTTGCTGTGCTTTCCGACGCCGACGACTCACAACAATTACGAGAAGAGCTGTCGGAGCGGCGGATCCGTAGGAAGACAGAGCGCGAGGCCGCCGGATTACTGGATGACGACGGGCGATGGACCACCTTCAGTCTCAAAAGCACTGTCCCTGACACGCGGCCGGGTCAATTCTCCCCCTCGTCGTCCATCAGCGCCCAGATCCACTACGATATTAAATCCCTGCGGGAGCTTCTGCCGGCTAGCCAATGCTTCAGCGACGTGAAGAACGTGAAAAGGTGGATTTTCTTACTCCACTTCAGCGGCACTCTGACTTACCTCCGGTCAGGTTGCGAGCGTGGCTTTCCCGACTGGGAACAGAGAGGACCATACTTTGGACCATGAGTGAGGTATGATTATTTCCGTTGCCCATTGGATTCCAACTGACTATCAGTCAGGCATCTAGCGTCACAACAAAGGTATCCGACGAACACAGTACTTCAGACTTCGAACAGTCGGCTCTCTGGGATTTTTCAACCACTTTCGAGCGGCCCATCTCCCCCGACCAAGACGCTCCTGTGCCAGTCGTGATTGCGAACCCCGAAGACGACCTCGATGACTGGTGGGGCGGTCGGGCCTACGGGATCAGTTATATATTTCCAGCACCGCCGGTAGTTGAACCGCAATCGCTGCAGTTGATTTACTTCGATGTTTACGGGACTTTGATTGTGCGTTTTTTTTTGCTGTTTCCCCCGTTCACCGCTGCAATTTCTCTTCCCAGGATAGCGAGTCTGGGATATTCTGCGCGCTAAGCCCCCTCCTCGCTCGATCCTCGTATGACTTCGACCGTCGTGAGGCCCTCTCCGTGTATCACGAGGTGGAAAGCGAGCTGAAAAGCTGCGTACCTACCGCCCCTTATTTGGAGATCCTCGCCCAGGCGCACCAAGCAATGGCACTACGGCTTGGGTTGACTTCCTCAGCAGACGAATCGTCCGCATTTGCATCGTCCCTCCTGGACTGGCCACTCTTCCCCAACGCCCTGCAGTCCCTGCAGACTCTCCGCGCTTCCATTCGCCTGCTCGTCGCGATTGTCGACATGGACCACGACACTCTCGTTCAAACGGGCGCCTTCCCCATCCTGGGTCCTTACTTCGACGAGGTCTGGTCCTGGGACCTACACCACGTCTACCGCCCCGACCCGTACGCATTCGGCCCCGCTGTTCTCTATCACGACAGTGTGGGCGTTCCGCGGTCGCAGCGCTGTCTCATATCGGATACCCTTTTCGACCGGTTGGATTTTGGGTGCGAGGTTCTGGTCCCGGCGGTGTGGATGCGGAACCCCGCGGGTCTCGCTGCGGGCCTTCCGTCTGCTGATGCGTCATTTGTCTGGAGAACGGGACCGGATTTGCCTGGCCTCGTTTCAGCGATCGTGGCAGAGAGATCTCAACCCACGCTAGTAAGTAGCTAGCAGGGCTGAGGAACCCAGGTGGACCGCGAATATATCCCGTGTTAGTCGTGTGCCAATAAGTAATCGCGGTTGTAAGTAAACCAGAAGACATGTTCTCCACGGATCAGATAAACCAAAGAAATGACCAACATAAATCGCGCCCTTAACGGTTAATCAAACGGTCGGTGCAGGCACGGTAGGTACTCAGATGGGCGAGCGGACTGGAATATTCCTCCATGAATCTCAACCGTGGGAACTTCATCGGACTCCATCAAATCTGCGGGATGTGAGTCGCTGAACGAAGAATCTGACGGGATGACGGGGGAAATGTGCCTGGCCACCAAAGGAGTTTGATTTTTCTGTGGTGCGCTCCCCCTTGATGCTTGTAAACAAGTTGAATCCGCAACTGTGAAATCTTTCGCCATCTTTGCGCCACTTGCTCCTCCCGTTTCTCAACAGTGTATTTAACAGTGTATTTCTTTCCGCAAAGGTGTGTGTGTTTTCCTCGAATGCAGACTCAGTCTTGCTCCGCTTTTACCGCGCCCGAGGATTCCCATCCCTCAATATCAATGTCGGGATCTCGAAAGAGGCTGCGGGAAAATTCCGGAACAAAAGAGGGCGAGCCCAGTGAAATGGGGAACGAAGGAGCCGATAGAAGGTCGGGTGGGAAACATCGATTTAAAACCGAAAGACTATCGAGTTGGAGGGCTTTTTCGTGTCGTGAACATGCTATCTAGGTAGTCTCCCTGATTTGCGCCTAGGGGAAGATAATTACTAGTCTCTTCTAAACAGACTCTACAACAAAAAAATCTCGTACCTCGATTGTTGTATTACACCACAAGGGAACAAGGAGGAGAACAACAAGGAACATGTTGAATCTAGACAAGGCATTCAATGCAGCCAACAAGGGCTCGGATAGGAAAGGGATGTAGGTCCGTGTAGGTCCCGAGGTGTGGCGTCCGGTGTGGCGTCCTTCTATATAGACCCCTGGTGCTGTTTGATCTCACTCACCAACAACATGTCAGTAGCCCAAAAGCTTCAGGGAGGCAACATCGAATCCTTCCCCAATGAAATCCTCACCGAAATTCTCCTGCACGGGGCTTCCATCCTCCCACCCAACTCTCCCGACATGGTGCCGTTCCCCACGATAGCGTCTTGGGTCTGCCATCTGTGGCGCGAGCTCGCCCTCGCTACTCCAGACCTGTGGACAACCATTCGAATCAATGACAACCCCGCATCTGTCCGTGTTGCCAACCTCTACGTTGCACGGGCACACGACCGCCTGCTCGACCTCACTATCACCCTGCCAGGAGGGCCTCCCTCCAGCGACTACAGCAGAGTCCCCCGTTTCACCCGCATACTCCTGATGTTGGAGCCGCACTGGGCACGTTGGCGCACACTCGCGCTCGATGTATCGCAGAACGATGGCAGTCGGCTATCTTTCTGCCTATCGGAAGCATATGCCGCCAACCCAGCAGTTTTCACGCACCTCACACATCTGCGTCTTGACGGGGACGTGAGAAACTTCCCAGCACCTCTGTTCTCCGGGTTGAGGGGCTACCGGTTGCAAAACACTAGAGGTCTCGTGTTTGAAGTCGGCGAGAGCATGGAGTTGCTCGATACGCTTGACATCAACGCGACCAATATCTTGGAAGACAGCAGAAGTCAAGTTGAATTTCGGCGAGCTGTGGCAGTAATGCCGCGGCTCACTACCCTCGTGCTTCGAGAAGTTCCTCGGCAAACACTCAGAGAGGCATTTGAACTCCGGACGGTACGCTCACTAGCTGTCCAATTCATCCGCTTCCCACCGGAGAGTCTGGAGGTACTCACTGCTTGGGTTAAGCTGCCCAAGCTCGAGTACCTCGAGCTGAAGGACACGCTCTCCGGGTCATCTCAGGAAGAGCCTACCAATGCCAAGGTTCCTTCAGTTGTTTGGAAAGACCCACAATTCCCCTCGGTGCATACTCTCCGACTCGTTGGTACTAACTTGACCCGACGCAGACTGGCGCTCTTGGAGATAATGTGTCCCAACATCACGACCCTTGAGCTGGTCAACATCACCGGGACTGATACCCTCTCAACGGTATACAGTTATAACGCTTTTGGTTCCATACCCTCCCTGCATTCCGAGCTCGCAAGTGCCACTAACAGGGAGGATAATCCACACTGGCCCTCCCTGAGCACTCTCAGAGTGGACTCGGCCACGTTTGGCCCATGGGTTGAAAGCTTTACGGAGAGGCGCTTCCTGTTGCGTCAAGATCGAGGATTAACTTCCCTTGCGTTGGCGCCAGGTCCAGAGCGAGACGGACTCCCCGCCAACCTCACCGCGCTCCTTTTTCGACATGCGGTCTGCTGGAGGGATTTACGCAGCCGTTCTTCGATGACGGCTCTGACTTTCAGATCACAAAGTCACAAGGAAGTTCAAAAGAATTACAGCAGAAGGAGTAGATGGAGGGCGGAGAGTATCAGCTAGCTGCTAAATCATCAATGATCACCTTGCAGGATTTTTCTTGGATCTTCTGTGCCATACGCACATAGTTTACCTACTCTGCGTAGAACGTGGATCTATATAGTATCATTTGCAATAGTCTCTCGTAGACAGACGCTACAAAAAACTATCTCGTACCTCGTTATTTTGTAGTCTGTTGATAGCCGGCCACTCTCGATCGCTGCTCGGCTTATTACCAATCACAGGTTTCTCGGGTCTTGTCCAGGCCTGCACAACGCGTTTTTCGTGTCGTTTCTTGCCTCAGCACACTCAGTAGACCTGACTGAGTATTTCTTGTCACTACATTGAGGTGTAAAACCTCCGGAATAAGGATGCCGAAATTTGATGGCCCGGCACCGGAAAAGGCCGAGGTCTTGCTTGGGTCTTGGTTGAATTTTAAACGCGACCAAAAAAATATTATGAACCTTCGAATGCGTCGGAATGGTACTCATAATGACCGATTTTGCAGAATTGCATCTCCTTGGAATGTTGTTGTAGCTGTAGAGACTGAGAAGCAAAAAATTGGCTGACTAAAATTGGTCAGCATTGGTAATAGGCTGAGCACCCTGCTTTGGCCCGCGCTCAACTCCAGACTACATTTGCAAGGCATTGAACAAAAAGAGCTCCGTACATGGGCTTGACTTTATCGTTAATTGATCTTCCGAGTTTTCAACTTCAACCGTTGTCCTTGTTTGGGCGTGATCCGCAGTTCGGCGGTGTCGGCACTAGTCGGCTGGTAAACTCCAGCTACTAGTACATTGGACGAGGCAGACCTATGGCTTGCCTCGGGTTCGTCGAGTAACTTTCCCGGACGCGCCATCGAATACGGAAGTACTAGTTGACTGTATGTAGAATCGACATTCGACTCGGTGTAACGTACAAATCCGCAGACGCTGGCAGTTTTCACTTGGATTTGTTCAGCCTTCCTCGCCTTCGCCATCTCGCAGTCACCCACCTCCGCGTCCCGCTGGATAGCACCCATTAGGGTACCAGACTGATAGGGTGAAGACCTCCAGTGCGCCGGGTTTTACGCCCAAACCCAGGCGTCCCTCGCTTCGAAACCGGTGGAAGACGCTTGAAGGAAGACGGTTTGTTGCGTCCGCACCTGTCGGGCGGCATCAGGCGACACAGATTTACCCTTTCCGTCAGGCAGCGTCGTAGTTCTCCAAAAGTAGAACAAGTAAAGTCCTTCTACCTGACGATCCTCTGGGCTCCTCAGATTTTATTGAGGAATTTCGAGTACTTAATCGGCGAGAAATTGTTCGTGGTTCCCACGGTTCAACATGCTAGCTTTGCATTGAGCATGAATGCAGTCTTCCTGATCAAACACTATGTGTTGAACGCAACTCACCTAACATCTGGCATGAATGGACATTACAGCGGAACTGTCCGTCTTAGCTTATCTGTTTGCATAGCGTTCCCGTCAAGAAGGTTACGACCACGACCACGACCACAACATGCACTCAGATGGTTCTGAGCTGTGCGAACACATGACGGCGCAGCTTGAGTGGTGCTGCTTGACTCCTCCGTGACCGACCTGCAAACTTGACTGGAGACATTTGATTGCGCCGTCCGTGCAACGACATCTCTAAGCTCTTCCACGACATCCTCCTCACTGATCCACGGTGCATAACATTGTAAGTATGATCTACACCCATCCAGTGAGTGTCGGTGGATCATCGTGCTTGCTCGCGAGGGGAGGTTGTGCCTGGTGTTTGAATTCAAAACGGCTCCCAACTGAACCTCTGAATCATACGTAGAGTCACGGTGAAATTCCCCAACTCTGGAATCTCCGACCGAGGACATAATTTTGTTGGGGGAAGAGGCCGCTGGGCGTATTTCTGTCAAGTACGTCGTCGGAGCTCCCGAAGTCTATAGTCTATCGGAATTTCCGGAGTGATCTCCGAAACTGCACCCCTTTTGATTTCCGATTCGCAACGCTGTTCTCCGAGTCTTTGCTTCCGTTTCCATCTGCTTCTGAGTTCTATTGGCTCGGTTCCGGTGTTTGTGGTGATGGAATACACCCAATTGGGTGTATCGAGGCCGAAAAGGGTGTATCGGTTTGATCTCGTCCAAAACGGGTGTATGCAGAAGATGCAATCAAATGATAGACTCAATTCGGTGTATCCGCGTGATGGCCGTGTTGGGTTTATCCTGTATGAAGCTTTTTGCACCTCTCCACAGGCAGATATGGGGTTCATGAAGGCAGGGGAGGTTAAGGGTGTTTCAAACATTGATTCTGTTATTTTTCCGGACACCATAGCGAGGTCAGTAACCAGAATAACTTCCGAATAAGTAGTATGAGTGGCGGAAAATGGTAGCTCAAAGCTGGTAATGCTGCACACAGTCACTCCCCTCGTAGAAGTCTACCTGGACCGTGTCCGAGAGATATTTTCTGTTCTTATTTGTTAGATCGTCTTGTCGGGCTTCTCGGCCCAGTTTCCCCGAGTCAATTTCCCTCTATAAGCACTAGAAACAGAGTGAGTTTCAACAAAAAACATCTTTTTCTGAGTAACACCGAGGACCTTGAGCCAGAATTGGAGCCTACAAGGTGCAGAAACTGCCGCAAAACACACATTTGTTCCCCGCTTACACATGTCCTCGCGCTCCTGCCCTTGCCCCGGATGGCGCCAGAAAATTACACCTGCCTGCTTTGCAGGTGAAGAATCGAGGCTGGGACTATACATTGCCTGAACAGCTGCATAACACCGAAATTTGAACTCTTGAATTATTCTCAAGAAGAGAGGCCGCGCAGCGTGGAAAAAATTAGTTTAGATCCTTGGAAAGCTAAGGAATTTGGGGCGGAAAGCAGGGGTGGTTGGACTCATAATTCCCTCTTTCCTCTCTCTCTTCTCTTTCCTTTTTGGGTGTATTTCTTTTACTTTTTGGGCCCCCACAAACACCATTACCGAGCCGTTCTATTCGCTTGCTCGAGGTGCGATTCTGTGCGATTGCCGTCGGCACTATCCCCCCAGTTTTCAAACACTAATTATCGTCGTTTCCAGAAATTTATGCTCCAAGTCTGCGGGAAAAACAAACTGAAGAAAGAGAGGGCAGTGGATTTGGCCAGATCTATGGGAATTGGTTGGCGTCCCTCGCTCTGAAAACGGTGGAAGACAGCTTGGAAGACGCAAGGGAGACAACTTGTTACGCCATCGGCCGTCGGTATCCGTCGGGCGGCATCAGCCGACGCAGATTTACCCTTTCCGAGACTGCACTGCTTTTTCGTTAACGCCGTTCCGTTCTTCTTTGCGATGCTTCTGCTTCCATCCGCTTCCGCGGGACTCTGACTGCCTGCTCGGGGCGCGCGATTGCCGTCGGCTCAAATATTCCAATATCAACCTCAACATTCACATCCTAGGCCTGTGATTGTCTTGCCTCCCATTCATTCCCATGTCAATTGAAGGGTCGAGTCCACGAACAGCCTGACCTTCAACAATCTCTGGGAACAGAAGCTGGATTGTCTGCATCTTCACGCCGACGCACAAGGCGCCTCTCATTCCAGACGTGGATTCTCTCGCACTTGGGCGCGCGCGTGGACGTCCAACGGGCAGTTCAACAGCCAACTGCGTTCGGAACTGCCTGATGTCGAAGGCGCCCTTCGATAACTTTCACACCACTCACAGCAAGACCAATTCGCCAACCCTGCAAAGCCCCTAGCCACCACCTGCAATATTTCCGGCGTTTCACGAAACTGATGCGGTTGCTTCAAATATATGTGCGGCCGTCCTTCGAAAATTTTCACGTCGCCAGGAAGTAGCCGGGAACGCGCTCGAATATATTATATCTCGCCCCCCCCACGCGCCTCCACGCGCCCAACCGTGTTTCCCAGCGATAGCGTCTTCCGGAAGCCAAAACAGTAGACTTGACAGGCACCGGAACGCGGGGGTGGGTGCACAGTGGCGCCGGACCAGGACGAACGCGCCGGGCTTGTGGCGTGGGGAGCTTTAAATTGCCGTCCATACTTATCATCCCTTAACGGCCGTAATCCCCTTTGCTTCAGCACAACCCGTCCCCGCCTAAGCACCCAACTCCGACCGCGCGCACCCGTACTAGTTCACACCCGAGGTCGCTACATAGCTAACGTCACCTCATATCCCCGACCCTTTAACTCGCCCCTTTCCGCAATATCCCCAGTCTCCTTCCTCCTCCCCCTCCTCCTTCCTGCTGCAAAAAAGCATCCTCCCGCGCACGATATCCCCCCGACGAGGTACGCTAGCCTTTTTTTTGTTCTCCCTCATCAATGATTGAGTTCCTAGAACAGCTAGCAAGAGATGCGTACAGATTTGACATATCTCCGTCTGGGCAACGAGCACCACCACAACGACCTCGACAAGACGAAAAAAACTGGCCTCGACGTCACCGCGGCAAGATACAGCACCAGCACTCGCCTGGACAACAACTATGGGTGCCACCCAATACAGTCCCTGCCCGTCGAGCTCATCTCAGAAATTTTCGTCCACTGCCTCCCCGCGAAGGTGCAGGAGCAGCACCTCCACACGCTCACCGCCCCGCTCGTCCTGACGCGCGTATGCGGGACCTGGCGCGCAATCGCCCTGCGCACCCCCGAGCTCTGGTGCTCCGTCTTCTTCGAGCACTGCAACATCCCCGCGCCCCTCCTCCCCTCCAAAGTCCAAATGCTCGAATACTGGCTCGCGCGGGGGGCAGCGCACCCGCTGACCATGCACCTGCACTACCGCCAGCCCTGCGCGCTCCTCGTCCCCCTCCTCTCCGCGCAATCTACGCGCTGGGAAGACGTCGATCTCTTCCTGCACCCCTCGACGCTAGCGGCCTTCTCCAGCGCCGAGCTGCAGCTTCCCGTGCTCCGCCGCCTATCATTCGGTTGCCTCCCCCTCCGTGACGCCGACGCGGCCCCGCTGCACATCACGGCCTTCAGCGACGCGCCCCAGCTCGCGGACGTCTCGCTCCTCCAGCTGCCCCCGTCCGCGGTGACCCTCCCCTGGGCGCAGCTCACGCGCTTCTACTGCCAGGCCGCCTCCCCCCCGGACGTCCTCGGCGTGCTGCAGCTCGCCCCGGCGCTGCAGCACCTCCGCCTCGACCTCCAGCACGCGTCGACGCCGCCCCCACTCGCGCCTCCCGACGCCTTCGAGCCTTGCGTGCACACCTCCCTCCTGTCGCTGACGCTCCACGCCCACCCCGCCGCAGCCGTCTCCATCCCCGCGCTCCTCGCCCCGCTCACGCTCCCCTTTCTGCACACGCTCGAGCTCCCCCCCGTCGGCGGCGGCAGCGCGGCGGACGACGACATCGGCGCCCTGACGGCCTTCGCCGCGCGCTCCCACCTCGGCGCCTCCCTCCGCCGCCTCGCGCTCCCCCTCGCCCCGCTCGCGCCCGGCGACCTCCGCACCATGCTCCGTCCCCTGCGCGCGCTCGAGGCGTTGGAGCTGCGCTACCCCGGCGAGGCGGCGCTGCTCGATGTCCTCCACATGCTGTCCGGCTCCTCCACGAAGCAGGATGGGATCGATGCGGAGGACGAAGGCGACGCCCTCCCGGCGCTGCGCACGCTATCCATCGACTCCCTCCGCGCGGCGGTGCCGTATTGCGCGCTCCTCGCGGCGCTGGAGGCGCGCTACGCGGACGACGCCGTGCGGGGGACCGTGCAGCTCGACTCGTTCGTCCTTACCGTCAAGGCTGCGGCTCCGACGACGACGGTGCCCGACCCGGATTTGGTGTACGTGCGAGCCCTGCGCGCGCTCAAGGCGCGGGGGATGGATATCGCGGTGGGCGGGAAGGGCGTGGTTTGAGCTGCCGGACGAGCTACGACTTTTTTTCTGCGCCTCACTTCACGTCCCTTCACCGCATCCTAATATTTTCTCGTATAACCGCAGTCATTACCTATCCTCAAAAGTAGTATCCTTTCTTCTTCACCTCACCTCGCTCTTGCTTCCATCGTCCTCGTTTATCATTCCTTATATATACTTCGAGCGCTGTATTCTCTCTCTCGTCCTAATATTTTCTCGTACCTACGACCGTAATTACTTATTGTTAACCTATATGCCCTATGCCCCCTCTACATACTCCCCTCTACTCCCCCTCTACCTCTACTATCCACGCTCTCCACCCCTCCCTACCCCTAGTCCGCGTCCGCGTCCTAGGCCCGCCGTAGTTCTACCTACCGATCCTTCAGTGCCAGGAATCGTATGTAGACAGACTACATAATAAATGTTCTCTGCACAACGCGTTTTCCGCCGCCTTCCCGAATTGTCTTGAGCAGGATGTATGTATGTATGTACGACGAGGAAGCAGAGGAGCGAGGAGTAGGAAGAGAGAGACGGAAGGAAAGAAAGAAAGCATCTACAGGGAGCAGCAGCTCTACGCAACATACGCAAACGTATCCTTGCTCCCATCCACTCGCTCAATGTACTCCTTCTCGAGCAGCGTCTCGATCGCCTTCTTGATGTCGGGGATCTTTGGCGCGAAGCGCTGCGAGATCTGCGAGATGACCTCCTGGATGAGCGCCTGGTTCTTCATCGTCTTGCGCGCCTTCATAATCCTGTCGTTGCGAGCGCTTCAGTATTCAGTAGTGAAAGAAAGGAAGGGGTACACGCACCGCACAATCGTCGCCTGAATCACATACTTTCGATCCTCATCCACCGCCTTGAGAACATCCCCCGTCTCCGCCTTCACCTCCGCCTTAATCGGCAAATTCAAATTCACCCTAATCTTCTTACTCTTAAACCCCGGATTCAAATCATACTGCTCCTTCTCCTCGTTCACCAGCACCTTGGCCTTGACGAGCAGCGCGAGCACCTGCGCGAGGATCTCCGCGCTGATCTTGGTCGCCTCCTGCAGCTCCGTGAGGGAGAGCGTGTCGTTGCGGTTGTACTGCAGGAGCACGGCGGCTTGGTACGCGGACGTCATGAGGATGTACTTTTGGTTCGTGTAGTTTGTGCGCAGCTCGTTTTTGGAGTAGTTGTGCAGCCAGGTGAGCTTGCGGCCCGAGTGCTGGTGGCGTGTGTTTGCGTTAGGATCGATATTGAGAAGAGGAAGAGGCCGACGCGCACCTTGGTCTGGTAATACCGCGTAAACCGCTCAAAGGTCGGCAGCAGCTCCGGCGGGAGTAGGAAATCATGTGCTGGCGGCGCGAGCGGCCAAAAGTTCGTCCCTAGCACCATGATGCTAAACGCGATATCCATATCGTCGTGGTTCTGCGTCATCCGCTCCTTGAACGAGTCTGTCAGGTCCTTGGACAGGGACATGTCTGTGCATGCGCGCGTTAGCGCTGGTAATCTTATCAAGGAGAGCAGCGCACGACGCACCGGTAAACATCCTCTGCAGCTTATTCGTATACTCAAACCCACACGCCTCCTTGAGCTTGCTAATCATGCTCGCCTCCGCCTCGTCCGACGCGCTCACGCCGTGGATGAGCCGCTTCGACAGCTTGGTGGTATAGAACGTCTGAAAGACGTCCTTGTCTTCGAGGTATTTGAAGAGCACCATCTGCAACCCTCGCTTCAATACCGTGCACGAGAGGAGAGGAAGGAGAACGAGAAAGACTTACCACCCGATTCAGCGCCCCCTCCAAATCCCCCTCGCCCGCCATTTTGTTACTCTTCCGCAGCAGCATATCCGCATGCTTCGCCAGCAGCTCGGGCGACTTGGACGCCGACGTCCCTATACGAGTTCACGTCAGCACTCGTTCACTCGCTCACTTCCACAGCTCATGGAGGAGAAGAGGTAAGGAGGTAAGGACCAACGCACCAGTAGCCGCATTCCGATTAACAAACTCCCTACACGCCTTATCCAGCGCCGCCGCGAAGCCCGCCTCGCCCTTGAAGCTCCTCGCCACCGTCGCCGCGTTCTTCTCGTGCACGCTCAGCAGGGCGTCGACGTACGCCTTGGGGTCCACGTCCCCGCCCTTGGCGGCCGCCTCGTCGCCGTCCTCGGCCGCGGCGGCGCCCTTCTTCGCGGGTGTGGGTGCTAAGGGTGGTGGACGTTAGTAAAAGAAAGAAAAGAGGAGGAGAAGGATAAGGAAAGGTGGATGGGGGCTTTGTGTGAGCGCTACCGGCGTGCCTCGGAAGCCTCACGGCGACAGGCCCAGTTGGTAGGAGAGAGCGGCACAGATGCGCCAAGCACTTCGTCACGGCGCGCGACCAACACCTCTCCACGGATGCGATCGTCGTCGACACCAGCACCAGAACCGAGTCGTAACAGTGCATCGGAAGGCTCGCGGCGACATGGCGCAGTGAGAGGGCTCCGCACACACCACCAGGAAAGGAAAAGACGAGGGGTAGAGCAGGATGCAGCGACTTACTAGCCGCAACGCCCACAACACCCCCAACAGCAGCCGCCCCCGCCTTGCGCACGTGGGCCTCAAACTTGCGCCGCAGCGGCTCCAGCCCGTCGGGTATGCGCGCGAGGAGTGCGTACATGCGCTGCAGGTCCGCGTCGGCGTCGTAGTCGAGGAGGGTCTATGCGTCCAGTCGTTAGCATGATATACGCGAGCGATTGAGGAGGGGGAAGAGGACGAAGAGGGTGGGGACAAGAGAGGAGAAGGAGGCGGGCGGAAGAACGTAGAGGAGGGAGAACAGAGAAGACAAGAAGAACGGGGCACTAACCTGGAACGCCTCCCACATCTTCGGCGCATGCGCCTTCAGCAACACGCCCTCACACCTCCCGACGAGGTCCTTCCTCGTCTTCGCATGCAAATACCTCACCACCCGCTCCTCCTCCTCCCGCAACCTCCCCTCCGCCTTCTTCAGATACTCGGGGATATTCCCCGTCCCGCCCACGCCCTCCCCTTCCCCGCTTCCATTCGCCCCTTGCGCCCCACTCGTCGCCGAGGTAGAAGTAGAGGAAGAGCCAGCAGCGTTCAAAAACGCCTCCGCCTCCGCCGCATAGTAGCTCTCCGTCGCGACCAAAAACGGCTCCTCGAACTTCTCCTTGTACACGTCCAGACACTCCTTATTCGGGTCCCCGGCGTCCAAGCCAAGGGAGACGTACGAGTCGACGATCTTCTTGACGAGCGTCTGGTCGATGGGGGAGCCGTCGCGCTGGGTTTGGATGAGGCGGAGGAGGGCGGAGGTGAGGGCGGGTTGGAGGGGGGTGAAGAGATGGAGGTGCCACTGGGCGAGGGCGAGCTGGGAAGGTAGTTAGTAAAGAGTAAGGGAACGAGGGGAAGGGGAGAGAAGGTGAGGGAGGAAGAGAGGTGAGCGCGGCCTTGGCCGGAAGTGTACCCGCGGCTGGAACACCGGGAAATGAGAGGAAGAGAGAATGGAAAAGGAAAACAGTGCGGCCTCTGTCCGCGGAGAGAAAGAGAATGGACACGCGAATGAGAGAGCAGATTAGGCAATCTAGTATCTCCCTGCCGCGTATAACAACGCCGTCTGTGGTCCACTTCGCTGGCAACACGGATCACCTCGAATGAAAACGCGGACAAGGTTGCAAGAATCGGAAGGAACTCCCGTGTCCCAATAAAGTGAAACACAGCAAGACTGGACTCGGCGCACTGCCGTCCGCGCCAACGGAATCCTACTCCGCCGCCCCACGATGCGGACGAGGAGAGGCGCGTGCGGCCTACGAGCGCATCCGTCTGCAGTACGAGAACGGCGGGAAAGGAGTGATAGATGCGGCCTTAGAACAAGGTCACCAAGTACGGCCTGCAGCTGGGATCTGGCCTGTGCATATCCCGCCAGTCGCGACCGCCAAAAAGACGCAGGAACGCGTCGAGCGAACCCATTGAGGGCTATACCCTAGACGCCGAAGAAGGGCAGCGGAACGAGGAGAGGCTCAGAAGGAAGTGGCAGAGGACGCGAATGAGGGGAACGCAGACAAGGCGAGGTCGCAAGGACCGGCAGGGGTATGCCTACTCTTCTCGCTATTCCCGCGTCCAATAGAGTGAAAGACAGAAAGCGAGACTTGGGCCCAACGGTACCCAAGGCGCACACAAATGTCGCGCGAGAACGACGGGAAAGGGGAAAGAATAGAAAGAAAGTATACCCGCAGCGCCAGAAAAGGCGACAGGAGCCGCAAATAGGGCTAGGAGCGGATAAGCGTATCGCGCGCACATCCCAACGCACCAGCGCCTGCCGCCCAAGTGGCACGTCCCATTCGATCGCCAGGATGGGCGACAGGGAGTACGAAAGAAAGAAACGCGAAACGGCTACAAGGGATTGCGCGCGTCGGCCGTATACCCAGACACTGAGAAGGCAGCGGAACGCGCGTCTCCTCCGAGATGGAAGTGGCAGAAAAAGCGCCCGAGCAAGGCGGCTACGAGGCACATCGATCGTGTGCCCCACAATAGGCGCCGAAGAAAATTCGTCGCGGATGCAGGGAGTCGCAGGATACGTTTGTGCTGCGTACGCAGAGATCCCAGGCGAGACGCGCCCAGGACGCAGTCGCCGGAGCCGATAAGGCAGGATAGAAAGAAAGGGGCCGACAGCAAATTTGCGCGCACCAAAATCCGCAGCGCGCGCCCACACCCCCGACTGAATCGATCACGAAGCGCAAGCAAAGAACACACGAACGGCTACTCACCGTATAAACCTGATAAACGGCCTTTTTCCCCTCGTCCCGCTCGCGCTTGACCCAGTACCGATTAAGGTACGTGAAGAGGCGGTTGAGGTAGTTGGCGCCGGTGGTGTAGCGGTCCCACTCGGCGGCGTAGTAGCGCAGGAGGGGTTCGTCGCGGAGGGTGGATGCGTTCTGGATGGGGAGGGGTCGCGTGCGTCAGTATCAGTAGCGGTGCCGGAGTGAGTGGCATGGGGGTGACAAGGACATACCTGGAGGATGGGCTTGAAGTGACTGGCAAAGTAGTCCGTGAGCTTGCTGTACAGATCGGACCCGACCAGGTTCGCTCCCGCTACAAAAGCGCGTCGTTAGCCGTCCATCCACTCATACTTCTAACCCCCAAATTGGAGGACGAAAACGAAATAAACGCACTCCGATTCCCCTCCAGCTTGCCATGCATCTTCGTCGACGTGCAGTAATTGTACACAGTCGTGTAAAGAGAGGTGTATCCCGCGAAGGAGAGGCCAGTCTCGAGCTTTGTCATGATGTGGTCGACGCCGGCGGTGAGGAATGTCCATGTCTCGTCTAGGTCTGCCGTCTTGGGCGGCATTTGCGAGAACGGCGCCGGGGTGGGAGTCGACGCCATTGTGGGTGGAGGAGGTGAAAGAGACGGTGAGGTACAGCCACAGTGCGGCTGTGTTTAGTACCGAGTCAATCCGACTCCCGACTGCGACTGACTCTGGCGGCGTCGGCTTCGGTCCCCCCAGGCTAAGTATCTCTCTATGCACGCGCAAACTGTGGGACTGGGCTCGAGGCGATCCACGTTTCTGCCGGTTAGCCCAGTACATCCTCAAATTCCATCCTCAAATTCTTTTGGTTCTCTCCAGAATTTCGTTTGCGCATTCCCAACATTACCTGACTCGCGCCAATCTCGCGCCAGTTCGTTCAGTGTTGCCTTCTTACTCGTGTAACTGCTCGTCCGATCTCGGACGAAATTATGAACGACAGAAATCGACCGGACGACTGATTTTCCCCGATACTTCCTTCGACGGGACCTTTAAACAAGCGGTTTCGTTCCCCGGCGTCCGAGGCATGCAAATCCTCGTGGACTAGAGGGGTTCCGTCTGCGAGCTGTGGAACTGGACTCGACGTATATAAGCCATTCAAGTTTGTTTGGGTCTCGATCTCGTTTGGAGTCAATATCTGGACCATTGATATTCCCGCAACACAGTATTCGGCGCCTACATACTCTCCGCTTCCCTGTCATTCATGGGACAAACTGGGCATTTCGTGCAACGTACAAATCGAAATTTCGATTCGTCCTCTTTTATCGTCTGGACAAGGGCCGTTAGCTCCATGAATGACAGTTTCACATTCCAGCAAACCGTCTCCTGGGCGAATATAGCTGTTTGAATTCATCCTGTGAGTTATGATTCTGGTGTCGACGTCTGTCGCATTTTTCTGACTGCAGATAGGTAGCATCATGCGGCGGCCATCTCAAGCTCACCGGGCGTCGATCTGACTCCGATTCGCAGAACTACACCAGTTCGTCGTCAGCTCCAGCTTGATGATAAGTGCGATGACCATCCTCGCACGCTGTATGCTGCAGCCAGTTCTGGGGGCAATTCTCCCCTCGTTCTAGGCTGGGAAACCTCGCATCTCCTTCTGGCGTGTATGTATGTAGCCAAATCTTTCTTACCCAGGCCAGCTTACATGGTATGGTGTCATTCAATACTGCTCAACTTCCAGGTCTGTGCCCTCGAGCGGGGAGTAAGCAGACGCGAACACCGCATAGACTAGGTTCATCACCAGACCTTCAGCAATGGCGTCCTGGATTTCCAAGCTGACATTGAATTGCATCCGGCGCTGGAGCGAGCAGTCAAAGCGCAACAGCGGAACGACCTTCCGCGCTTGCTGCAAAGCGACTCGTGTTCGGATAAACGACACGATCGTCGCATCGTCCAGGTCAGCAAATTGCCTCAGCGTGAGCGTGCGGAGGCTCGGGCACAACGGCGCGAGGATATCGAGAAGCGCGGAATCTGTCGTGGCAGTATACGGCTCCTGCAGAATATGCAATTCCACCAAGGAAGGCATATCAGCGAGCACGCTCTGCAGGCTGCGGCTATCGAGCCTATAGACATTGAGTTTGAGGCACTCGATGTTGGTGGGCGGGGAGGGGAGGAGGCCGGCGGCGAGGATGCCGCGGGGGAGGCTCTGGTGCTGGGTCGTTACGGAGAACGAACGCAGCACGGGGAGCGTGAGCTGCGGTAAGAAATGGGGCCCGTCCGGCCAGACGCGGAGGTGGGTGACTGCGAGATGGCGAAGGTGGGGAAGATGGACGCGGGGGGCAAGTTCCGATGCAGTCCGGCCGAGTACGAGCTCGCAGGTCTCGAGCAGCGGGCACTGGTGGAGGATCCCGAGGGCCTCGTTGTACTCGAGGGCGGTGTAGACGTTGGTGGGAAGCTTCAAGTGTGTCAGGAAGCCCAGGGACAGCGAGTTTTTCAGGACACAGTCCGGGCTGGCAAGCTCAGCGCTCCGAAGACTCGTGCTGGCCAAAAAGCTGAGCATTCCGGTTGGATCTGCAGCCCGCCGAATACTTCCCTGCCTGAGCGCGATGCTCTTCAGCAGAGGAACGTCCTCAGGAGTGAGAGACTCGAAGTGGGAGTAATCCGAGACGGTAAGCTGTATATCTCGCCATCGGGGAGCCACGGCGAGGAGGGCGGAGAAGAGCGACGAGACATTGCAGTTGGCGTCGGATGTGCGGGAGTACACCATTGAAACGTCGAGGGGGACGCTGCCCGACCTCGAGATCCACGTAGTCACCAGATCTGCCAGGATCTGGACTTTCTCCGGGTGGGGGATGACGATGTGTATCGCAGCCCAGAGTCGGGGCGTTGCGAGAGCAACTTCTCGCCAGGGCTTGCAGATCCGGCAAAGGAGCAGGGGGGCCTCATTCTCAGAGAGTGCGGCATTCCTGAGAGACGGAAGCGTCGCTATAAAGATGCTTCGGACGATATCTTCTGGGAGTCGCCGCGCAGGTGAGACCAGCGCAAGATGAGGGTCAATGAATTCCCTGAGCTCCTGGCGTCGTTTATCGGCCTCGTCAATGAGAGACTGGAGCCGGTCGATTTCTTTCTCGATCCGTCGTAGCTCTTCACATGGACCCTCAAGCAGAGTGCGTATGTCGGCACATTCCGCGTCCGAGGGCACGGCATTCGTGTGAAGGATGTCGTTGAAGGGCGATTGCATATAACTATGAATGTGAGCCAATATTCCAATGCTTGGGGTGCTATTACACTCACAAACCCAAATTCGGCGCGAACTAGGTGGTGGCAGGAGGAAAGCCTAGCGTGCCGGGTGCAGATCTCGGATTGTTCCGTTGATTTGAACCAATGTTCGGTTTGTGATTAGAGTCGACGATAGCGATTTTTGGATCCGAATCTCATATACCTACTTATACCCCGGGCAGTAACAATAGAACGGGTAGCAGTATAGTGTACCCATCTGAGAGGTTTGGGTGAGAAGGTCGCCGACAGCGTGTTGCAATCGCGAGAATCCCTGAACCTGAATCGCCATCCGTCGGAGGCGTGAAAAAAAATCCAATTTCGCGATGGAGCCTGCCCTCCAGTCCGGAGAATCTTCTTCTGCGGCGGTTGATTACGACGCGGGTCAATAGACCTTCGAGTAAGGCCAAACCTGGACGAATACGCAGATAAAGCACCCTGAAAAGCGAGTTAAACGCAGAGAAATGCCAGGATTGTTGTCGTCCATGGTGCTCATCAGACCGCGCGGAAGAAGGACGGTGTCGTCAGCGAGTTAAGCGCGGTCCACGGGTATATTCAGATGAACCATTCACCCACGAAGAAATTGCACGCCATCGTCGATTATAATTAAGCACGACGATACACCAGCACTATGCCAGAGCATAATACACCTCAACCCGAACATTGTTAACGTGGTTACACCACCCGGGAAACTGCGCGGAATCGTATCAATCAGTCAACGGAATATAAACATCTGAACTGAATGGAAATGAACGCACTATGGCGCGTGCAACGACGGCGATCACATCACCAGCGTCAAGCCGCTCGACGAACCCTGCGCCAGCTCCCGCGCCCGAGTCCGCCGGTGCCGGTGGCGCAGGTGCAGGCCAAGCAACGCTGTGTTGGCGGAAGTTACCCGCGGCAACGACGTTGCGCTGTACCAGCCAGCGTGTGCTCGGACTCCCCTCGGCATCGTCGTCCTTTGCGACTTCGAATGCAGGGTCGTACTCCATGCCCGTGTCCGCGTCGGGTGCGTGCGCTATCGAGGAGTCGGAATCGACCGATGCGGCAGGAGGGCGTCGGAGAATTGCAGCCTCAAACCAGGTGTAACTCTGGCGGTACGTCCCCTGCGTCCCATACTCCCCGCCCCACCCCTGGTCGTGGCTCACCGTCGTGAATACCACACGCATGATTTTCAGACGCTCCATCTCTGCGTCGAGTGGTCGTATGGGAGAAGCAAGGAGGTAGCACACGTTCGCGTTGTGCGTGCTGGGGTTGTGGATGTCGTGGTACTCGACGCGGTCTGTGGTGTCCTGGACCCAGTATTCGGCGAGGTGGAGGAGGATGTAGACGAGTTCGAGGGGGAGAAGACGGAGGAGCGCGTCGCGAGCGGCGAGGAGGTCCTTCACGGATGGGGAGAAGCTTGCGTCGGGGCTTTCTGGCTCGGACATGGGAGTTTGGGAAGAGGAGGATGGGTGTTGTGGTCTGTTAATCCGCAAGGCGGGCGGGGATCAAATGCTGGGGATCAATGTTGCTTTGATCCCCTCCACCATTGCCTCGAAATTCGAATCGCTCGACGGCGCTTGAGGCTCGAGCCTGTAACTCCCTCGCAGAACGGGGAGCGCAGGCGGAATTACCACTGACGAGGACCTCGAGAACATCTACGGCAATTGAATATTGAAGGCCGCCCACCTTTACGGCGCTCTGATATTCTTTGGATATTCTCATCGACAGTAAGCCAAAGTCTTTCAAGTCCCTCCTCCACGACTAACAGAAGCTCATCCAGGTTCATCAGACTCGGCATTTTGTCAATTTGCATGCCTTGTTCGACTGCATGGGCAACCAGCGCTTGGGGACGCTCAGGGAGCAGTTCATATGCATTGCCTTGCAAACTGCGAGGGCCTGGAGCTACAAATCAACCTACGACTTTCTAGTTAGGCTCATGTCGTTCGGGAAGGCGGTCAAGGTGTGGGCGAGTTTGTCTTCACTGTACATACTAGCTCTACAAATTCCCCCGTCGTGTTCAGGAATCCGTAAATTATCCCCCGTCTTCCAAGTTTTTTTGTGAGACTAAGTATCATGGCCTTATGCGATCACAGCGACCAAGCTGTTCAGTGTTGACAATTGTAGCATACATACAACGCATGTACTTATGTGGGTACAGTGCCTACCGGGACCTCCGCAGTAATATCTCCTCCTCGTGGTGAAATCGTCTTGGAAATCGTAGCCAATAACGGGAGCGCGTAAAACCCCAAAGTATGAAACGCGATTCTATACTTGCGAACCGAACATTGGTTCAAATCAACGGAACAATGATGCACTGGGAGTCGGATCCCCTCAAGGATCCACGTGGAGAGTTACGCAAAAGAAAAACCCGCCTCCAGTCGACTCAGATTACAGCTGCAGGCCAGGGAGCAATATTCCCTGAATCGCGTGCGTCCTGCGAGGCGAACATTGAATGGCGTCGGTTGAATGGTGAAATCGGCGACCACGTCCACGGGTTGACAAATCCGTCGGATCGCATCCGCCCGGGATTCACCGCAGCCTATAATTACTCCAAAAGTCCTTCTTTCGCTCTCACCACCATGAGCTGCCCCGACTGCTTCAGAGGCGCCGTCCTCGACGGCGAACCTACCGGCGTCATTGCGGACCAGGGCGCATACTTTGCCGCTGCTCCTGAGGGCAGCAGTACCAACAAACGCGCTATCGTTCTCCTAACCGACATCTTCGGCCTCCCCCTCAAAAACTCGAAGATCCTCGCAGACTCGTTCGCTGAGCGGCTCAAGTGCGATGTATGGGTCCCTGATTTCTTCAACGGCCACCCACCTGCGACCGTCGAGCAGTTGGACAAGGTGTGTGTTGACTCTGCGTTCATTTGTCGTCGTTGAACGAACACATCTCCCAGGTGCTGCCACAAAAAGCAGGCCAGAAGCTGTCGGTGTGGGACTGGGTGGTCCTCGTATTTACCATCCTGCCGAGTCTTCCGGGCCTCATCAGGAATCGCCCCTCCGTAGTCGACGCTCGCACCATTTCCGTACGTCGCGCGCCCGGTCTTCGAGCTCACATATTCACTGCGTGCACAATTAGCTTGTCAAGGCGATTAAGGAGACCAAGAAATACGAACAGATCGGCACGATTGGGTGAGTTCCACGTCCGTGCTTGAGAATAATCCCCACTTAACGTTGGCCTGCGCAGCTATTGCTTCGGCGGCGGCATTGCACTGCGCGTGGGCGCAACCACGGACCTCTTCCAGAGCATCGTCCTCGCGCACCCCTCGCCACCCAAGGACGCCCAGCTGCGCGCTATCAAGGTTCGTGGCTCCCCTCTAGTCGCTTCCTTCCCTCTACTCGCTCCTTGCTGATTGAATCCGACTCCGCAGGCTCCGACGGCGTGGGCGTGCGCCGAGGGTGCGTTGCCCTTCCCTTACCTCCTCCCGAGACAGCTGCTAACACACACCTTCACTTGTAGACGACATGGGCCTCACCCCCGCGCGCATGGCAGAGATCGAGGCGCTCTACGCCGGCCGGAAGGACAGCGCCGACTTTGTCGAGTATGAGATCGAGACTTACAAGGGCACCGGTGCGCTACTTCCTTTGAATTTGAATTCAATAAACGCAGATGTTGACGTTGACGATGATTAGCTCACGGCTTCGCCGCACGCCCCAACCTCGCGTTCCCCGACGTCAAGGAGGGCTTCGAGGGAGCGTTCAAGCAGGCGGTGAAGTGGTTTGAGAAGACGCTTCCCGTGGCGGCGACGTAGGAGTAGGCGAAGCGGACGAGTTATACCCTACATGCATTTCGTTTATAATTATCAGAACTTGAATCGTCGTTCGTTATTGATACCTTTTGGACGACGAGTTTGGGGTCCAGCGCCGCCGTGCGATTGGCGGTCTGGTCTGGTCCCCGGAGCGAGGGGTAGCTGAGCTTTTGAATCTCACGCGTACGCGGTTTGGAATCGACATTCCATGATTCCATCCGTGGAAAGACGCGAGGTCGACTGAGTTCCATGGTCTGTGTGCTGTGTGTGTTTTGTATTCTCGGTCGTGGTTGTGCTTCGTCCGTGCGTCAGCTCTGAATCCAAGTGCTCGAAGGTGGTGGCAGGAAGCAGAAGAAATGGGAACCACCGTGGGAAGATCAATCAAAAGGCAAACTGACACAAAGTTCGCGTCTTTTGCTTCCTGCCACCGCCTTGCCAGTGGCCTCTCCCACGCTCAATTCCTTGGATGCGGTGCACTTGTGCCGCTCATGCCTGCGGGCAGCCGCTCTGGTGAAGCGCTCCGACAAGATGCTATGGTGTCGATGGCGGCGCGGCCCTTGACCTCTCCCCCTACATTCGCGCTGCGTCCGCGGCCGAATTGAACGTGGTGGAGCTATTACAAGAGGGTGGAGCTATTACAAGAGGCCGGACCCAAGGTAAGTAATTCAACCTGACCGCCGTGCGTACATGCACTGATATGTGGTGATTTATATACTAGGGCTTTCATGTGACGGCCATAGCAGCCCCCAGCCATGTCGACCCCGCTTTACTTGGTGAGAATTTCCCACAACGACGGGTTCAACGGCGTGCTGATGAGCTCACAGCCCATATTCTACGTCTCCTTGCGACACAATATCTTTCGTGAGGTGTCTCCCAATGTGTTGGCCAACAAGGTCCCCGACTATCGTCGCCGCTAGACGAAGACAAGCCGTCGACCGTACTGTTCGAAAGTTTAAGGTTTGTCTACCTTAGCTGTTTTGGCCTCGCTCACCACGGTGTTTAGCACTCGACGCAGAATTTTCCGGAGCATGTCGAAAGGGCATGGTCGAGTTCCAAGGTGCCTATCTTACCTTCGTGCGATCTGCTCACTTCCGCTGATGCACTGAGAAGGACACGACTTCTTTAATCCTCAGCCAGTGAAGCACGCCCAGGTAGACGTCGCCCTTCCAGAGACGCAGCTCGTGCTCATCGAGAAGATCCTCGCAGTTGCGTCGGTGGATCAGGGATCCGGCGCCAAGGACATACCCGGTGCTGCTCGTCCTTTGACGCAAGCACCGCTCCTGTCGAACTGAGGCAGCCCTGCGGCGGAGCTGTAATTGTTTGACTTCGGGGTACGTGTCCAGATTTACATCCCGCGTCCTGATATCGCTAACGGACGACTCAAACTTCAGATGCACATGATGCGTGGCGGGACGGAGGGAACGCTGGATGATTATGTTGATGTGGTGAGTAAACCTGGATCTGGATGGGAATTGGTGCAAGTGCATCATTGCGGGCGGTCGCAGTTGAGCCACTTGGTGGCAAAACCGGCTTGATTATTGTTCAACTGCAGTGAACGCTCTTTGGCTTGGTGATATACAATCCGGTTTTTGAATCAAGCTCCATTTTTTTTTGGATCGGCGCGCGAATCTCACAACTATTATGTGTGTTCTGGAATGGACTCAAGCGTTCTGGCGGGTGCTGAATAATCTTTTTCACAGTTGCGGTGCGAATTTACCGTGGAAACGTGAGGTACATTCTATAAACATCAGCTTGGTAGGCCTCCCGCCTACCTGGGCTCCAAGTGCGGCCGCGCGGCGGCAGAAAAATAGAGGGCCCAGGTTTGTGGCAGCCTGCGGTGGTATCTGGTTACTCCGCTATGTTGGGTTTAGTTGCTCAACTGCGACCCTCTGCAAAACCGCAGGTCTGATAGATTAACAGTCTATGTAAACAGTGGCCTGCCGTTCCTGTACCGATGAAGTTAATTAGCCTGGTATGGAATCAGCGTGCGCAAGAGTCAAGATGGGGCAAGAGGAGGAACACTGTTTCCCGAACACGACCCTGCTTTGGAGAGGGTGGGTCGGAGCGAACGAGAGAGGAAGCGCAGCGGTGACGAGCACCCGCTGCAGTGGCGGAAACACTGCTTCGGTTGATGTCCCAACGGTTAGTCTGGCGGCCAGGTTGGGGAAATAAGTTTGGACGCGCCGCCGAGAATGACGGTTGATTCCCGTTCGGGCATACGCCACGAGATGCTGGGTTGGAGGTTGATACCGAACACCTGAGTAACATCGAGGTAAAAGCAGAGCGCCTGAAGAACGTGGGCACTGCTATACTGGCAGCAGGATCGCGCGGAGCCGATTGCGCTGAATTCGGGGTTGAATAACCAAAATAGATGTCCATTTTGAGGTACTTATGAGACAGTATAGTGCCCATAGAAATGCAACAAGACGTACAAAACACTCACGCAAAAGAAATGGAGAAAAAGGGATTTCCCTGAACCCGAAATATTATCTCGGGAGTCGCATTTACCTTTTAGAGAGAACATTCCGTGCTCTTCGTGTTGCTTGAATATCCGTTCGTTTCTGGTCGCAATTCTCCAGTGGCGTCAGATGAAAGCGGTCCGCCTCTGGGCGACACCACCTTGTGGTAAGGAATCCCGCAGCCGCGGCCTGCACTAATACAACCTATATACGCGCGCAGAGGATTGTAACCCGCGTCGTGTTGGGTTCTACTGGTGCCGAAGCGGCTACGAAAAATTAACACGGTAATTGGGCGGGTGTGGCATTTTCAACCCTGTGTAATGAATGCAGGAGTGGTAGGAATTGGAACAACGCCCGATCAGAATGCGCGATGCGCGGTGGAGGGATACCTACCTGTCCCTTCGCCGAGCGTGATCTAGGCCCCAAATTCTGACTATAAAATGTACACACCGAGAAGGCAACACCCAGTTCACTATAGCACCCAAAGCAACAACCAGCACTATGAAGACCACCCTCTCCATCACCCTCCTCGTTTCTCTTGCCACCACCGTGAGCGCCATCTGTCCCGGGTTCAACTTCGGGATTGGGAACGCCATCGGCGAAGGGAACGGCTACAATCGTTGTAAGCCCCTGGAGGTGACACCTTCAACGAACGAATCTGATTCAGTGTGTAGGGAACGTCTACGACGACAACTGCAATGTTGTCGGCGGGACCTCGACCAGCGGGAACCCGTGCGACTCGGGCATCTTCGGCTGCAGCCCCCCGCCGGTCATCTTCAACAGCTACACCAGTAACGGGCTTGTGTAAGTCCCCGCCCTTGGTGGTGTTATACGGAATATTAACCTATCCATTTATCTAGCTACGCCTGCCGCACCGATCCTAATTCTGGGAGCTGCGGGAACGATGTTATTTCCGTTTGCGTGAGTCTTCTTATCCATTCTGGGGTGCAGTGTCTGATACAGTAGGATGTTCCAGTGCCGCAATGACGGAAATTAGTGTGAGAATTCTACCAAGACAAGGCGTAGGCGAACCCATGTACTAGATTCGAGACTGTGTTGAAATGCGAGTTTTATATGATTGATGATCGATTTGTGGTTGAGATGAAGAGTATCTCATTTCTTTGGAGCATTTGGAGCACAGAGACGGGCGTTTGGAGTCGAAAAATCAGCGAATATATTTCGGCGCACCGTTCATCCAATCAATACACCTCTAGGCGACCATCTCCTCTGCCAACGCGCGCAGTCGTAATGTAAGGAGTTCAATTGATCATGATGTATTGTAATCCTCGAAACAGGATGTCTTCATTGATGTCGTCCTCAATACAACGCATTCCGAGGCCGGAGTTCCCCTCGTAAAATGAGTCCTGGTGAACAAAGACTGACTAATCCACAAGCTCAATTACAGGCCCAAACCGCCCGACGTTTCCGCGCGTCTCTGGCATGAGTGGTGTCTGTGATGCCCAGCCATCCGCAGCGAGTACCTCTGCCGCAAACCCCAAGAGATAGTCGCGGTAATCATCGTCGTCGTCGTTGGCCAGCCGCCCGTAACTCGACAGTTTTTTGTCCTTCAGCTCGCCGGCCAGGTCCCCCCAATACGAGTCACCCCCCACGCCCAGCAAATCGTTCTTCATCCATACACGGTACTTCATCCCTGCCTTCAAATTCCCCGCCCTTTCATCAGGAGATTCTGTTTGCTGCAGGATTTTGTCGAGAGGAAGCGGGATCTCCACGCGGGTCGTGCCGGACGCAGGAACTGTAATGAATCCGAGGCCGCTGAAGTCAGGATCTCGCAACAGGTCTCTGTTTTCGGACCTTTGGTGCCTGACTCTTCGACGGTATGCTTTTGTGAGAAGCATCGGGCCCTGTCCTGGCGGCCCGGGCATGCTCTCGAGGTGGAAGGCACCAGGAGAACGGCCCAAACGGGGTCCAGTGCGGTGCCATCGGCGCTGATGGTGATCGCAGAATCGGGACGCGGGGAATGGAATATTTGGACGTCTGCAAGCAGCCGGAAGTGAGGATCGGGGTTGGAGAGGGAGAGGGTTATTGCGGAGGTTGAGAGGCTGACTTTCAGAATGACTTGTTCGGCGTTTGGGATCTCATTATCGTCCAGCGGATTCAACTCGCCAAGTTCCACTTCAGTATACGCCCGCGGCCTGCAGTTTATCAGACTGACCGACACGGATGCATCAGCCTAAGTCCGCTCACCCTTTTGTTCGTGGCATTGGTTCTGATTTTCCCTGGTGAACGTTTTATGTGGGTGCGTATTTGTTGAGTTGTCGGCGGTGTTTAGCAAGTTCGGAACGCCATCTAGTTATAATTGCCGCTCCGTTCTGAATGGACCACGGTGAATGCGAACCCTCGGCTTTGACTGGACTTGAACGGGATGCCATACTGTTTCTGGCCTTCCACCGTGGAGTTGGAAGTGGATGCCGTTTCGGGCGGACGTCGGGGAGGATGGAGAGTCGGAGGAGGATACGGAGAGAGAAGGCGTTGAAGGAGGTGCGAGAGGGTGGGTATGCGCATCGATACGTCGGCTTAGGCGGCTCTGCAGTCAACGTGGCCATTAGCATTGATTGAACCAGAAATGCAAAATGGCAAGACTCCTCGAGGGCAAGGTCAACCCTCCGGCTTTCATCAGCGACGCCGGCGGATTGGGATGATACTGCGCCCACGCGGGCCCGTCGGATTATCCGGCAAAGAGTTGTGGAGTAAAGGTGAAACGTTCTGTTGGATCGTCAGTTTAACTACTCTTGGAACAAGGGACGGATTATTCCGAATTTCCACTGTTCAACCCCGCTTTATCCTTGGTCATATGTTCTCCCGCGATACGCATGATGGGCACATTCGGAACGTTCGGGTACCTTGTCCGCGAAATGAACTCCGTTATCTCGGCCAAAGCGATCTGGAAGACGAAGAAGACGTTCGCGGGAGTAGTCGAACAGATGTGACCCACCGCAAGGCCAATAATTCCTTGAAAAGGAAGATCTGTGGGGACTTACTGCCACCGAAATGGTAAACCCGCTGTTGCGATCTTCGTCTGTACTGCCTTGGGCCTTGGCGTATATCAGTTGAGCCGCCCACGGTGCGTTGGCGTTCCCATCCCATCCATCATCGTCATCAGTCGGAGCCTCAAGAGCTCATCCCTTGGTCGGACGCAATGCTTGAGGAAGAACTTGAGGTCCAGCCGCCCTCGGAGGATTTGCAGTGGCCGATGTTCGTGACAGCGGTGGAGCCAGACCCGAAGGTGATTTATCAGTAGTCGTCGAATCGGTGGACCAAGATCCGGCGCTGACGATGTCGTCCCAGGCGGTGAACCGCGCGCTCCTCCTCATCCAAGGATTCGTCCACAGCGAGCATCTAGCGGACAGCAAGTGGACGCTCTTCACGACCACGGAGATCCCATCCACACCCCCGCCGCCCACGTCGTCCCCCGTCACGTCAGAATTCCAGAACGCATTCGCCGGCGCCTCGCTCGAGGAGGTCAACGAGTTCATGAACGCGCATTCCGCCGAGCTCGACGAGATGACGTTCACGTTCGAGTTATGGATGGTCTTAGACGATCTGGGCCTCAAGACGGGGACGTGCGTTATCTGCAAGCACCCGTACAGCGCCGGGGACGACGACGAGCCGGCGACGTGGGGATATACGGACGATTTCGAGGGGCTGCGGGTGCCCTTGAGCGAGGGTTGGGCGGTCTTCGCCAGCCTGTATACCGGACGGGAGTTTGAGGACTACATTGCGGGTGGCGAGTGGCCCGACGGGACGTATCGGTTTGATTCACAACAGTGCAAAGAGAGGGCTGATCCAGAGGTGTTGGAAAGGAAGGAGAAGGCCTGGCAATTGTGGCGGAGCGAGGGGGTTGTTGATTGAAGGACTGTTCTTTTGTGCGGAACGAGGGATTTGTGGATTGAAAGGATTGTTCTTTTGTGGCGGAACGATGGGTTTGTTGATTGAAAGGACTGTTGTCCCTATGTGCTGTACATGTACGTTTGTACCTTTTCTCAAATGGTGTCCAATTTCCCAGACAATGTTGTCGTCCCCCTGGCAGTTTCAAGCTTTCAAGCCTGAGCAGCGAATTGAGTCGGATCGTGCAGTTGCAGTTCGGCGACATTCAGAAAGAATTGAGTCTTCTCGAAAGAGAATCTGGTTTCAAGACGAGAACGAACATACATCGGCCGTCCTTGCGATGTTCCACGGAGAAGTTCGACGAGTCAGGATCTGTCAGGAATCGCGCTTCAATCCGGATGTCGGACGATTTTTGAAGACAATTTCGTTCTTGCTTTTTTCCTTCCAGTCTTTCTTGCTCTTAGTGGGGGTTTGGATCCAAAGCCCAGGAAGGTGACAGTGAGAAGTTTACTGTGTCATAACCGGCCGCGAGAGAAGAGAAGGTGGAGAAGGAGAGTTTTGAGTTTGCTTGTGTTTGGCAAAGGCTTCCCGTCGGCCTCTTTCGGACTCAAACTTCAAGAAAGTCCTTCTCCCTGTCCATGCCATTCACGGCTCCAGAGGCTCTGGAAAGCAGATAGAGGACTCTCAGGCTCACCCCTACTTCTGCTGGCTGCATCTGGTGTCTTTGAATCTCGGTCTCTGCAGCAGAATCGCGATATCTTTCAATATCTAGTGGCATGGCTTTACTTCTACACGCTCGCGGGGGAATGCGTTTGAAGGGCCCGAAAACTCTCTACGGGTGCGCGATCTCCCTGGTCGAAAATACCCGTGTAATCGAGTTCCCGGCAGTGCAGCTTTTTCGAGCTCATCTCGTCATCGAAACGACCTTCCGCTGTCGGGAATCCGTGTCTTAGAGCTCGGTCAGCTCATCGCGGGCCCATTTGCGGGCCAGCTACTTGGGTACGTCTCTGATCCTGCGTGGCGTAGCGATCTAACTCGTAAATTCAGTCAATTTGGCGCAGAGATCATCAAAGTCGAGGCGCCAAAGAAGGGAGATCCTCTTCGCGTCTGGCGTGAACTGGATGTCGACGGCTGCAGCCCCTGGTTCCGCAGCATAGGTCGCAATAAGAAGAGCGTCGCGATTGACTTGCATACGGTGCAAGGGCGGGAGTGTGTCCATGCCTATCTCCGTACTATGATCCATGCTAATCGGTGTCAGGATTGTGCGAAAGCTCGCGCTCAGCTCCGACGTGCTCATCGAGAATTTTAAGCCGGGAAGTGAGTGCCGTCACCGTTGTGTCTGAGTCCTCTCGTGCTGACGAGCCTCTAGCACTCGAGAAATGGTCGCTAGACTCGGCGTCCCTGCACCCTCATAACCCCGATCTCATCTACACCCGCGTCAGCGGCTACGGACAGACGGGCCCCTGGGCCCCGCGCCCCGGGTACGCCTCTGTCTGCGAGGCCGAATCAGGCTTTCGCTTCATAAACGGCTTCCCGGACGACCATACCGGCGGGCTGAGTGGGCCTCCCGTACGCCCCAATATTAGCCTCGGGGACTCGGTTGCGGGGCTGCATGCTGCCTTTGGAACGGTACGTTTTTCGGGCCAGCGAATCGGACGTCAAGCTTACAGACGGCCAGGTGCTCGCCCTGCTGCAAAGGCAGAGGAAGAAGGAGAACGGGCAGGCGGGCGGTACGACAGTCGACGTCAGCATACTCGAGAGGTACTCGCCCTCGTCTGTCCTCAATCAGAGACTGACGCCATTTCAGCATGCTTAACCTCATGGAGGGCATCATCCCCGAATACGACCGCAAGGGCAAGGTACGCTTTTCCCGCTTCCCCACCCAAAACACCCAAATACTCACCCCTCCCGCAGGTCCGTGGCCCCTCCGGCTCCTCCGTCACAGGCATCGTCCCCACCAACGCCTATCCCTGCCTCCCCGACCCCACCGCCCCGCGCACGCCCGTCTACATCGTCATCGGCGCCAACGGCGACTCGATCTACGCGCGCCTCATGCACCTCATCGGCGCGCCGCACCTCGCGGGGCCCGCGCACGCGCAGAACCACCAGCGCGTCGCGCACCAGGGGGAGATTGAGGAGGCGATCGCGGCGTGGACGGGGGTGCGCGAGGCGGGGGAGGTGGCGGCGTGCATGGCGGAGGCGGGGGTGCCTGTGGGGCGGGTGGTGAGCGTGCGGGAGGTGGTGGAGGGGGAGCAGGTGCGCGCGCGGGGGGCGGTGCAAGATGTGTGGGTGCCGCGCAAGGGGGCCGAGGGTGGTGCCGACGCGGACGCCGAGGGGTGGCACGTCAAGATGCAGGGGACGTTCCCGGTGCTGGACGGCTGTGACCCGAAACCGCGGTGGGCGGGTCCGGACCTGGGCGCACATACGGACGAGGTACTCATGGGCGAGCTCGGTTTTGACGCGGAGGAGATGGCACGACTGAGGGCGGAGGGAGTTGTCGAGTGACGGTCGGGTCCGCACTGGCTCCGCACTGTACCCCTGGGCGCTCGTCGTTCTGACACACCACCGAAGGCGTGCGTCCGCGACGAATGTACGATCGATCTTTTGACGCCACTCGCCTCAATTGAAGATGATGGCAACCTGAATATACACATTTCAGCTTCCCGATAACTCGCCCCGCATCTATGTCACTTTGCCGTCTTGCTCTACCCAGGCCGGGAGCGCTCGCACCAAGCCTCGGAGGCCTATCCGAGTCTTGCTTTCGCTTGACTCCACTTTCTTTCTGTTTTGTCACCGGCATCATCCTTCCGCCCAGCTTAAAGCCCGTCGTTCTGAGCGAACGCCTGTGTTCACGCTCAAGCTAAGTAGCTCTTCCTCGCAGCGTTATCCCACACGGAGGATGTTTTGCTTTGCGATCAATCTTGGGATGGGGACATCTCTTATCGTCACCGTCAAGTCGCGCAAAGTCTGCTGAGACACAATGGTCGACTGGCGGCGTCTCTTCGTCTTTATTGTGGCCAATTTTGGGCGCAATACGATCCCCGACGTTGATAACCTAGTACTCTTGCCATCTTTCTCCGGGGAGGTAGTTCTCGGTAGATCAACCGACCTTTCGGTGAGTCCAGTTTCCTGCACGCGGCCGGCCCACTGACGACGGCGCGACGCTCGACAGGAAACCCAGATCGATTCGAGATTCGACATACAGATAAATATGAATTTGGCTCCAGGCAATACTTACAAGAACGGACGCTCACGCCAAATCTGAAGGCTTCTCAACTTTGAACTGTGCCGGCCCCGACGCCTGCGTGTCGTCGGTCTTGGCAGCCCTCGCGAACTGGAGTCCGCCGAGGTTTGCTCTCCCACTGCCGGCGCTGGGCCCCGTGTTCATCATCAGCAGCGAGTTCGTCTTGAGCTCGGTCGTGGTCACGACGCGTTTGTGGAACCCAAGCTTTGTGTTTCGGAAGACGTGGCACGCCATGACGTTCGCGATCATGAGGTTGGGCGCCGTGAACATCTTGCTGTACGTCTCCTGGATCGAGGTGTTGTAGAACATGATCAGGGCGAGGATGTTGGATGTGGCGGTGATCCTCGAATGTCCGTGAGTCAATCTGCAATATCGGAGACGCATTATAAGAGGGGGAGCTTACAGGTAGTACAACTGGCCGTCTTGGAGGATCGCGCGGGAGAACTGGGGCAGGTACTGCCCCGTGATGAACGCCCGGACGTTCCCCTTGAATCCGCGGTCGACGTACGAGTTTTGGAACAGCCGATAGGATATGGCGAGGAAGATGAGCGTGTCGTGGATGGTGGTGGTGATGCCTGTTCCCGCGACGTAGTTCTTCGCGGAGATTGTCAGGCAGAAGTCGGTAGGACCAAGATTGGCGCCCTGGACGGCGCTGGGAACCGAGATGGAGATGGCGGTGCCAAGGACGCTGAGCCAGGCGCAGAAGAGGAAGCCCACGAAGTATGGGTTCCGGTTGAAGATTGCTCGAGCGCGCAAAAAGAACAAGAGGGATGTCAGCGGAACGGCACAGGCATACATCGACCCGACGATCGTCAGGGCATAGGAGCACCGTTTCAAAGGGTACGCTGGGATCCGTTAGGTTGACGACATTCAAACCATCTATTTACCAACAACGCACTTTCAAACAAGGTGCCGCCGAAAATGTATCCAAACGTGAAGATTCTGTTGAAGACAACTTGATTGTCGTCGATCGACACTGGCGTAAAGACTGGAACTTACCTCGACAAGAAATAGGTGGCGGTTCCGATGGTGAACTTCTTGGTGAGGAGCTGATAGTCCTCCATTGCATTGGATAAAATTGTCCAGACAAACGCCTGGCGGGTATCAATCGGCGGACGTGGATGGAAGGACCAAACGCATACCCCCATGGTGCCGACGAGGACGTATTCTGCAGTTTGGATCGCGTACGCAACATCAGGTGGAAGGAATGCGGCGGGTGTGAATGGGTTGGGGAGGAGCGAGCAGTTGAGAGGGGCGGCCATGGAGAGGGATTGAGGGCGCTGGCTGCTTCGGTAACCTGGTTCAACCCAGTTTAAGAGCCTCACCGGGAGAGTCAGTATCCTTGGATCATACGGCATTCCGGGCGCGTCAAGAGATGCCAGATGTGCGCCTGCGCCTACCGTATCTTTGTGTTATCAGGACTGCTCGCATCTCCTCCAAATGTTCCGGAATTCTATTCGGAGCCAGAGATCTGTCAACTATTGGTTCGACACTCCCGTAGTAGATCGACGTTTGCGATGGCTGAGGCCTGGATTCAATCCCCCAGTCCATATGCGGTCTTCTCCAACGCAACTGTGTCACCAGGGTAAGTCGACGTCCACTTTCACTGACTTTCCCACGGTTGAAATTCCAAGTTGAAAGCTATTTTTACCATAACGAACCGGAGTTCTGTACATCAAGGGACGGTATTAGGGTACTAGTTTGCTTCTAGCCTCCTCCTGTGAGTTTCATCTCTCTTCATTGCCCTAGACATTGACTCGACCTCACACTTGTCACTGGGTCAGAAAAATCAAGAAACCTGTGCATAAATCAATATACAATTCAATCTGAGTGCATTCAACGCACAACGTTCTCTCACAAGAGGTCAAGGTTGGCAGCCGCACCATCAGATAGAATGACATCTTACCTCAGTACGAAGGCGCAGCCATTTAGTCACGGCCCAGATGCCCGAAGCCACCAGATGCTAATTATCTCGGAACTCATTGGGCGCACATTTTGGATTTCCGCGACGTCTACCGGCGGAGCCTCGGAGAAAGGCGACTCACACCCAAAAGGCTCAAGTCGAATCCGGCCGGAACCATCTGACTAGTTCATAACAGCGCGATATCTGTGATGCACATGAAGGGCATATAAATATTAAAAACAAGGACTCTTTCACGCAAGAAAGACAGACCTTATTCGCCGCCACCGCCTGGGGAGCAAAGCCGGCGTTTGTTGTTCCAAAAATTTCCCCTTGTTGGCTTTGTTCGAATTTGTGCATCTTGAAAAGCAGGCGACGTTCATGCGTGCCAGTTACAGTGTCGGGACTTACCTTCTTCCCTTCCAGTGCTCATTGCTCCGGGCATATTCAAATCCACGCTGGTCGAACATTTCCCTATACTACTACTAATCGCGTCCTCAAAGTCTTCTAGCGCTGTCCTTGTCCCATCTCCGAAACGGCGTTTCCAAATTCCCCAATTGCCGTTCATGTGGCGATCAAAGCAATCCCCGCCCTGCCCGATTTACGGTCTGGATCACGATGCGCCTTCAATCGCTTTTGGACGTTGGCTTGTTCCCATTTACCGCAAGTCTGTCGGGTCTTGACTTTCATGTCCCCGCTCCATGCGACCTTGTTCATCCTGACAACAAAAACCCCGATTATAGCTGGCCTGTAGCCTATAAAGAGGACCAGGCTCAGTGGACACTTCAGCAACAACAACAACCTCCATCTCACCCCCCCCGCGCCGGCGCCCTTACTCTCCTCCTCCTGAACCAACCATGCAATGCCATATCTCAGCCATGATATTCGCGCTCGTCTTCGGTGAATTTGAACCAACCAACCCGGATCGTCGACTGACGGTGGCTTTATCCAGGCATGCTTGTCGCACAGGCTATCCCCGTCCAACGTTTGGAGGATGTGGCCGTCCGAATGCCCGAGGTAGGTCGCCACTGCATGGACCGCAGGACGAGTCAAATCATAATTAAATTTGCTTCTCAGATTACTGATGCGGAGGTTGAGGATCGCGGGTGCAAGCTGTACTCGTGTTTTTAAGGAGGATATCCTGGACTATAAGCGCTTTCTAATATGACTGTTTCATTCTTCAAGCTGTCTCCATCGCTCTGATTGTTGAATTTTCCAACACACTTAGACTCTTTTTGACCTGAGTGCCGTTCTTCGGAGCGCCCTTGGGCAATAGGAATCCATGCGCCTCTTTTAAGTCCTCCTCACCTAATAGTCTCATTGTTGTGCAAATGGAAAACATATTCAGCGCTGCTTATTCCCACGGTTGGTTGTGAGGATTGCTGAACCGATATGACATGGTTAGGAGGAGGATTCATAGATGAAACACCGCCTGAGGCTCGCGCAGCTCCAGACGCAATAAATCTTGTTTGCGCTTTGACGGATACACTAGATAAGTATCTTTATCGAGAGTACTTAATTTACCGGAGGTTGAACTTGAGATTTAAGGCTCCGCTTCAAACCGAAACTCCGCCATCTGATGGGCTTACGTGCTCGCTACTCGTTTTGGATCCTGCTTCGTCTCCCACCGTCTCACTCGCTGGATGCCATTCCCCGTCGCCGCACTCCTCCCCGTCCTCCAGCAGACCGCGCCCCTCATCGTCCTCATCCTCGTCCCCCTTTTCGCCCTCCGCGTATTCGCCTTTCTCCGCCCCCGTCTCGGTTTCTTGGCCCGCTTACTGGCACTGGGGATGGCACTGCTAGGCTGGCTATGGGGCTCCTCCTCGTCCCCCGCTGTCTCCTTGGAAGAAAGTTTTGTCGACGAGCGAAGGAAGAAGGGTGGAAGAGTTCGGACGCGCGCGGACCAAGTGGCCGAGGCGAACCGGAACAAGCACAAGAACGCTGCTTCAAGTGGGATGCAAAACGGATCTGCCACTGGAAACGGGGACGTGGCGGTCACGGATGCAAAGGATGCGCGGTTTCCTGGACTGGTGAACATGTCTGGGACGCATTGCTTTATGAATTCGACATTGCAGGTGGGTGACTTTTCGATTCCGTTTATTTTCCTCTTTCTATTCCTTCTGTACCTTCTGGGATCTCCAGGACGAGGCCCGGCTGGGGTTTGGTTCTATCCTACTGCCCGGCCGGATGGCGCTGGACGGCGCTTATCTGCTGCTTCAAAATGCTCTATATCCCCTTCAATCGCCCTGCCCTATTCTTGCAGACTGCCCCTTCAGGGCGGGAATAGAGCTACTCTGTTCTCGCCCACCGTCTGGTGCACACGTTTCCAGCGGGCGAGGAATACATGGGCACTTTGCGTGTTGGCGGCGTCTCATTTCTTCTTTATTCCATTCGACTTGTATCTTCTTGTCAGCTTTCCTCCAGTTTCTTCCAACGCGCTCGGGACACGCGCGCACTGTGGCACACCCTCGTTATTCCTTTTTTCCCTCGTTCCTTTCTTCGGCGCCCTCACTGACAAACCCTACTTTCACTCCAGGCCCTCGCCTCCCTGCACACCCTCCCGCCCTACCTCCTCGCTATCCGCGCTCGCGCCGAAGCGACCGACGTGCCCACCCCCGTCGTCGACTCCCTCCTCGACCTCCTCGCCCAGCTCAACACCCCCTCCTCCTCTCCCTCCTCCAGCGCCTACACATCTGGCGGCGCCCTGCGCCCCGTCGCGCTCGTAGAGGCCCTCTGCACCCCTCTCGTCTGCGCCCCCACGACCTCCGAGCTCGACGTCTACCGCCCTTCCGCATCCACCAAGGACGCCACCACCGCGAACAACAACTTCTCCTCTGCGCTGACGGCCTTCTGGGACGCGCGGGGCGCAGCGACCGTCAGCACGAGCAGCACGAAGGCGACGGCGCTCCTGGCATCACACGAGCACCAGGACGCGCAGGAGCTCTTCCAGCTCCTCTCCGAGTGCGTGCGGGAGGAGGCGGGCCGCGTGGGGCGCGAGGGTGGCGGCCGCGGGCTCGCGCTTGCTACTCCAAATCCGAATTCGGCCGCGTCCACGATTGCGTTTCCGAGTGGGGTCGGGCTGGCAGCAGCCCTGGACGACAACACGGAGCACGTCAACAAGGATGAGACGTGGCATCCGCCGCCGTCGCCGTTTGACGGGCTGACGGCGACGCGACGCGCGTGCGTGAGGTGTGGGTATACGGCTGCGATACGACACTTTTCGTTTGATAGTGTGCAGCTTGCGTTAGATTTGGGAGGTGGTGGTGGCTGGGGTGGGGTGAGTGGCTTTCTTGTCCTTCCTTTCATCATCCTCCGCCTTCTTTCGTCGTCTGATCCCGTCCCATTACCGTCTTCACCCCTGCCCTTTCGGCCCCCCATCCTGCCCCACCATCCACTCACGTGTATTTACATCTTACTGACCATTACCTCCCACAGACCTCCCTCCCCGCCCTCCTCGCAGCATACACCACCCTCGAGGTCCTTCAAGACTGCCCCTGCCGCCGATGCGCACTCCGTGCCACCGCCCGCCGCCTCGCAGACGAGGTCGCAAAACTCGAGAGCGGCGCTAGCGAGCCCCAGCAGGTGAACGGGATGACTGTCACCGCGGGCAATGGGCATGTGCACGCCGACGAGGAGAAGCCGTCGTCGTCGCACAAATCCAAGAAGGTGAAGCATGATGGAGAGAAGGACGGAGAGGGCGACAAGCCCACGGCCTCGCGCTTGCGGCGGCTCAAAGCCGTGCGCCGCATGGAGGCGCGTGTGCGGTGGGCGCTCGAGGCGGGGCGCATTGAAGAGGAGGAGCTGGAGGGGGAGTGGGACTCGCTGGAGTCGGGTGGGGGATCGTTGCTGAAGAGCGGTACTGGGGGCGATGCCCTCAAGGGGGTGCGCATCGAGCGCGTTGCGGGCGGTGTTTGTACGCGGCAGAGTATGCTTGGGCGGGTGAGTCGTTTCCTCCGCGTTGTACGAGGCGTACATACTGACGAGCGCAATCCTGCAGCCGCCGCCGATTCTGGCGCTACACATCAATCGTTCCGTCCACACGGGGATGCGGACGGTAAAGAACAGCGCGCGGGTGTTGTTCCCCGAGCTGCTCGACCTTGGGCCGTACACCACCGGCGGCGTCATGAATCTCGATCCCACGACGGCCTTGAGCGGGACTGGTGGGGGTGATTCGCTCGCCGGATGGCACGGCGGGAATGAGGGAAGGAAGGCGAAGGCGGGTGCAGCAGAAGAGTGCATGTACCGTCTCTCCGCGGTGGTGTGCCATTACGGACAGCACGCCTTTGGGCACTACGTGTGCTACCGCCGCGCGCCCGTCCCCGTTTCCTCGACGCCGACGGCGGTGGCGTTCTCCGCCGATTCGACGCATGCGCCGGCCCCGCCGACGCACGAGAGCAGCGCGGGGACGGGCACGGGGTGGCTTCGCATCTCTGATGCGCGCGTGGACCGCGTCGGGGTGGAGGCGGTTCTGGAGGAGGGGAGCGCGGTGTTTATGCTGTATTATGAGCGGGTGGTCGGCGCTGCCCCTTCCTCGGCTACTACCACTTCGACTCCTGGAATGACTGCGTCGGCGTCCGCACCCCTCGCATCGCACGCACGGGCGCCGACTCTGAGCTCGACACCACCGACCCTTCCGATATCGACGTCGATGCCGTCGCTGCCGACAGTGACTGCGGTGTACGCGGGCGTGGCGGACGGCGAGGCGGACTCGGAGGAGACGCTCAAGCCGGGGCAGTTCGCTGGCTCCAGTGGTGCTGGTGGCTCGTGGGGAAGTGCGAGCGCGGGCGGGGGTGCGGGTGGGATGGGGATGGCGGGGCTCCTGGGCGCGAGCCCTAAAGCGCGTGTGGTGCGCAGTGTGAGCCTCGGGATGGGGCTTGGACGCGCGGGGTCGTCGGTGTCGTCTTTGCGCTCCGTTTCGCCTGCGTCTTCCTCGTCGGCTTCGTTTGTGTCTATGGCTTCCCCGTCGGAGCCAGCGGAGGGCGAGGGACCGGGAACGCCGCGGGTACGGGCACGGGCGATGGACGTGGGCAAGGGCAAGGGCGAGGAGGAGGTGGAGGCTCTCGCGCTTTCTGTCGAAAAGGCCGACGGCGAGCGGGAAGAGAACACCCTGCCGACGCCGCCGCCCACACCGCGCTCCACCATGTCCCCTTCCCCACTATCACCATCTGCCCCCGCGTCTCCGTCACCCGCGAAGACGACGCAGAAGCGGAAGAAGAAGAAGAACAAGGGGGGTAAGGCGGAGTAGCCTCATCCCTCTCAGTTCCGTTTTTTCCGCAGACCCCATATCTATAAAAGCTTGTCTAGATGTACTTCAAGCGACGCTCGTTCCGTTTCGTTACTGTATCCCTAGCTCATCGTCCTCTCCCCTCCATCTCAAGTTATGGATATTTCGTTCCTTCCAGTTACTTTGCTTTGACTACCTATTCTTATATGCACCTTCACTCATCATGGCGTACATTACTAGAGTACGATAGGCGTTTAATATCGCGGTGGTCGACGTGGCAGTGGGCAACGATGAAGTCCATAACAATGCAGAATTACAACAAGGCCCAGTCGAATACAAGAACGAACGAAAGAATGCGATCCGTCTACTCCTCCTCCTTCGAATTTATTTACTAGCTACGCCGGCGAGGGACGACTGACTCGTGCGCTGGACGCACAGGTGGTGGATCACCAGTAGATGCGGCGCTCGATGGTGCGCTGCCTGCCCAGCGAGGGCCGCGCGTAAGAGACGGTGCGCCGCACGCGCGTCACCGTGGGGTACCTGCGCGGGGCGGAAATTAAATCAATCACGGTGGGGGACGACACAACTTACCACGCGTTGTAGACGTCCCCGGCGTCCATCTGAACCTCGAGGATCTGGCGGCCCTGAGGTATGGAGCGTTAGCGTGAGGCGGAGGAGGAGGGAGGACGGGACGTACAGCGTAGTCGATGTGCGTGCCGACGACGATGCCCTCGCGGCGGCCGTATGTGCCATGCGACACCGCGACGACGTCTCCAGGCTGGTGAGGTCCATCGTCAGGTCACACTGGGGCTGCTCATCTGGTAGGGGACGTACGGTGATATCCTCGACGGTGGAAGACATTGTGATGGGACTCTGCGTGAGGATGAACGCGCGGTGGCGAGGGTGAAGGGTGGTACGAGGAGGGCGAAGGCAAGATGGGATGGGAAGCGAGGGGGTCCAAGCTTATATAGGGGACATTACGGATTAGATGCATCGTTGTTGAGGCGCGGAAGCCTCGAGGCGTCGGCCCACGGACGTCATCTTTTTTTGGGACCAGGCGGGGACCATTTCGGTGCATGTACTTATGTTCTGGGTGCGATGTCGGGCGCAATACACCGGTTCTTTGGCCGGTCAACAGGCGGGGGATAGTGTTTGCGGGGTGGTGCTGAAGATAGAGAAGACAGGCCGGATTCAGGCAGTTCGCGCGCGGAAAGCATGCGCACGTCCTGCGAGGAGTGGTGAGGCCGAAGGGAAGTGAAGGATAGATCGGAGCGGTGACTTTCCTTGGATGGTTCGTGATCTAGGAACACAGAGCCAATCGCGGCGAATCTTGGGCAACATGCACTTTAGACGTGGGCGGCTCTCCATCCCGAGCTTTTAGCTGAGCCCAGTATGAAAGCCAGAAGGTGACCAGAGATTGTACAAGCAGTAAAAGCTCGTCCCGTTGTGGCAAACCTCCGAGTCGTGACTCGTCTTGACCCTTTCTGCCTTTTTATTGTCGGTACATACTCCCAAGGCACTCCGCAAAGCCTAAGCTTAAGGTACTCAAGTCCGAGGAATCCAAGTCGAGTCAGCAGGAGAGAGCAAGAGCGGGGCGACAGTGGGAAGAGCAGGTGGTGGCTGGTGGCAAGAAAGTCACGGTGTCACGTTTCACGTGGCGTTACACAACGCGCACTGTGCCACAACGCGCCACTGTTGAAGTTGAAACCGAACATGGAGAACGAACAGTTCTCCGTATTCGATTTAGATATGAGAGTGTTAGCCGGGACTAGTGGCCCGTTTCTTTTTTTTTTTTGCCACACTTTCCCAGCACGTGTCTGTTTTTGGGAGGGGTGCGTTTGCAGATAATGTACGTCGGGCATGTTCACCATTCATTCGTTACTGCGACCAATAAGGAGTAGGGGTTGATTTTATTAGGCTGTAAGTAAGTAATTAAGTGAACGAGGGATCTACAGTGTCAACGCCACCACTAGTCCCCGCCAGCCTCCTGGAGAACCAACCCATTCAAGTACGCGATCGGCTCCACGCGGAAGTCCTCAAGAGTGACACTGACATTCGCCCCCGCGTCGGTGTCGCTGAAGGTGTACAGCAACCCAGAGCCAGACCCAGTTCCGGTCTTCCACTGCGGCCACGCCACCGTCAACTTCGCGGCACTACCAACCGCGGGTCTGTTGGGATCGATAGTGTTGACGAAGTTCGCTGAAATACCAGCAAGATTGAGTGACCGGCGGAGAGTGATGAGAAAGGGGAGCGCACCAAGGGCATCCATACCGAGCGTCTGAAGCGCAGTGGTGTTGGTAAACCACACGGGCCCGTCACTCCCGTGCAACGATCCCAGCTCGGACGCATTTTTATCGAGTTTGCTCACTATCGGTTCACAGAAAGCGGTAAGTATACCGTGGCACAAACAGAGTCGGAGGAGAACGTACACCAGCTCCACGTCGCCTGCGTACGCGAGGCGTGCTCGAAGAAGAATCTGCGGGGCCCTGTGAAGTCAAGATCGCCTTGGAACGCCGCAAGGCGCTTGTATTCCGGGCTGGGATCTCATTAGCCTTTGACTTCTGTGCAGTGACTGTGTGATACTGACGATAGTTGGTTAGCGCTCCCCGTGTTGAAAGGCGCGCCCTGCAACGGAGAACATTTATTAGCTGACAATGAAGTGCTGTCGGTTGAGGTTGAACCACGAACCACGGCGGGATCACTGGGGTAAAGTCGCCCGATTTCGGCAACTTGCTCCTGGGTGACCTTGGGCAGAGTGCTAGTCGATGTTAGCCAGAGTTATTCGAAGTGAGACGAGTCGTACATGGAGCGAATGTAATCCAGAAATTCAGCATCCGTGCTTGAAGGGTTGTGAGTAAGAAAAGGGCGCGATGCACTGGACATACTTACGTTATGTTCAGGGTTGAAAGCGAGAATAAACTGTAAATGATAAATAAGTAGGCCAAGTCGGGGGCAAGCCACATACGTTCCCTCGTCGTCGGTGTTCCCCGACACAATAGGAATCTGGCAATTGTTATGTGAATTGACTGAATGTAAAGATAAATTGCCACACTTACATTGGCGTACAACCCCTCCGCTACCGACACCACGGGCGCCCGCTCAACGACGTCTCCGTCAATGTACGGGCGCCATACGTAGTCCAAGCTTCGGAAGGACAGGAAGTTCTCCGTCTTGTTCACGGTGGCCATTAAGGAATCCAAGGGTACATTGCGCAGACACTCCAGCGTGTCGCGAGCCGAGGTACAGTTGTTCGCCTGCACCAGCGCATCGTAGACTGGCTGGCCCTCGGCAAGCGTCGGGGCTGCGCTCGGGGCACCGGATTCCTATCGAGCGACGGGATGGTTAGAGTATACGTGCGACTGCGACAGGCATCCTCACCAGGAACGCGCCGCGGAATAAAGCGTTGGAACTTTGTTTATTTGAGAGAACCAGTGTTGAGGCCGCGATGGCCCCACCGCTGAAGCCGCCACTTCGATGGTACCGTCAGCCTTGTTCAACACGGGGGAGGCGGGAGTTTTACATTACGACGCGTTTTGCATCTCCACCGAAGCGAGTTATTTCTGATTTAACCCATTCGAGCGCGAATATCTCTGAGGTTGGATCAGTGGAAGTTACAAATACTCCGGTGGACTTGGTACACACGATCTCGGAGTCCTAGGTTACTTGCGCCGACGGCACCGACCTCTCGTCCTGGCAAGAACCCAAGCGCTGCGGAGGGTAGTCAGTGAAAGCCAACAAAAGATATAACATTGGCATTCACCGTTGAGGCGGTAGTTCGGGGCCACGACGATAATCGGTTCGCCCGTGTCGATGGATCGCTCGACGAGGGGAGTAAAGTTTGTGTCGCGACTGTCGCCGATTTGGAACCCGCCTAACAAAACGCGAGGTTATAAATCCAACTTCTCGAAACTACCGCTGAGCACGCACCGCCGAAGATCCACTAAATGAGGATCAGCGTGAGTCTGTGAATAATGGGGAGGGAGGCAAGCGTACCACGAGCACGGGAAGGGCGGAGAGGTTATGCGCCCCGGCAGGCACGAAGACATTCAACGTGAGACCTATAATCCAACATCTCAGAAAATGCTAGCATGGGAGCAACTGGTGAACCCACAATCTTCAGACATAGAGGGGTATACTCCGACGCGGAAGGGACTGTCTGGGGGAGAAGATAGCGCCTGTTGGGGGCAAGCAGGCCCGAATTCAGTTGCATTTTGCACTCCGTGAAGCACTTTAGGCGGTTTTGGAACCTCGAACCGGGAGCTGGGACGATACAATTAACGAGATGGCTCCAAGGGGGCGGAAGAACGCGTACCTGCTCGCAAATGGCACCCCGAGGTAGCTGGTCACAGTACCGTTCGTAAAGCCCTGAAAGGTTCCATAGGGCAACGAAACGGTAGGTGCAGCACGACCGGAGTCGGAGAAGAGAAGAGTTGCAAGGGTGAACTGCAAAGCGAGAGAGCAAAACATGTTGGTGGCCAAAGTTGTGTCAAGAACTTGAGCCAGCTGGACCTTATGTAGAAGTTCTGTCTGAGTCATTGTGAGTCTACCGCTTGAACTCACTCGACGGGTCCGGCAATGCCAAGCTCAGGAATCTCCTCGATGAAAGGTATTACCTCCGTTGTATGACCGCCGTTGGTCTGCTCCACAACCACTTACTCACCTCGGGAGTCATGTTCAACGTTTAGCGCTGGAAGTGACTCGTCGTGTGCTTTTTTGCATCGGGGTGATCTCTCCGTCGTGGAATTTTTATACCGGGTTTATCCCTAGAGACCGGTGTTCGTGATTCGCGCTCGGAGCGTGGTCGTACAATGCTGTCAGCTATCTCCGACTGTCGGGGGACTTGAGTATTACAATGTTTCCAAAATTTATACGTGGTGCTGGGGCAGCTACCTCGGCGATATACTTGGCCAGAATTTTGGTTTCATCATCGTCCCACCACGGATTTTCAACATCCCCGAGATGCCCGAGCGAAGTAAGGAATTGAGGTCGTGAACTACCTTCACAGACTCTATATCTCCTCACCGTGAGGCTCCAAGAGAGATATTTATCGACCAGCTCCGAGTCCTTCGGCCAGTAAGTACAAGGTGACCGAACGTCTGGTATCGACCTTTGATCCGAACGTCGGCATGTTGAATCAGCTCAGCAACTCCAATATCTGAGCGAGTCAGAGGCGTGTGCTGTTCCGAAGCATGGGAATATACAACCGAGAAATTTATTTGTACGTACCTGCACCGCTAATCGAGCCATTGTCAGCCAATTCATCCGCAGTTTTACAGCTTTACGGGCTACAGGAACATACAACACAGCGAGGTACGAGCGTCTGTGTTGTAGCGTCTGTCTAGGAGAGACCAACAGGAACAGCTCCTTTAGGACATTAAAATTTGCCTTCAACAGCTTTTCAACGGAAGTCACTTGGAAGTCACTGACTTTTGAGCGCGGTCATGGAACTCCGGGGATTGTGTGACTAACTCGCGCTGAATCGGAAAGCAATCGGAAAGTGCAGTGGTGGGTCTCGCGCTGTGTGTGAATGAAAGATCTGAATGATGGAGTACGAGAGGAGAGGTACCACCGGTGGAGGAAGGAGGTGAGACATGGGGACACAACCAAAGGAATGAGGGGCATCTCGTTACATCAAGACATGCTGTCGCAAAAGTCCGATTTGAGTTATAGGCTCTTGTAAGTGCTTATAAGACAGTATAACTCTGTAAGTATTTTGGGGGGCCTATAAGATTCAAAAAGGTATCACAAGTTCTTGTAAGCACTTACAGGTTTATAGGACTTATAACTGGTTATACCAACTTACAAGTGACTTTGAGCGACAATGCAAATAGTATTGTCGCCTCGCTTTGAGGCCCCTTTGGTTTACTGGGTGACTTTCCATAAGCATTAAACAATGTTTTTCGAATATTTTCGGTGGTTTTGCCGAGGTGCCGGGTCAGACATCAGGACCCCATCGGATTCAGATCTGGAATATCGGGGTTTTGACCCTCGAGTAGAGCTTAATTTATTTAAGTCTGAAGAGAGGGTCCCCCCCCCTCTTCAAAATAGTCTTCTGTTTGAATAGACGGTTTTGGATCCTTCGCCGGTCGCTCGTCAAATTGGGGCTGCTCGACATCATTGATGGCTGTCCGACGTTCGCCCACTTTGCGGCGCTCACGGCGCAGTGGGAGCCGGTGTACTCCTCCGGGATCTACCCAGGTTGAGTCTGCGCCTGCCAGCACTATATTTTCAAACCTCAATTCGGCTCGAGTCGGGAACCCTCCAGTATCCCTGCCATTGCGGTCTAAAGAGCTGGATTTCTTCTTTCATCACGTCCTCTTCCATCTCCCCGAACTGCTGGTGGACAGAAAACACGTCTATATCCATTGTGTTGAGGGTCGTGGAGGAAGGGGAGAGACGTGTTTGACGCGTTTGACGCGTTGTTTGTCAACAACGGGCCCAATCAACCGCGACATATTATTCAAGAGCGGGCAAAGAGCAGGTTAGAATAATATATCGGCACAGCTTATGGGAACCCAAAGAGCATAGATTTTTGGACTAAATCGAGATGCCGACACCTCTGGAACCCCTCCGATATTCCGCAAAACATTCTTTATGCTTATGGAAAGTCACCCACTGACTACCTCACGTTCTACCAAGGACAGTTAATGTATGTACGTATTATGTATGTAGCTAAGTGAATATTTAACTTGAACACTAGAGTTGGCGGGTCCGAAGGACTCACGTCGCACGCATACACAGTCGGAGCAAGTAGGGGGGTCATGACCTGAGTTTTGTACCTTGCTCGAGCCACCGGGTCCAGGCTCCACAGAGCTCCACCTGCCTGGGAAAAGCTGAAGCGGCGTGAATTCAGGTTGAACTGGTACAGAATGCATCAGACCAACACAAACAGTGATTGCACTGTGGTTAATTGAGGGTTAGTAAGTCGTCTCAAAGACACTGTCAAAGCGGGGGGACTTATAAGCACTTACAGGGACTTGTAACCCGGCTGTAAGATGGCCATAAATCGCTTACAAGTCTGTAAGGTTCTCCAAGGGGTTATAACTCAATTCGGACTTTTGCGACAGCAGTTCTGTGCAAACGGAGTTTCCTCTACCGTCAGTACTACCCTATTCCCTACCAGCCTCCTCGAGAAGCAAACCACTCAAGAACGCAATGGCCTCAGCGCGGAAATCATCCGCCGTGACATTCGTCCCGCCGCTGGCACCGAAAGTCAGCAGCGACGACGAGCCCCCTGCCGAAGGCGTGACTGTCTTCCACTGGGGCCAATAAATCGGCAACTTCGCGGCCGAGGTTGCACATTCAGCGGGGGTGTTCGGGTCCAGCGTGTTCACGAAGTTGACTGTGCACGGTCATGGCGTGAGGGTTTGGACTTCAGATCGGGATCGGGATGGGAGGCGACTCACTCAGGGCATCGATGCCGACGGTGCCAACGCCTGTCGTGTTACTCGTGAACCAGATGGAATTGTCACTCGTGTGCGTCGCTCCGAGCGGGGAGGCGTCTTTTCCGTATTTGCTCACTAGTAGTTTGGAAACCATATATTGTTGTCAGTGGACCATTGCATATGAATGAGGAACGAAACAACGTACGCCAGCTCCAGGTCTTCTGTGTAGACGACGCGTGTTGAAGGAGGAAGCGCCGCATCCCGATGAATATGAGATCTCCCTGGAACGCTGCGAGGCGCTTGTACTGTGGACTGCTCGCCGGGGCTCAGTCGTGAGACCGTCTCGGGAATACGAGTGAATGCGACTCACGCTAGTTGATCTTCGGTCCCTGTGCCGAAGGGAGAGCCCTGAACACAAACGTAAGGGTTAGACGCGAGCTAACCACGGATGGTGTTGAGGAAACGCACCTGGGCGGGGTTGTTTGGGTACAGCCTCCCGATTTGCGCAATCTGCGCGGGAGAGGCGGAGGGGAGATAGCTGTTGTTGAAAAATTGCAGTTCAGATCTCCAGGATGATGAACGAACGCACTTGGAATGAATATAGTTCAAAAACTCCGCGTCCGTGCTAGGAATGGGTTGGATGACGGTGGGCTGAGGCAACGGGATACGTACGTGATGTTGAACGTTGAGAAAGAAAATAAGCTGTAAAGATTGACAACGAGTTCGGTTTGGCCACCAGCTTGAACCTGAAGGATACGCACGTTCCTTCGTCATCACAGTTGCCTGCAACAATGGGGATCTACCGCCAACTATCATCACACAAGCCGTTCAACCAGATCACCCAACTCACATTGGCGTATAATCTTCTGGCGACCGACGTCAACGGGGCCCTCTCAACGACGTCCCCGTCGATGTACGGGCGCCATATCAACGAAAGACTGTGAAACGAAAAGATATCCTGCGTCTGGTTGACCGTGCCCATGAAGGACTCGAACGGGACGGCGCGGAGACAATCCAGGGTGTTTCTTGCCGAGTTGCAGTTGTTCGCCCGCACAAGCGCGTCGTAGACCGACTGCCCATCTGCGAGGGTGGGGGACATGATGGGGGCGCCGGATTCCTGAGGATTAAAACGTCAAGCGCAGGGCATGGGGACAAGGAGGCGCTCACCAGGAACATGCCGTGGAACAAGGTGTTCGAATTTTGTTTGTTTGAAAGGAGGAGGGTGGCCACCGAGATGGCGCCTGCGCTGAGTCCACCGCTTCGACTTGGTCAAGATCTATGCTCATGGTGGGGATATGGAGGGCTACATCACCACGCGATTTGGATTCCCATGAAATGCGGAAATGTGATTCTGCACCCACTCCAACGCGAATATCACTGAGCAGAGCTTTGAATTGAACTTGAAATTATCATTCTGGGGGCGAAACTTACCGTCCCGGAGGCCCAGATTGCTCACTCCTGCGGCCCCGACTTCCTTTCCCGGCAAGAACCCGAAGGCTGCGAGACCTGTTTAGCGGTAACCAAAGAAAATCGCGACTGTGCGGACTCACCGCTGACGCGATAATTTGGGGCTACAACGATGACTGGCTCCTCCGTCTCCATGGATCTTTGAACCAAGGGCGAGAAATCGGTGGCGGCACTGTCTCCGGCCTGGAATCCACCTGATAGGACGACATGAGTGAATTTTGTAGCGAATTCAGAATGAACGTACCACCAAAAATCCACTGGTTTCGACTGCGCGTGAGCGGAGGTCCCATTCCAGGAGAGCGGAAGACGCACCACTAGCACAGGGAGCTTGGCACCGGCATGCGCAGTGGACGGTGCGTAGATATCGAGGTTGAGACCTTTGTAACTCGATAAATTTAAACGGGTAGACAACAAAGGGACCCACAGTCTTCAGAAAAGCCGGAAGGGGGCGGTGGGAAAGAGACAGGTCCGGGGGATAGTGCCTGTTGTGGACACGCAGGTGCAAAGACAGTTGCATTCTGCACTCCAGACAGTGGCTTCGGCGGCTTGGGAGCTTCGAACCGTGACCTAGGGAATATATGAATTTTTGTGAGGAGCATGGAGGGAGACGGCGTACGCAGTAGCAAATGGCACGCCGAGGTACTTGGTCAAACCTCCCTCCGTAAATCCACGGAAAGTTCCATACGGCAAAGAGACGGTAGGTGTGTTGGCGGCGACAATGAAATCTGAGTAAAGAAAGACGAAGGCGGTGAGAAGATGAAAGAGAAGCATTTGGGTGACAAGATACAAGCGTACCCTGGTTTATAACGCAGCCGCGGAGTCATTTCCCATTTGTGCCGGCGTTGAGGCACCAACAACTTTGGCGGGCCGCAAAATGGCCCGCAACCTACTGATCACAGGATGACCACCGGCGGATCGGTCCAGACGACTTTACCGGCCGTTTTTTTCTGAAATTTGGGGCATGGTGATCAGTTGGGACGTTGATTCAGGTTGAAACTTGTCTCTTTGTTCAGATATCCAATTTCCCTTGATTTTCCCTTGATTTTGCATCCATCACTGGCTTCAGATTGGGAGTCGCCTCCTATGATAGCATCGCAAAAAAGGTGAGGAGAGTTCCCCTTTTTCCGCTGGGAGTCGCAAGTGAGCCAAAGTTGAGGTTGAGGGAGCGGTTAAGGAACGCTTGACAAGCTGACAAAGCTGTTTCGGCAGGTTTGTTTGATTTCTGATCGTTCCCACGGTTGATTTTCAGCAAGGCAGAGAGGCACAGATGGAGAGAGTAGCTCGGCGTTGTGAGAGACTCGAAACTGTGGCGGCTGACTTCTTACGTTTGGTTCAACCCAGAACCCCCGTGGGTGGGGCCTGGGCTGCCTTCCCAGGGTTGAACTCCCCGTGATAACGGCTTGAGGTCTTTATGTACGGAGGTGTCTACGCCGCGGTAGAGTGTTTTGTTCTCGAAGCGGCCCTTTCAACTGGTTTCTCGTAGATGTACCTCACATGCTGCACTTTTGCACCAGACAGGATTCAACTTCATTTCGTGCTTTTCAACTCATGGATTTCGAATAGGTATACTCGGCTACTCGCGGATAATAGATGGGCTCACGGTATTGACTAGGCATCGAAGCTGGGGAACAGGGGTGTTGACTGGACACCAACGGCGAGGGGTGCACGGCCGGTGCTCACTGAAGTATGGTCAGTCCCCTCGGCATGCCAGAGCGAGAGAAGTAAGTGTATATATACCGGACTTTATATAGTTCAAATACCGCGCCCCGAGCCAGGCAAAAGACTGCTTTCGGTGCTCGTAGCCGACCGAGTACCTGCACCGTATCCCAGAAGGATCAAAGCGGGAATATAGAATTGTGACTAACCATACAGATGCTTTGAGAAGATACTTCGGCAGATCGAGCAAGATTTTTTCAGGACCGGCGGCTATCGGGATGCTACGTTAGTGTGGAAGAGGTGATCCAAGGGTAACGAGGGTAGCACCTGGGAAATGTTCCGCTATGAAAGCGGCTTTGAAAGTGTCGGGACTCGGCATAGTGCTCCCTGTCCCCACCCTCTGCGCCTGCAGGAAGAGTCAGAGTTAACGAACAATTGAACCTCTGAGTCGGAAAGCACCCACGTATTTTTTCATCGGCTTTAATGGCCTTGCGGAGTTCCTCATTATATAGCGACATCAGATCTTTCGCCTCAAGCGACATGCGATCCCACTCCAGCTCGGACACCTGGGACCGCAGGATAAGTTGTGGATTGGGGGTGTACTCCATCTTCTCGGGGATCTTCGACGGAACACGGTCGGCAAGCATTTCAAGTGGATCCGTCCAATCCGCAGTGAGCTCGCGCCACTCGGGGCTGGCTCGAAACCCTATGATACGTCTCCTGGCGCTGAAGAAGTCGTCCTTGAGTTCATTTAAGTCGATACCACTCTTTAACGCATCCTATGTTTTATTGGATGAGTTACCGAAATTTCAACCGTGGGAATGAAATACAACTCACCAACGCCCTCTCCATGAGGGGAGCGAGCTCCTTACAATGCGACAGATTCGCCAGCTCCGGGGTGGCGCTCATGAGGTCCGACCACTGGTTGGAAATTTGACCCGTGATATTGGAGCGCATGCGTATGAACGTGTCGACGGCGGCAGCACGCATGGTCATGTTCTGGTTCATTCTGCCAGAATTGGCAGTGCTTTGGGGGCTCGGACTGATCCCATGAGCCAGGGGCTCCGGCGGATTTGACTTCGGCACGAGGAGCGGGTTGAAAGTAACGAAGTAGAGATCGCCGTCGAGGTCACTTGACATCACGTTCAGCTGAGCAAATACAAGGTAGCACAAGTCCTACCCGCCTGCCATCCGGTCGGGCTCACTGCGCGCTCCCGAAGTCGCGAAGACTAGGGGAAAATAATCTAAATTTATTTCACGCGGGCTAGGAACACATACCAATGCAATTGGTCAGATGCTTCAGTTCTGGCTTGTGAACGGCTTTGAGAACTCGGATGCCTTGGAAGGTCAATGTTGGACTAGCCCCAAAATTAAATTACTTACCGTCTGGATCATAAGCTGGGTTCCGCATCACAGCAACTGGTCCAACTTGGGGTCCGCCCTTCATAGGGAAGTTGATATACACCTCTCCTTCCTCGAGGACCCCAAGATAGTCTGCAACCCCGAATAGATAGTAAGCGGCCTAGAGGACGCTGAGAGCCGGATCCTGGTTCAATGGAGAGTAATACCTTGACGGGAATCTGGAGTTTAGTGCGCAGTGCCTCCCGAGCCTGGTTCTGGAAGCGGAGGAGTCGAGTTGCAAGGTATGGTTCGTTCACTGCATCATGGCCAGCTAGTAACATCTCGTACACTATGGACGGCATAATCAGGAGACCGTCCAGGAATACAAAACATAACCAAGCCTACGGTCTTGGTCAAAGCCACTGCCTTCAGCATCGAGCTCTCCCTCGACGCACTGCAGGGCCTTCTCGCGGTCCATAGCGACTTTATCGATCTCATCCAGCCGCATCTGAAGGAGCTCCTCGAATATCTGTGTGGCGATCAGCAATTGAGATCCAAAGAGGGGGAAACCCACAGTGAAAGGGATCTTGCGCGTCAAGAGCAACACGATGAATTGTTTATTCAGGCGGGCGGATCTCGGTGGCTTAGATACGTCCTGGACCTCCAGTAAGTATTTCCGGTCCTCCGTGGTACTTCCTCATCGAGGGGCGGATGGCGAGCTTCTTATCGGGGCCATATAGCTGGTCGAATAATTCGTCGGGGCAGAGGGCCACCGTACCCTTGACTCCTCCCCATCGAATCTGCAAAACTGGGACGACATGAGCCACCAAATGCAGTCAAGGTTGAAAATGGTGCCGACCGGCAGTGTCCTTTGACACGTTCAACACGGATGCGACATCGCCAACCGTGGATTCCCGAGCGACACCAGAGCCATCGGTAGTGAGCGAGCCATCATCCGCAGCGATATCCGGGATTACCGCGATCTCATCCGATTTAATCTGAATAAACAGATCCGTCAAGGAGCGATATTGGTAAGAGACCAGGGACGTACACATATCGTGGCAACGGTTGACGAGAACGATAGCCCTAACCTTGCGGCGTATTTTCCGTATCCGAACTGCTCATAGACGGCATTGAGGTCACCGAACTCTTGTTTCAAGGTTTCGACGGTGAAATCGTCCCCTTCCCGGAAGAAGAGAACCTGTCCCGCTTTGAGAGTGCTCTCCGTGAACCCAAAGAACATATATCTGACGTTATGAGTGGACCAGAATGGGATCATGACGTTGGTACGCACTTTTCACCGGCCACATCAATGCCTTGGGACGCAAATTGAAGCCAGGTCCTGATGTCGTCCGCGGTGGAGGTTTTAGCAAACCCGACGGTCATAAATCGCTTCGAGTCTCCGACTAGCCGTGTGGCTCGAGATTCATGGCTGGCATGCGAAGCGGGGCGCTCGACTCCGCGATCGGCGTCGATCTCCGGCCTAAGACTCGGATCGACATCGTAATGCAATCGAAGAAGACGCCTTTTCGCCAGTGTCGAAGAGGTAGAGGTAGACATCGGGCAAACTCGATGGTGTGGTGGGCAAGTGGTGGGAAGCTTCAAGCTGACATAGGCCGAAATTGACGGCACATCGAACCTGAGCCGAGGTCCGCGTTTCTAAAGCGCCCGAAGAGGTCCAAATACAGTGACGAATCACAGCGTTTGCGATATTTTTGGCAAGGTCAGGCATGCTCGCAACTTTTTTTGGTTGGACCCGCAAATTGGACCCAGTTGAACCTCGAACTGGTTCACGCCGACCGTTAACGTTCTGTATGGGCGGTATACTGTCTCATAAATACCTCAGATTGTTGAAAAAAACACAATGTGCACCAAGTCACTTTTGCGACGTGATGTGAGGGCCGAAGCGAAAAAAACGCGATGCGCCCCATTTGCAGCGGTTTAAAACGTTGAAACGGGACGGTAACGCCTATGTGTAACTTGGGCTATATATGCTAAGAAGCGTGCACACTAATGCAACACACAACCACCACACAACTAACACACAAATCACTTTATACTCCCAAGAACTAGGTGTTGCTCCTTGGTTGAGTTCGGGTCCGAGCCGTAGTATGCGACTGCTGGCTTTAACTCTTTATGCAACTAATCTCCGGTCTATGATTGAACTAACGCCGAGGAACACTCCCAAACGGCTCTGCTGCACTCCTTGTCTCGAAACAATACACCCTCGGGCGTATAATGAACTGGTTGGGTCTGGGTATGAGGATACTGAGTGATATATAGGCAATTTCCGAGGAAAAGCGTAAATATGCACTAGGCGGAGTTTGTGTAGTTTGTTTCTGAAAATCCCTTCTCCCAAGGACTCCCTAGGGCAACACGAGGGCTATACTGCTTTCCACTAAACTGCTCCTCGGCGAGCTGGACCTTTGTCACTGACTTCGCCGGACTTGTATTCCCTTGAAAACACAAGAACGTTTCCGTACACTGGTTTTATAAGGACCCAAGCGCAACTTGCAATTATCCAACGGTTCTACCGACTCAATCTGCCGAGCTGACTTCCCAAACTGTTCAACCTAGCAAGCGCCGCACTTGGTGTTACGGTCAAAACTAGCGTTGCAAATGCGAAAGCCCCTTCCCACAGTAGCCGCGCAGCCTTTGCGATACTCAAGTCTTCCCACTTGGTGCGTTTAAACGGTCTTGTTTAATGTATGATCCCAATGTGACGCTTGTAAACCGCGCCTAGCATTGTTCAGCATACTACAGCCAGTAGCCGGAGCTCACTCTGACTCTCCTTTATACCACCGAGCAGAGGCCTAATGTACCTAACTTAAGTCCATTAGAAGGCTAATGCAAGTCCTCGGCGCACTACTAGCGTAGTACCCTAAAAAGCGCAAAGTTTAGCCAGATGTCGTGACACAGGTGTTGTGTCGTTTCAACGTGATGAATCTTGTCCTTGAACCTTTGCCATTTATACCCGCCCGACGGGGCGGAGTTTGATCCATTCCCGAAGCAGATGGGCGGATCAGATGGCATTTGAGAGAGGGCAAGGGATCTTAAGGGCGGAATCTCCTGCGCTTCTAGCTAACCAGGTGTAGTCCCTGATAACTTTGAGTACTCCATGGCATAACAGTGGGTCTGCCTCAAACTCGGTCGGCTTACCCTCGGTGACCGGTGAGCCTTCACCTGCGTGCCTCAAGGGTTGCTCAAGGGCACATCATGGAAAAATTAGGTGTGCTCAGCTGGGAGCTGCAAGTCCTAGTTGAGGCGGGAATATCCACTCCGCCGTCGGTCGTGAATGCGCTTGGAAAGGGCAAAGACAGGTGATCGGCGCCCAATGCCGATCTTGATGCACGGATGGGAATAATCAGTCAGTCTTCAGAACACTGACCTCGGATTCTCATCTGTTAATGAGCAATAAATACAGTGAGAGGCGGAGTTAACCACCTTGAAATCCCTTTAACAAACTCCACTACGCGTTTTTTTCTCACCGGCCGAGTTACATCGCGTTTTTTTCCTCTCCGGACTGCTCACATCACGTAAATTTCGAAACAATACAGCAGATTGTTGCGGAAACTTCAGGAATCATGCTACAATGTTGCATTTTATTTATGAGACAGTATGTGTGCCATAGTTCTGCTAATCATCCGTACCATAAACGCGATGAGAGAGCGGGGTTGCAGCTGCAGCGAGATCCAGGTGAAGTTTGCGCCTTGAGCAGTGCAATTGACGCAAGAAATACATCCATGCATCCGCGGCGGGGAATGTTGAACCGTGAGAGTTTCGGAATGTTCGGAATCTGTTCCCACGCCCTTGATTGCCAGAAGGAGAATATCCGGAGTGGAGAGCGCGGTGTGTTCATTTCATCAATAGCTCTGAGCCACGATGAATCTCGCTTGGAGGTCGACGAGGGACTTGGGGGAGTGGTCAGAGCGCTTACTGTAAGTTAGATGAGACCCAGCTCAACCGCTACGGCAGAAAAGTTGCGGCGAGGTAGGTAGGTAGGTAGGTAGCATTACACGGCACGGTCCAACTCATGAACGCCGGAAATTTGAGAACTACAAGCGGTATATCTCATTGCCAATCAACGTCAGGAACTGAGCTCGCAAAAGTATACCCAAGAAAACCGAATCATTCATCACTTCCCCGTCTCCTTCAACGCTTCACTCCAACTGACTTACACAACTTCTTGTGCTCGCGCCAGTCGCGGCGTTGACATTCGCTGCAGAAAATAATCAAAATAATCCAAACACGGTGATCGTGAGTTTCGACTTACCCCGAGCAATACGTGACCAACCGACACCCGCTGCACTTCGCCAGTATCACCCCGTCGTCGAGGGGAGTCGCGCCGCACGAATAGCAGCCCACACACCCCGTGCCGTTCACTCACACGTCCCACTCGGCCTGCAAGGTGATGCGCACGGCGGGGACCCCCGTCTTGGCGCGCGTGAGAATCACCGGGCAGTCTATTATGACGGTGGACGTACATATGCCTTGAGAATGCCGAGGAGAGTTTGGACGATGTAGATATTGTGATGCAGCAGACGGAGACGGCCAAAGGCGCTGTACGCTGGTGTGTAACGCGTTACGTCGTCGGTGGCATAGGCGCACTCGCGGTCGACGACGGGGTGAGAGAACATGTACGCAGACTCGGTGGGGCGACCATGGGCGACCATTTCTTTCAGCTGATAATGGGTAGGGGAATTCGTAATTAGGAAGGGAAATGCAGAGAAAAACTGGTAACGCACAAGTTGCATAAAATCAGGGCCGACAACAACCCCAGGTTGTTCCTTGCCCACGAGGCTAAAAAGACACGTCTCCGGGCAGTCCATGCGACTAAGCTCGCGACCATGGAACGCTGCTCGAATGAGGCCATCCAAAACGAGGTCCTTCCTCTTCTCCATGTCCAGTGCCGTCTACGCGTGCTCAAAATTCTCATGGTCCAGCATCTGCGTCGCAAGAGCTACGAGAGCGCCCTGGGCCTTCGTCAGCACCTTATTCGCCACGATGATTTCCAGGGGGGGCCTGCTGAGCGCGTCCGGCCGCGAGAGAACGAGATTTAGGTTCTCGGATTCCCACTCTGCGAGATCCGCCTTGGGGCCGTATTTCTTGGCTAAGATGCACTGGAAGTAGAAGTTCCACGATTCGGGAAATGCGCGTTTGAGGGTGATGAGGAGAGGGAACGGCTTTCCCGGCCTTTGTCCTTTTTCCGCCCGACTGTGGTACCAGACTGCCAGTAGCTGATCTTCCTTCAGATCGCGGGGTTGGTACGCCTGATCGCGGGGTTGGAACGCCATCTGTGAAGCTACTACAGGACTGCGAGCCGCGGAGGCGGGGGAGGTTTGAACAGTAATTGCTGGAGGGCGAGGAGAGAGGACAAGTCGCTCGACTGCGGGAGAGAAGGAGGGGCCAAAAGAAGCACGAGTTTGGTGCTGTCTGGGCGTGTTGTGAGTGGAGAAGCACACGCAGGATGATGATTACATACCGACCTCGTGTTCGAGAGTTCAGAGTCCAACAATTCTGTATCCAACTGACTTGTGTGCGTAATTCTTGCACTTGAACCCCGGTCCCCCGGAAAAGGTATAGTGGAGCTGTTGAATGCGGGGAACGAACGGAGGGGGGAGTGCTTCAGAAACATGTTTTGTGTATTATGTAGGTATTACGAGTTAAAAATGAGTGTGTATGATGTGTGTTGGAAAATTCAGCAGCGACAGTGGGCGCGGAGGAGCCCTCGAAGAAGCAGTCGTCGGTAAAAGTCGCCACGAGGTCGTCGAGGGAGGATGACCAACTCACTTCGAGTTCTGGTAGCATTGGCCTGAGCTTGAGCGTCTTAGACACAGAGGTATAGCTTGCAGCCTCGATCCTCAACCGCCCCGGGAACCTGCGAAGGAGGTTTCAATATACCTGCTGCAAAAGCAGAGTTATAGCAAGGAATGCTCGCCCACCTCGGGCACAGTGCGGACGGCCAAGTCTTCAGGACGTTGGACGGGGATAGCATGTGCGAGAAACGCGCCTAGGAGGAGTCAGTCGGGTGCGGTGACAGGATCGGTAGGCTGGAATCACCGAAGGCGAGCGCAATGATGACCGGGATGCGAAATTGCATGGTGCGACTCGAGGGAGGCGGGGAGGGAAGGGGACTTTTTGAATACTGAGGTGTTTCATCTGGAACCTCTTTATACCGTGCCCTAGCCATGATCGGGGAAGTCGTAGCACCCGACTCAATGGACAAGGTCTGTTGCAGGGAGCGGTAAAAGCCCGACAGGCTTGCGTAACTTGGAACCCGCGAACGGAAAGGTTCATCACGATTCAGACCACAAATCGGACAACCCCGGGATTTGCTTTGAATGCCATGCAAACGGCAATCGAAATTCTGTGTTGGATTTGGAAACGCCGCCGCGTCTCGGAGATGCGAGGTAAGGGGAGCATTGTTCTGAGGGCGCAGTTGGAAGCAAAGTAAGATATTGACAGGATTGATCCTTGATGGATCCGCTCAGGGTAATGGCGACTGGAAGGGCCGAGCCCTGAACAGCGTAGACATCCTGTCGACACAAAGAAGGGAGGCGGGAGTGAATGGCGTAGAAACCCTCTATGGCCGCCTCGCGCCAGGCGCCGGGAGGAGGAGAATCCAAGTTGAAAACGGTTTTGTGGGTGCCAGTTTCGTCTGCCGGACAACAGGAATTTGGTATCCACGCAAGCTAAATTCCTGGCACATGACTCACTCGACTCTTGAGGCCAGCAGCATGAGCCGAAAGATGAGGACGCTCATGGTGTGCGGAGAATCGCAGAAGTTGAACCAGAAAAAGACTGTGGGAAATACGCGACAGATCTTGATCCGAGTCTCGGCATGTTGAAAATAGGCTTGAAGAATTCACTGCGTCGTTGAGGTGCAAGTCTCCAGAGATCCAGTGTCATCTTTCAAATTTTGAAGGGCAATAGTTGATTGTGGCAATGCTAATTTACTTAAAGGATAATGTCCACCTCAGAACACACCTGACCGTCGTGAATAATTTATCCAATAATCCAGACCACGATCCCGTAGCCGCCAATCGCACAGCTTTGGGTGGATGGTATATGAGCGCAGCGATCCTCCCGTCCTGACACCACACGATGCGTGTTACCTTCATCGACTCGCCACCTGGCGCCAACATTGAGGATCTTGGCCGCTGGCCGCCGTCAGTAATTCTGTTCCCGTATATTTCGATTCTGATTTCCAAAGCAGGCAGCCCCCTCCAGGATGGGTGGGTGCCATACGCAAGAACTCCTACCCGTGGATCAACGGCACCTGGTACAGAGACCCATGGGCCCGGAGAAAATGCCGCGACTGCCGCGGCATTGCCGCGGCCGTGACGCGCATTGACGCGGCAGTGCCGCGCGAAGGGATAACCTCATTTTCGGTGTTTTTTGGCCCTCAGAAAGACACAATTGACTTAGGGAAGCACTGATTTCTCTCCATAGGGCTTCACCATGTATGGATTGCGACGATAGTCACTTATGTGGTATATAAAACTCAACCAAACTTGCCATATTTGGGACTAAATCTATCCTTTGACACTTCATGAACTCGATAGAGACAAAGGGGCTTCGTTGAGCAACATTCAACCTGAGACCAGATGGCTAAGTCACCAAATTTTAAACAGCACAGCGCGGCAGCACCGCGGCACTTGCGCGGCAGTTGCGCGGCAGTGCGCGTCAACGCCGCGTCAGTGCGCGGCACATCCGCGTCAATGGCGCGTCAGTGCGCGGCAGTACGCAGCAGTGCTGCGGTACCCTGCGGTAAATACTCCATCCCTGTCTCGTGTGTCGATACCCAACCCTGCAAACGGTGGCAGTCTCTCCTTGCTACTAAGGATCCTTCCAATTGCTGTTTCCTGAACCGAGTTCTTACTCGTTGAATGTGTGTTGAACCTATGTCAGCTCTGTAAATTTCCGTGATTTCCATGGGTGGTCAAATCCATGTCCAAGATCGAACACCGCCGAGATACCCGACCTATTTGCCACGGTTCAATGACAACTTCGCATTACCATGTTCCATCTGCCTCTGTTAATTCCGGAATGACATACCACTGAATCATCGTATGCAATAGTCAATAGTAACTAGTCCAGGAGTCAGAGATCCAGTAGAATTGTCTCCAAAACAGGGACAATTGAGTCTTGACTCGCACTTGAGGATGGAGCCAGATTTTCTCTCTGGTGAACGAAATTCAAGGTGCCATCCGGCAAATATCTGGAGGGAGCCGAGGTCAGGGACAAATTCGATGCCCTCAGCAAGGTAGACAGATAAATCGGCACCTCGGAGTCTGACCGAGTGCGCCACATTCGTGTTTGCGGCACTACGCGGCTGTCCGCCACACCCAGGTTGAAGCGTCTTCAGGAACACCAATGCACTCTGTGGTACCGAATACGCGTGCGATTTTGTCGACGTGCCACTGGATTTCTCCCGGGAGGCTCACTGAAGTCTTGGTAGAATGCCGCGGCGGGCACTGACGCGGCACTGAGGGGATATTGGTGCAGCTTGACGCGGCACATCTTCAACCTTCCCCACTGCTTCCCTGCGCTCCAATATGATTTAAGAAGCCTCTTGGGAGTGTGAAAATACTTTCAGAGTCTGAATGGCCAAGGACTGGACATGAAGCACAATTCGAGTGTTGAATTTGGTTGAAACTTCAATTATTATGGTGCAAATCAATTTGGGCTTCATAAGTTACAGCGCCTACCTGCGGACGTATCCATTGCATTGAACCACCATGGACTCCCTGCAGGCCAGTGTTGCCGCCCCGACACCGCGTCAAAAGGATGTACCGGTCTGCGTCACTGTCGCGACAATATCCATGCGCGTCAGTCCCGCATCAACCCTGGTCCCGCGTCTGTGCGCGTCAATGCTCGACGTCGACGGAGTCCGCCACCACTGTGCAAGGGCCACTCGAGTTACCTCCTAAGTTGAACTTGATTCACATTGAACTGGTTTGTCGTTGGCCTTGTGGAGTTCAACTTAACTAATGTCATGGTTTTGATTGAATCCGCCGAGTCCATAGGTAATTGCCAAGAGATTCCAGGGCGTGCCCTGCTTGCGAAGCTGTACATCTAATTTCCGTCCCACGAGCCTTTGCTCCGCTTGCTCCCTCTACTTCTGAACCGAGGTGCCGGAAGTTCAACATCGCCGAGATGCCCGACATGCTTCCCACGGCTCCCATTTCAACTTTCACCCTCGCAAATTGCCCGAATTCAACGTAGTTTTGCAGTATCGACGCTCCCCCGGTGCTTGCAACCTCCAGCACTCGCGCATTATGTCGGCTGTTCCCGGTGGCACAGAGGATTGATCAGTTCTCCACGCTGAATGCGTGTTCAACTCATGTTTAACTCGGCAGGTGGTGTTCTGGACAGCTTGTCTCGTGCTAATACATCGATGTAATGTATTCCAATGTGGTTGAAAGCCGCTGGGCTCCCGTGTGCCCAACTAAAACCTATTTCTTGGTATGACTAGTCAAGAAAAAAATTCAAGTGGGACTTTTTAGTTCCAATAGCTTTATTTCGGTACCTGCATCGATCTTCGGCACCTAGGGGGCGCTTACCAATGAAAGAAATGTGGGGCAGCAAAATTACGGTCACTGTGGCACTGCAGAATAGGAATACTAGTACATCCCCCCAAATCACCAACTCCCCAGTCGAATTGGCCTAAGACTGTTGGCCTAGCTGAAGGTTCGATTCGAGCTCAGAGTGTTTTACCACGCGAATACCCTCGGTTTTGGACCATATGGTGGGGGCACAATCGAAAATCGAAAATCCGGCCGACATGGGATACTCGAGACATGAATGCTCAGTGGCCACCAAATCTCCGTATTCTTTGGTGCCAAACAATGTATTAGGAGTCCTGAGACACAAGTCTGTGGTTCTTTGACCTTGGTAACGTGTGGAAGGAAATATCGCCTGCGCGCAACCTGCGCGGCAACGGCGCGGCAATAACACAGCCACCACCGCGCCAAAGTTCAACGAGATTCCGGTGTTTTTAGTACTCCCACGGACATATTCAGGGATAGATAAGTGCCTGGGCAACTAGTGGGTGTCCGTGTACTTGCTGGGGGATAGTCACTATTTGGGGTTTGGAAGTAGATGTATCGCGACTAAGGACTTGGGGGACCAAGCATCGATGCCCGACTCTATTGGGTGTCTCACGATAGATTGTTAGACACCCAAATACATTAACTAAATCACTTGTCTGCGCGGGGCTGGCATGGCAGCGTAAGTGCTGTGTCAATGCAGCAAGGTGGTAACTGCAATTTTAGGCAGAAATTGGGATTTGTTTCCGCATCACTACCTGTACCAGAAATGTTGGAAATTTTGTGCGCAGAGGGTGTATTGAGGTAGCTAAAACATGGTTTGACATTTCTTTGGCCTCAAAAATGAGTGTGGAAGGAAATATAGACTGCGTGCCAGGACTTAGACAGAGATTGGGATTAGTTTTCCGCACTGGTACCTGGACCCGAAAGGTCAGACTTGCTCCGCACAGATTGTGTATTGTAGTTGCTGAAGTGGTATTGGACACCCACCTGAGCTCAAATTCACCTGTGGAAGGCACTACAACGCGCGCGGCAATAACACAGCCACTGCCGCGCCACGGCCGCGTCAATGCGCGTCAGTGCCGCGGCAATTCGCGGCAGTCGCGGCATTTTTACCCAGCCCGAGACCCATCCATCCCCTGGCCCTGGTCCACCAATTGGGACAACTGGGACGGCCTGTCGCACTACTACATCCCCACCGTCAACGGGAAGCCCAAGATCGAGAAGATGTTCACTGAGACATTCGACGTGGGGATCATCCGGCCCCTGATATATGCGGAGGGCACGTATGGCGAGGTGTTCATGTTCAGTGCCGGGGGACGGTACTACTTTTGGAGGGACTGCGAGCTCTTCGTGCATCGCTTGAATTTCGCGGGGCCGAAGGAGTTTTTGGAGCATGCGATGCAGAATAGGCCGGACCAGTTTCCTGATGTTCCGGTGGAGCCGCGGGGCTCATCTGTGAGCTGGTTCTGGCCGTAACGTCGGGGGGCTGTAGTACACATGAAAACATGTAGACTTCGAGAGTGATTCAGGATCATGATAGTTTGTGAGATAAACGCGGGGCGGGACCATACAGTCGTGTCACACATTGACGCCGATCCTGATTCAACGCTAGAATTGCTTTGAATACCGCGAGGACGCGGCCATCCCGTACTTGCTCACCAGTGGGGTGTATTCTCAGTTGACAATCGTTAAAATGGCCGTCGCCGAGAGAGGTAGGGCGGCGGCGAGATAGCTGTGGTGAAGCTCTAGGAATATCGCCGGCGACAGTCGATGCTCGGAGTGGGACGCACTTTGAATGGATGTACCTCCAGGACGTCAGCATCCGTGCTGGGTATTCGTTGAGTACTCCAAGAAGTGGGTGAGAAGAGGAAGAAAGGGCGAGAGTACGATGCCAAAAGTGTCTGACATTATCTTCAAGAAACCTGCAAACTGCGAACACAATGATATTGAAGGATAATCACGACCACCAATATATTCAGAGTCAGACGAAACTTTAACGCCCGGGACTGCCTTGGGTTAGAGTCAGTGGAGTTGACTTGTGCGGGCGACAAATTGACTCGCGCACCAAAACCCCCCCCAACAATTCGACTCAAGTCAATCCCCGCCGTCGCAAGCCAACTTGGCGAGCTCAAAAGATAATCGTCGCTTCGCTGCCGCTTTCCTGATCTTCTTTTCTCTAGCCTCTGCCCTACAAAACAATAAGCACCATCATCGCCGGCGGAAGGAACAGCGGCGTACAAAAGGCGCGCTTGGTACCGTGCCTCGCTGCTGCGTAGTGAGAAAGAAAGTCAGGGGGGAAAATGGCGAGAGATAGCTCACCCGAGGGAGGTGGCGGCGGTGATGTGGCGCAGAGGGGTGGTGAAGCTATGTACGTACTACGGACGTCAGGTCGCGCGCAACGGGACAACACCAAGACGCACCGTTCGAATCTAATAGGGAGCTGCCCGTTCAGCCAGCGCAGCTCGTCATTGAGGAGCGCGTTCGACGCGTTGAACTCCTCGCGCGCGAATTGCGCAACCGCGAACAGGACACGGGCCACGACACGATGCCTCTTCCTATCCTCCTCTAAATAGAAACTATCCACCTCCGCTAGAACGTCCTCCTCGGTGCTGGCTGTGAGCCAGGGGACGACCCAGGCCGTGGATTCCATCAATTCTGGCGTCCAGATGGACGCGGTGTATGCGAACAGATCGCGGACTTGGTAGGTTTGCAGTTTGTCCGCGGGCGTCATGATGGGGGGGAGGAGCGGGCTGGGAAGGGCGGGCAGCGGGTTGCGCACGACGCGCACGGTGGTGAGAAGCGCGGTGGTCATGGTGGTAGGAAGCAGGGTGCTCATGGTGGGAAATCGGCTGTCTGACGGACTCTGAACCGAGCAATCACTTTGATCCGTTGGGAACCATGAAGAACGGAACTGGCATCTTTTGTGGGTCTAAACCAAGTCTAAACAGCAGTGTAACGCAATACAGAGGTTTTCTTACACTTCGACTATCTGCCTGGATATTTGTCTGGCAGATATTTCCGTCAAAGTCCAGTAAGAAGGCCTTATTACCCTCAGCTACGAAAAACATGTAAAATTCGAGAAAGAAATAGCCTGACTTTCATAGTTTGCGAGACGGTGGGCGTGCGCGCTAAGAGGTAATCTCAACCCAAGAATTGCCTTGAATTCACCACGCGAACTCGTGGCTTCCCTTACAGTAAAATTTCCATGGGCAAGGTTCAAGTGTTAAGACGATAATATCGGAGCATACTGTCTGCACCAACCTACTGACTCCCATCCTCCTGGAGAACCAAATCATTCAAGAACTCAATCGCCTCCGCGCGGAAATCGTCCGTCGTGATGTTGATCCCGCCGGTGGCACCGAAGGTGAGCAGGGACGAGGAGTTTCCTGCGTTCCACTTCGGCCAGAAGATAGGCAACTTCGCAGCTGCGGTGGAGGTTTTGGCGGGCGTGTTGGGATTCAGTGTGTTTATAAAGTTGACTGTTTGCCAGCCGTTATTGCCTCAAGATGAAGGCAGAGGGCGGGACGACTCACTCAAGGCATCGATGCCAACGGATCCAACCGCCGTTGCGTTGCTCGTGAACCAGATGGGATTGTCACTGGTGTGGGCAGCGCCGAACGAGGATCCGTCCTTCCCGTACTTGCTCACTAGTAGGTCGCATTCTCAGTTAACAATAGTGAAAATGGCCGTCGACGAGAGCAAGACGTACACCAACTCCAAGTATTCTGCGTCGACGATGCGTGTTGAAGGAGGAACCGGCGCCGTGCGATGAATACATAATCGCCCTGGAACGCGGCGATGCGCTTGTATTGTGGTCTACATGGGCGGCGAGATTCAATCATTACGAAGGTTTCTGCTGAGACACAGTGCAATGACACCTACGTTAATTCGTTCGCGGGTCCTGTTCCGAAAGGAGACCCCTTGAAAATGCGTGGTGAGCTGCCCGCAGAATAAGTCGATGGTAGGGGCACGAACTTGGGTGGGGTCATCCGGGTAAAGGCGACCTAGCTTTGCGATTTGGTCCGCAGAGGCGGCGGGAAGATAGCTGTTGTGAAGTTATAGTAATGTTGCAGGTCACAGTTAATAATTAGGAGGCACTTCGAATGAATGTATTCCAGGAACTCGGCATCCGTGCTGTGTGTTCGTTGAGTCAAGGTTTTCGCGCGACGGGCAAGGGTACATACGTTATGTTAAACGTCGAAAACGAGAATAAGCTGCGGGGTGCGGTCAGTTCAACACATCACCTTGGGCGGGAAGTAAATGATACGGACGTTCCTTCATCGTCGCAGTTACCCGCCATTATCGGCACCTAACCCCCAATTATTATGAACGCTCACCGAAATCGCAGGAAGAATTCACCTTGGCGAACGCGCCCTGCGCCACCGACGCCAACGGCGCCCTCTGAACAACATCCCCATCGACGTAAGGGCTCCAAATCAGAGACAAACTATGATACGAAAAGATATCGGGCGTCTGGAGCACCGTAGTCATCAGCGAATTGAAGGGGACGCGGCGTAGACACTCGAGGGTATCGTGTGCCGCGGTGCAGTTGTTCGCGCTTATGAGAGAGTCGTAGGCCGCCTGCCCGGTCGCGAGATCCGGAGTCGGGATCTGGGCGCCTGATTCCTGCGGGTGATTCAGATTTTGCAGCACCGTCGATGTAGTCGGCAGTTGCCTGCCCGCACACGCACCATGAAAGCGCCGCGGAATAATCTATTCGAGTTCTGCTCGTTGTCGAGGAGCAGCGTTGCGGCCGATATTGCCCCTGCGCTGAGGCCGCCGCTGGAAATTTAATCATTCAGGGATCGTGTCACCGCGAGTGAGGCCGTGAAGTACATACATCACGACGCGCTTGGGATCTCCGCCAAAAGAAGAAACGTGCTTCTGGACCCATTCCAGCGCGAATATCTCTGGAGAGCGCAGTCAGGATATCGACGCGGGATTGTAGTTGTTCCAAGACGTACGGTCCCGCAAGCCCAGATTGCTTACTCCGGCAGCATCGACCTCCTTCCCCGCCAAGAAACCGAACGCTGCGGAGAATGTTCAGTAGCCAAACGACCGGTGCTTGTGAGACCACTCACCGCTAACGCGATAGTTTGGGGCGACGACGATGATCGGTTCATCTGTCTCGATAGATCGTCCGAGCAACGGCGCAAAATCACTCGCGGAACTGTATCCCTGCAGAAATCCACCTGGCGGGTTTATCCTAAACAAGATGTACATGGCATCGACGTGAGAATCGGACGTACCGCCATAGAACCACTAGATTGAGCTGATCGTCAATTGAACTGGCATTGTACATGAGGAGCACGCACCACTAGGACGGGAAGCTTGGAGTCGGCGTGCGCAGTGGCGGGTTTGTAGATATCCAGGGCAAGGCCTTGATGGACATGTCAGAATTCGAGCACGAGCGAACAGAGGACGTACAGTCTTCCGAAATGTCAGTAGGGGCTGGCGGGAGGGGAATAGGCGGGTCCGACGGTGTCTGCTGCGGACACACGGGTGCAAAGGCCGTTGCATTCTGTATTCCGTGCTGGGGCTTCGGTGTTTTGGGAGTATCGAACCGTGCTCTATGGGCGTTGAGTCATAGACAAATGGATAAAGGGACACGACGTACGCGGTGGCAAAGGGTAGACCAAGGAACTTCGTCAAATTGCCATTGGTGAGTCCACGAAACGTTCCATAGGGTAGTGACACGGTAGGCGCGCTTGCGGCGGCAAAACCTCCCGAGCAAAGGAAGACCAAGAGGGAGACACGACTGAGGGGCACCATTTTCGATGGCGGCGGCACCGTGAATCGGTCCGTGATGAGCTCAGTGCCTTACTTATAGCAACCAGGAACTCGACAATGCGTGATGCCGCCGATGCGCCACGAAGTCGGTACCGTGATTCCCGATCAGTCCCGATCCCCAACCCACGCACGTTGTCGGCGGCAATTTTCGGGCAGTAAGCCGGGCGACGTCGCGTCGCGTTGCGGCCAAGAAGTCGAAGCAACTCTGAGGAGGACCAAAGGAGGCAGAGAGGCGTTGTGACCATGTGATGGGTCACATCAGTCCCATCAGACCGGCCAGGATCAAGCCGAGGTGCCGAGTTCTGTTTGGGTTGAATCAACTATTCGGAAGTGCTCGGACGTTCAAGTAGAGCTTTGAGGAGAGCTTTGAGGAAGCTGAGGGCATAAAATGAGAACGAGCAGCGATAAATTTCTCGCAGAAGGTTGTTACAACAAGTCGTAAAGTAGACAGAGGAGTGAGGACATCGTGAAGGAATTTTTACCCAATTACACCGTTGTAATATGCGCCGCGTCGCTTAGGACGGGATGCACTGGGAGTAGACTGCAACGGAGGTAAGCCAATGAATATCCGGCGTGAAACAAGGATGAAGGAAGACATACAGGGGTTCAGGGAAGTGCAAGTCGATCCAGAGACGCAAGAACCGCTGCCGGTCCAGCCTGTTTAGCGGTGAGTGAGTGCTAGAAAGGGTTAGGAGGAAATTGCACGCACCCTGTCCACCGCACTGCGACCAGACGGGGAGGTTTCCGCTGGGGCCAGAGGGCTGGGTGGGGGCGGATCCGCCGGTGGTCGTCGTAACAGTGCCGGTGGAGCTGAACGTCGACCCGATGTCGCCGAACTTGATGTTCGAGAACACGACAGCGTTGTTGGCCTCGGTGGACTCGACGGTCTTGGGGTCGCCAGAGGTCGTGGAGCAGGGTCCGCGCGTCACACCGGGGGCGGAGGTGCTGGCGTTGGTGGGGTAGGTGCTGTCGAGCCAGTACATTCCTGTGTGTTTAGGTCAGTGTCCGTGCAACTTTTACAATGGAAGATGCCGCCACCCGCTGTGTGATCATCCCAAATCGACAAAGCGAGGACCATGCCGCGCGCGAGCGCCTTGCCCATGGCCGCGAGGCCGCCGCGGGTCTCGAAGCTGTTGGTGTCGCCGAAAGCGGTCTTCTGCTGGTTGCAGAACGCGTCGGTGATCGAGTTGACGGCGGGGCTGATTCCGGCAATGTTGGTGTTCGAGTTGGTGATGACTTTGCCGTTCTGGACGTAGAGGCGGCGGATCTCGGTGAGGGTGCCGGACGGTGCGACGAACTGGGTGACGACGGTGAAGGGCTTGGTGGTGTCGACAGTCTTGCCGGGGCCGAGGAAAGTCTGGTCGCCCATGCGGTACGCTGGGAGGAAGGTTAACTCATGTTAGTTGTGCGGAAGTTTGGAGAAACGACGCACAGTTGAAGTCGCATCCATCCTTGTCGCAAAGTCCGTTGTAGCGGTCGCTGCCGTCACCGCACTGGGTACCGGTGCAGGCGCCGTTGGAGGAGCAGACGTGCGGCGTATACGCGGCCGCATTCTAAGAATCGATGAGACCAGGTTAAGGACGAACGAGAAATGCTCCAACTGACCTTGTTGGCTAAAATGATGGGATCAATGATGGGCGGTCAAAAGTGATGCGGGGGTTGAAAACAAGATACAAAGGGCACGCAGAGACCCAGAGAGCGGGAAACAATAAATTGAGCAAGCGTGTGGACTTACCCTCCCATATGTCCATCTGGTCACGTAATCAGCATAGCACCGCAGCCGAATTGAGAAGAATAAGAACCTCGTTGCAGCAGGTTCCGAGAGAACCGCTCCCAGAGTTGACGTCCGTCGCGGAGCCGGTCCAGTTAAGGGTGTTGGCCTTCGTTTGATGAGTGACTTCGAGCAGTGAGAATAGCAAGTTCAACTCACCACGCCGCCGATGAACTTCAGGTCGTGGGGACACTGCGAGTCGCAGTAGCCGGTTCCGTACTTGGCGCCGGCCTTGTTCGTCGTGGAAAGGCCGCCGTCGGCGGGCATCTCGGAGAGATAGAGGGCGCCGTTGAGACCACAGCCGAGGTTGGACATGTCGACATCGAAGGAGAACTCCTGCGGGATTTATTAGACTCGTTCCATCATAACTCGAAAGGCCCACGACGAACTTGGTTCAAAAGTTGGAACATCTGGTAGCTAGACGAGTTGGCCATGAGGTAGACGCGGGAGCCGATGTTTGCGCCTTTGGTGGTTCACTTCAGTTCCAAGAAGGAAGAATGCAACGGGAGGTTGACTCACCGGTGACGAACTTGAGCGTCAAGGCGTTACCGCTCGTAGAGATACCGTAGGTGCCTCCGTAGTCGGCGCCGTCGAGCGCGCAGTTCTTGGTGCAGGTGGTCGGGTCGGGGCAGAGAGTGGCGTCCCAAGTGTTGCCGGTGTAGCAGTTGGTGGTGCTGTTGACGGAGTGCAGCCAACGCCAGTTGCCGTCGAGGACGACGGAGGTCGAGAGAGTGGTGCAGCCAGCGGCGGTGCATTTCTGCGACGACATGGTGGGGTGGTTTTCAGCGACCTGCGTGCCGACCTGCTGTGCAGATACGACGGCGAGGAGGCATAGAGAGATCAAAGCCGCGGTGGGGAACATGGCTGAGTAGTACCTGTGAGGAATGAGCAGATGAAACAGGTGTAAGGAGGACAAGTCGAACCGTGGATCCTGTGAAGCTGAGGAGAGAACAGCGAAGTGGAGAGGACTGGTAGAAAGCAGCGGTTGTCGCGTTCATTTTATACCTCGCCAACCAGGCCAAAGGCTCGACAGAGAGGGGTAACTCGTGAGCAGCGACGAGACAAGGTTTAGGGCAGCAGCGCAGATAAAGGATATTCCTCGGAGGCAGAACAGCGCACGAGACGCTTATTCGTCGGAACGAAAATGTGGGGAAGAAGGCTTCGAGATCAGTGATGTGCGGCACAACGTCGGCCAGTTGAAAATATCTCCGCCAAGATAACGGCCAAGTTTGAAACCATAGCTCGAAAGCGTCGCTCGGTCAATCCCCGGCCGAGTTCAGCGCGTAAAGAGTACGAACTGTCCGACTAGATAACTTGCATATGTTTCTCCAGAGTTGGAGCGCGCGGAGATTGTACGAGTGATTTCCAAGTAATTCTGCAAGTTCCAAGGCGAATCACCGGTGAGTAGAAGAATCGGGTAGCGTTTCCGTTGAAGGACATGCCCTCCGCGGTAAATGACTTCAAACGGAGGCGGCAACGACTCCCGAGGACTGGAGTAATTTTCGAACCAAACAAAATTCCATAAAAAGGAGCGTTACTCACGGATTGGCGGGTGTGGTCCGGGAGGATTAAAACAGGACGGACCTATCGAAGAATCACTGAAATCACTGAGTCAGAGGTCATGGGCTCCCAGTGACGTCCATGACAGTACCGCCGGCTGCGGTGAGTACCTGGGATGCATTTAGGGCAATTTTCGGCGCTGTCGAAGCTAGAGGTAGCAAGACGGTATCATGTTGAAGCCACGAAGCCGATTGACCGCAAAGGTAGAGGGCAACCCTCGAAATACACAAGGGCCAACAGATCAGCACTGCTTCCCTCCTTGACCAGAACCATCACTTGACCACCACCACTGAGCGCGTTAGCGCCGTTCTCAACAATAGGTCGGTCTGCTGGCCTGGCGCGACCCCGGGCGGCATCAGATACACGTTCCTTGAGATCACTGCTCAGGACTGGAGCGCCGCGAAGCTCTCGTATGCATTAGCGTCCCCTTCGCGCTCGGACTCGGATCTTGCTGTTTGGCGACCTCAAGAGACTGCATCCACTTGGCCTCCTTGCCTATCGCCGCTCGGACCGAACCTACGAGTGCGGCATGGAAGCCGACCGACAGGCAACGTCCACTTTGGAGCATATCCTCTCACATTCGCCAGCAGGACCGGTGCCAGCGACTCAACCGTACATCTCTTTCGAATGCCTTCGAGCGGGTGCGGACGGTACGCGTCAACACGCGCCACGCCACCGGGTGCTTTTACCGACCATCTGACCGGGAAGAAGTCGGGTCCTTTATAGGCGAACCAGTGACGCCCCGAGGTCCGCTCCCGCAACCTTTCTGCGTGGCCGACATCTCCGCCGTCGCTTCGAGCTGGTCAGGAACGCATCTTACCGTTCGTCTCCCTGTTCCCGGTTCTATCCCCAGGTCATGGTGTCCCTTCATATCCGAAATATCGCAGGCATGTCGCATTATTCTGGCCAGCGTTCACGCACTGCGCAATGACAGACACTTCCCTTCCACTAGTCGCCCAACCCTCTCGTCCCCAACAATGACAAACCCTTTGTCTCAATTTTTCGACGCCCACGAGGGAAATTTGCTATCGTCGCGCGCGTACTATTGAATACTAAATAGTCTCCTCTGGTGTCCATTCCTTCCATCATGAATCGGTTTTGAAGGTCACTTCCACTTCAGCATATGTAGACACAACACATCCAAGCAGCCAACTGGGGGACCCGGACGTTAGGTTCGTGTCCAAGTTTCGTTCCAAACCCCATTCTGCGATACGTGCCATCGTGAAGTGAAACACACCAAACACATTTATCAGGTCTTTTTCCTTTTTCCTTTTTTTTTGGCAGAAAACGCACGTTAATGATCATTTGTTCTCCACACCAGACACGGCCTTTGTCAGGGCGGCCTCGCTGGGCCGGAGCTGCTCCGAACCTACACGCATCAGTGCCACTTCCGCCCCGACGCGCAACTCCCAAACTCGGGGACAACTCCGGACATGAGAAACGGCAGGCTTCGGCTGCTCTGAATTTGACCGCCGAACTGATACCTTTTGGGTTCGAACGGGTGGAACTCAGCCACTGGTGTACATATTGCCTTGGCTTTCAGGTGCCCACAGTTCCATTTCTTGTACTTGCTCTGCAGCACTAACCTGCCTACGCACGCCTCTTTTTTTTACCAGTGGTGGGCTCGGCCCCCACGGCATCTGGCCGCGTCAGTATTTGCCGTTATGCGCTGATGCGCGTATGCGCGTTTCAACCCCAGCTCTACGACACATGCCAAATGACACTGGACTCAATTTGTTCGGCGGAATGGTGTGCGCGTCTGGCCCCGATTATGGTTATAAAGCAGCGCGTCAAATTTCGAGGTCAAAAATGTTTCTCGTTCATCATCTTCTCACCTTTCAACTTGTCTTCTTCTGCTCGCAAGGCTTTGCTGCCGTGCTGGGCCCACCCACCGTGTCGCTACCCTATGGAGCTTTCCGTGGGTTCAACGAGGGCAATTTGACTAAGTTCCTTGGTGTACCATTTGCCACAGCGTACGTCGTCCCTCGCCACTCTGCGACCACTTCTCCCGAATTCGCCGCGTTTTATTTTTTGCAGACCCCGGTTCGAGGCTCCCCAGCCGCCGAAGCGGCTGTATGGGGTACAGAATGCTACCGCCTTTGCTCCTGCGTGTCCCCAGCAGTCGCTCTCCCCGGGCCCAGTCTCCTTCCCCCCGCCCCCTTCCGGAGTCTCGGAAGACTGTTCGTCGCCCATTTAATCGATGCATCTCGCTCCTGATTGAACCGCGAAGGCCTTAACCTGGACATTTACAAACCTTCCACTGCGCACCCTGGCTCCAAGCTTCCCGTCCTAGTCGTGCGTTCACCCTCCTCCCCATCTTGAATTCGATTCCGGCTGAACAGAGGCAAATTTACTAGTGGTTCTTCGGCGGTGCGTCCTCAAGCTTCTCGCGGAAGACTTCGTTCATAACATAATTAATTGAAAATTCACCCAGGTGGATTCGAAGTTGGAGACAGCTCATCCACGGACTTTACGCCCCTACTCCAACGATCCATCGAGACCGGGGAACCCGTCATCGTCGTCGCCCCGAACTATCGTGTCAACGGTATCTACGGGTCATTTGGCTATCAAAGCCCACGTACTGAATACTGTGCTCCGCACTGCGCAGCGTTCGGTTTTTTGCCGGGGAAGGAAGTCAACGCGGCCGGAATAGGCAATCTGGGCTTGCGAGACCGTACGTGTCCAGCATTGAAGCACCCTAAACTCGTCTGATGCTATGCGAATGTAGAGATATTCGCTCTCGAGTGGGTGAAGCAAAACGTTCACGCTTTTGGCGGCGATCCCGCGCGCGTGGTGATGTATGCTGTATCCCTCTAGTGCACCACTGAATACTCAAATATTCCAAGCGGCGGCGTGAGCGCGGGCAGCATCTCTTCCGCGACCCTCCTCCTCGACAACAAGCAGAACTCCAACGCCCTATTCCGCGGCGTCTTCCTCGTACGTGCTCGCTCATCTTCCGACCGGCGCCTGATCATGACGATGACGTGCCCGCATCCCAGGAATCCGGTGCCCAAATCCCAGCCCCGCTCGACGACGGCCAGGCGACCTACGACGCGCTCGTCTCCGCGACCAACTGCACCCTCGCCGCGGACACCCTCGATTGTCTGCGCCGCCTTCCGTTCGAGGCGCTCATGGCCGCGGTGGACCAGACGCCCGACATCTTTTCGTATAAGAGCCTTGAGTTGGTTTGGCGGCCGTATGTTGATGGGGATGTGCTGCAGAGGGCGCCGTTGACGTCGGTGGCGGAGGGGTTGTTTGCTAAGGTGTGCTGTGCGGTATGAGACTTTGTGAGAAGGTGACTGAAGAGAGGTGGGCGCGCACTAGGTGCCTATTATGGCGGGCAACTGTGATGACGAGGGGACGTGCGTACATGCTCAAGTCGAGATGTTCAACTGATGACCGGGTTTTGCAGCTTATTTTCGTTCTCGACGTTCAACATAACGTGCGTAATACCCTTACCGCTGCCCGAAGGTCATGACCGAACGAATACCGAACGAATATATAGCACGGATGCGGAGTTCCTGGAGTACATTCATTCCAAGTGAGCGTCTTTCTAAATCTACTTTGCCTTTGCTCAACTTCAAATTTTCGCAATCAGCTACTTCCCTGCCGCCTCTCCGGACCAAATCGCGGAAATTGGCCGCCTTTACCCGGATGACCCGACACAAGTTTGTGCCTTCACTCAGCACTGATATCGTATCCTGCCCACAGCTGACCGCGCAATTTAAAGGGATCTCCCTTCGGCACAGGAACCGCGGACCAACTGGCGTAGGTATTTCTCTCGCTGAGCAAGGGCTCATAAATAACCAAATCTTTCGATGCAGACCGCAGTACAAACGCCTCGCCGCGTTCCAGGGCGACTATGTCTTCATCGGGCAGCGCCGGTTCCTCCTCCAATACGCGTCCTCGAGGCAAGATACTTGGAGTTGGTGTACGTTTGCAGCCCTCTGTTCGTATTCGCGCTGGTTGACTGAAATTATTATCACCAGTGAGCAAGTACGGGAAAGACGCCTCCCCGCTCGGCGCAGCGCACACCACCGATAGCTCCATCTGGTTCACTAGCAACACCACGGGCGTCGGGAGCGTCGGGATTGATGCTTTCCGTGAGTTGCCTGCCTTCCATTTTCTCGCCTTGAACCTAGAGCGCTCACGCAATGACAGTTAACTTCATAAACACACTCAACCCCAACACGCCCGCCAAGAGCGCTAGCACCGCGGCGAAATTGCCGATCTTCTGGCCGCAGTGGAATGGGAACTCCTCGTCCCTGTTGACTTTTGGTGCGACGGGCGGGACTAATTTCACGACGGATAATTTCCGCGCGGAGGCGATTGAGTTCTTGAATGGTTTGGTTCTCGTTGAGGGTGGTGGTAAATAATAGGGTGGAAGTTCCGCTTTTTGTATCTCGGAGACAGACGCTTGAACAATTGAAACTTGAACCAAACTCAAACTTGAACTCAACTTTAGGCTCGAAACCAGAGGGTGAACCCGTCGATAGTTTACGACGAGTTTACCCTCGTAGACAGAACGGCCATCGGTTGAACTCAACTTGACTCTTGAACTTCGTCCTATAGCTAGTTGAAACTTGACGCTTGCCCTTATGACTGCTCGACGAATCTGGGAACAATTTTCTATTACTGCACCATTTTTTCCCTCGATTTTTCAACACACGCGGACTTTCGGGACCGAATGTTTGTCTCTGTTAGGAATACAGTGCAATCACCTGACCCATCTCGTCTCGCGCGTCCATGTCGCGACTCCATCGTCCTCGAGCTGCCGCGTCCAACACCGGCTGAGAGCAGGCTACGAAAGCCATGGCCTTGCGTAGCACCTCTCAAGCACCTTCGAAAGCCGCAAGCGCTGCCAAATTGCCACACCTTTGCCACCAATGCCACCGCGACGACACGCGACGACGCGACGCGACGAGGTCTGAGCAGCCAGTGGAGGCTACGAAGAGTCTGGACTCTGCGAGTGGCACCCGAGCCACGAACTCGATACCGGCGTACGAAGCCAGGTGAGCTTGGAGCCAGCCGCTTCCATCTGCTGCCAGTCCGTCTTTTCGGCACATATCATCGTGCACCCAACCTTTATCCCCGCTCGCTGGCGCGTAGATCTTCCACGCAATGATCCTAATGAGCAGGCGCGTTCTTCTACTCTAGTATCCACTCGGTCCCTGGTGGCGCGAAAAGCGACTCCCATGAATTGAATTCAAGCTCGCTCGTATCGTCATCATGTCAGTGATTACTTGACTGTGGTGGTACTTACATGGCGCCATCCAGACGCCATCCGAACGCGCGCGCCGTTGCGCGAAATCGGTATGACCTCAGACCAACCCTCGCCGAGACTCAATTGGTTGGTGCCGCATTGACTTTATCAATTGGTCTACATACTGGCGGCTTCGTCCCGACGATGCGAATTATAGTACTGTCCTTCGTGAGTCTACACATCTACTAACTACTCTCTTTTCTTCGGATAGCCATTTCAGCTTTACTGACGCACCCTAACGGCCATTTGGTGTCGACGCAGCGAACTTGGTACGGGCGACGATATCATTTTCTTTGATTCGCCGTCGGTCCTGGGCTTGGCGGTCCCCCGAATTTCTCAACCCTCCACGAATATCTGCGGTACCTTTTGCAGCTTGGCATCAAGGCGGGCATCACATTTGACGACCCGCCAACTTGGGTGGTTCGACTTTTTTTTCCCAACTCACCGCTGTTTGACCTCGTTATTTCGCCCAATATGCCCTAGTTCTTCCAGGTTTTTTGGGTTTCAGCCACCTCGTCTTCCTCTGCGCCACCCGTTTCTCAGGGTTGATATCTTACTCCAGGCGGCAAGCGATCGCCGTACCCGTTTTTCCGTTCCCATTCCGGACTGTGCGATTTCTTATGGACCGCGAAAATCTGTGACTCTTTTCTCGTTGCAGCGCTGCAGTCCCTCTGCGGGAGAAGCTTAGAGCGTCGACCACCGGCCCCGCTGCAAAGAAACCGACATCTGTACGACGGGCCCGGAGGTTATTACCCGAAATGATGCCACATGGACACCGCGATAAGGAGTCATATACGGTTTCTATTTCAGGTCTCCTTCACACCACCACGTCCCTCATCGCAAGCAAGCACCAGCGCGAGGATGGACTTCCTCGGCTTCGTTCCTCCAGACCTTCAGATTGTCATTAATTCGACGCGTCTTCCTGCCCTCCCGCCATCGTAAGCCCCGGATCAGTAACCTGACTGTCTCTACTGACATTTCTTCTCTTTCGCAGAGTTTGGACGCGAACTTTGGCTATCCCATTATACGCCGCTGCCGCTTCTGCCCTCCTTTTCGCCGCTCAGACTTGGATACGGCGTCGATCCAGTGACTCGGTCGTCGAGAGGTCGTGGAAGGACGCGAAGAAATACGGCGGCATAACCGCGTTAATCCTTAATGTCCTGCGCTTTCTCGCATGCTCGACCCTTCTCGGGCTATCCACCGCGTCGCTGGTGGTCTCTAAGGCGGAAACAGAGGGAGTGGAGACGGACTTGGGGCTCAAACTAGGCATTTGCGCCTTCTACGTGCGTCCCCGCCCACCCATCGCGCGTTTTCCATTCAACTAATCCCTACCCGAGTTATACGCCTCTGTCCTGGCGGCCCTGGCTATCGGTGCAACAACCAGAATCGGGCGCACGGCAGGGCTGCACCTCGCCGTCGTCCTCGCAGCCGCCTTCGGCGTCTATTTCTACCGCGACATCTTCCCGCTCGCGACGTATACGTGGCCCGTGCAGGATGCTGCCGAGGGCACCATCCTGCACGCGAAGCTCGTCGCGCTCACGCTCGCGGCGGTGGTCTGCCCCCTCATCACGCCGCGGATGTACACCCCCGTGGACCCCCAGGTGCGTCCACGTCCTCTATCCACAGGTGCCCGCTGATATTTGTGCACCAAGAACCCGATGCCGGAGCCCAACCCGGAGCAGACCGCCTCGCCGCTCTCGCTCCTCCTGTTTTCCTTCCTGGACCCCGTCATCTTGCTCGCCTACAAGCTCCCTCACCTCCCCTACGACCTCCTCCCGCCCCTCGCCGACAGCGACCAGTCCGCCAATCTCAAAAAGCGCAGTTTCCCCGTGCGTGTGGTCCTGCTACACAGCTATTAAATCACTTTGTTTCTGAATTGGCGTTGCAGAACATCGACACCTTCTCCGGCGCGAGCTCGCGGCACATCTTCTTTGGCATCATCAAGACCTTCCGGTACGCCTCCTTCCCTGGCCTGTGGCCTCATAGAAGTTATATATTAACCTCATTGTAGACATGAATACGCGACGATCATCCTAATGCTGCTCCTCTACGTGATCTGCACCTTCGCCTCGCCCATCGGTATCAACCGCGTCCTCGCGTGCGTTTTTCTTTCCCTCCCTCCGGCCCGTAATTCCATGACGCTGACCTGCGACCTTAGGTATCTGGAGAACGGCCGGGGCGAGTCGTCGATGCGCCCCTTCGTGTGGATATTGTGGCTCGCGTTCGGCCCGCTGACGGGGACGACCGCGCTGCAGTCGTACTACCGGCTTTCCGTGAGTCTATTATTTTACATCACAGTAATAAAAAGTCACTGAGGGGAGAGTAGATGCGCATCCTGGTGCAAGTGGAAGGCCTCCTCACGGAGCTCATCTTCGAGCACGCCCTGCGCGTGCGCGTCAAGGCGCACCATGACGCCGCCGACGCTGCCCCTGCCGCCTCCACCTCCGCCTCCTCCGCTGCTGCCTCGGACGACGAGACGCTTAACGAGGGCGAAGGCTCGGACGCGGGTAGTGAGACGACGACCGCCCAGGGGGCGCCAAGCACCACCTCCAAGGACCCCAAGCCCCGCAGTGGTGGTAATGGGAGTGGCGGTAATGGGAGCGGGAATGGGGGTAGCAGCAGCAGCGTCGACGTGGGCAAGATCTCGAACTTGGTGACGACGGACCTGAAGAACGTGACGAACATGTCGGATTTCCTCATGCTGTTGTTCTACCTCCCCGTCAGCGTTGTGTTTTCGATCGCGTTTTTGTATGTGGTGCTTGGCTGGAGGTGCGTCTCTCTCCCCTCCTGCTCCCTTTTCCCCCGCCTTGGTTGAATTGGTGTGCTCTGCGTTCTAGCGCGTTTGTGGGGATGGGGACGATGATCGTGCTGTTCCCGATCTCGGGGATTACGGCGAGGATTCTGCAGACGATCCAGCGGGGGCGTATCACTGCTGCGGATTCAAGAATTAGGACGATAAGCGAGAGTGCGTGCCTCCCCCATTCCTTCCTTCCCTCCTTCCCTCCCTCCCTCCTCTCGCTTCGTCTATCATACTATACTTACCTTACTTGTTGGGTGGGATCCAGCGATGAACGTGCTGCGCATGATCAAGCTGTTCGGATGGGAGGAGAAGATGCTGGCGCGCGTGAATGCGAAGCGGGAGGAGGAGTTGGGGTGGATTTGGAAGCGCGAGATTTTTGAGTGGGTTGCGAATACTGTTAAGTGAGTGGCCCTGCATTCCCCCTCACTCTTCGACTGCTGCTCATTGCCACACGACAGTAACTTGATTCCCGCGACGACCATGATCATAACTTACATCACATTCGTGCGTCGTTCTAATCCGAGGGAGCAGCAGAAGTAGCAGCAGCTAATTGGTTGGTGTGTAGACGGTGTTCATGAAGCAGGAGTTGAGGCCCTCGATTGTGTTCAGCACCATGCCCGTGTTCGACATGCTCCGGAATCAGCTCCACATGGCGAACTACCGCCTCATCCAGTTCGTCGACGCCAAAGTGTCACTGGTGCGTGCCGTCCCACGTAACCGTCCTCACACTCACACGCCGGTATTTATACAGGACCGCATCAACGACTTCCTGCACAACACCGAGCTGCTGGACTCCTTCACGGAGAAGGAAGTCACGGCAGAGTTCATGGCCACCGAGGCGTCGGACGAGATTGGGTTCCGGGACGCGACGTTTACGTGGTCGAACGAGGAGGATGGATCGGCGACGCCGTCGAAGCACAAGTTTACGCTCCGGATTGACGAACAGCTGAATTTTAAGCGGGGGAAGTTTAATCTTGTCGTATGTTTCTGTTTCCCCGCAGTGGTAGACATCCGCTGACCGTTCGCTCCTTGCAGCTTGGGCCGACTGGGGCGGGGAAGACATCGTGAGTGCCCGAGATGAGATTATTAGGTTCGCGCGATGTGCTGATGTGGTTGGTGTCCGCAGGCTGCTGATGGCACTGCTCGGTGAGATGCATTTCACGCCCGCGTCGCCGAGCTCGTGGTACAACCTCCCCCGCGCGGGCGGCGTCGCCTACGCCGCGCAGGAATCGTGGGTCCTCAACGAGACGATCCGCGACAACATCCTCTTTGGCGCCGAGTACGACGAGGAGCGGTATAAGAAGGTGCTGTATCAGTGTTCACTTGAGCGCGACCTCGAGCTGTTTGAGGCGGGGGACAAGAGTGAGGTCGGGGAGAAAGGTACACAGCGTGGTTTCCCCTTCGATGCGCGCAGTATTTAATGAGCGGCAGGGTTGACGCTTAGTGGGGGCCAGAAGGCGCGTTGCACGCTCGCGAGGGCCATTTATTCGAAGGCCGAGATTTTGCTTCTCGATGATGTCCTCGCGGCACTTGAGTGCGTAATTTTACCGAGGTTTTTGGCGACGGTCTAATGCTTCCTATTTCAGCGTCCACACGTCCAAATGGATCGTTGAGAAGTGCTTCAGCGGTGACCTCGTCAAAGGCAGAACGATCATCCTCGTCGTACGTTCCACTCTCAGTCGATAGTATCGCCCCTTGACCGCCCCGCAGACACACAACGTCGCCCTCGCCGCTCCCATTGCCGATTTCACCATCTCGATCGGGTTGAACGGCAGGATCATGAGCCAGGGCTCCGTCGCCGACGCACTCAAGCACGACACGGCACTCGCAAAGGAGGCGGATGCAGACTTACAGGTGATGGAGCAGGTTGTGGACGCCGAGCCGGTGGAGGCCAAGCCGGACACCAAAGCGCCCGATGGGAAGCTCATCCTCGCGGAGGAGGTGAAGTTGGGACGCGTGAAATGGTCCGCCGGTGAGTGGATTTTTCTTCTTGGTGGGAATCAGTTGACTGAGCGCATCCGTCCCAGTGAACTTGTACCTCAGAGGCCTCGGCGGTCTCGGCTTCTACACGTTCTTCCTTGGTACCGTTCTCGCCTGGCATCTGGCGCAGATCTACGAGACGTGGTATATGGGTTACTTCGCGTCGCTGTACGAGACCAGCCCTCCTGGGTCGGTTTCGGTGTCATAGTGCGTGTTTTGGCTCTCGCTACCCTTTGCGCTCACATCAAAATCTTTCAGTCATATTGGCGTCTATCTCTCGATCGTGCTCTTTGAGGTCATGATTCACTCTGCTGGCGACATCGTTTTCGCATATGCTGTGTTGCGGGCGTCGAGGGATATCCATCGCCGACTGGTTGAGTCTATCCTTGGGACGACTCTGAGGTGGCTGGATATCACCCCGGCGTCGAGAGTCATTACGCGCTTCACCGCTGATATTAATGCTGGTATGTTCCTTCTTTAGCGAACAACATTCAAAACGCTAACCCCCTTCCAGTGGATGGCCCAATTCTCAATGTCTTCGCCGGCTTCATCTACGTCACCATCTCGATGTTCGCGTCCTTCGCCGCCGTTGTGTTCCTGACGCCACTCTTCTCTGTGCCGGGAGTCTTTGCTGCCATTATCGGTGGGACTCTGGGTCAGTTGTTCATCAAAGCCCAGCTTTCGGTCAAGCGGGAGAGTAGCAACGCGAAGGCTCCTGTGCTCGGACAGTAGGTGGCTCGTCATTCTGTGATATACTGCGCTCAATAATTGTACTCAAGCTTCGGCGCGGCAATCGCGGGCCTCAGTAAGTTATCCTTAACCTCTGCGCGTCTGGACCTACTGACGCGTCCTGAACAGCTTCGATCCGCGCGTATGGCGCCCAAACCGCATTCATCCAAGAATCGCTGCGGCGGATCGACAAATACACGCGCGCGGCGAGAATTCTGTCCAACTTGGATCGTTGGGTGGGCGTCAGACTCGCGGCGGTCGGAAACATTCTGTCCGCTGTGTTGGCGCTGTATCTTGTTTACTTCCAGGAGGTAACGTTGATCGGTTTGGTCGATTTCCCGGGTTTAACCGGTTCCTCTAGGAGCGCGCGAACAGCGTGGGGTTCAGTCTCAACATGGCTGGTAGGAAACCAGTGTCAACACTCGACCTCTCTGACCCCTTTATCAGCGGCGTTCAGCACGCGAATCCTGTTCTGGGTACGCGATCCTGAGACTGGGTTTGATCCACCGTTGACGTGTTGGTAGGTTCGCCTCTGGAACGATGTCCAAATTCAAGGTGGGTTTATTCACTCCCGTGGTCGTCTTTCGCTTATGTCTAACGATCCGCAGGCAACAGGTAAATTTTACAAAACTCGGGCGCGTCGGTCGCTAATCTTTTCGAATTAGCTTGGAGCGAATCCAGCAGTATATCGATATCGAGCAGGAGCCCAAGTCTACGGAGGCTGGGAAGCCGCCCGCCCACTGGCCAAGCAGCGGTGAACTCATCGTCGAGAAGCTATCTGCGCGATACTCTCCCGACGGTCCTAAAGTCCTGCGCGACATTTCTTTCCGGATCAACTCTGGAGAGCGCGTTGGAATAGGTACGTCGAACTATCGTCCCTGCAACAATGTTCTAATTCCGTCGTATAGTTGGACGCACGGGTTCCGGCAAGGTATGATTCTCTGAGATTTGCTGCCACGCTCCCTGACCCTCGTCCCAGAGCTCTTTGACACTGGCGCTCCTGCGCTGTATCTACACCGAAGGAGCCGTTCACTATGATGGCATCCCAACCTCTTCCGTGAACCTGGATGCTCTGCGCTCGAACATCACCATCATCCCGCAGATGGTGAGCCCACTATACCGCTTTACACCTCCGACTAACATCGCACGAAGCCTGAACTGCTGTCGGGCACCTTGCGGCACAACCTTGACCCTTTCAGCCAGTACGACGATGCGGCTCTCAACAGTGCGTTGCGTGCGGCCGGCCTATTCTCTCTCCAAGAGGAGATGGAAGAAGGTCGGTTGGTGTTGGATAGTGTGATCTCGAGCGGAGGAAGTAACCTCTCAGTAGGCCAGAGGCAAATACTAGCCTTATAAGTTCACTCTCCTCCTTTGACTGCAACCGTCTGACGATTTGCTCACAGCGCGCGCAATAGTTCGAGACAGCAAGTTGTTGATTCTGGACGAAGGTACGTTCGCAACCAGGCGCCTGCATCATTCCCTGCTCATTCGTTCCACAGCGACCTCCGCAATAGATTACAAGACCGACAGCGTTATCCAGACGTCGTTGCGGACTGAGCTCAAGTCGGATGTAACGGTCATCACCGTTGCACATCGCCTGCAAACGATCTTGGACTCTGACAAAATTGTGAGTCGTTCGTTGCGTCTCCGTTCTTCCTCGCTAACCTTTGCTTCTCTCGCAGATGGTGCTGGACGAGGGTCGCATCGTAAGTCGCGACAACTCCAGACCACCAGCGGCGGAACTGACAGTATGTGCAGGTCGAGTTCGATGCCCCCAAGGTACTGTTGAAAAATCCGAAGGGCAAGCTCCGTGCGCTGGTTGATGAGTCTGGCGATAAGGACAACTTGTACGCCATGGCGGAGGGCAAGGCATAAAAATCGTTTCATTGGGTGTATCGTTATCGTATAGTTAATTATGAATATCTGTTGCCGCATTCACCGTGTAACTTTGCTAAGGAGTTGGGGTTATGGTTTCTCCGATGGCATCAACGACAATCCGTCTTTCTTCCCACCACGATCATGGCCCCGCCGCTGAATCCTTTCGAGGCGATCTACGACTTCCAGGAGGAGGCGGTAGAGGCGGAACGGCGCGGGCTCGAGCCGGAGAGCTACCCTGTCGATGCCAGTTGCCACGGATGCCACACTGTCGGGGACCCCCTCACCTTCAAACGGTGTAGCGGGTGTAACAGCGTACTGTATTGCAGCAAAAAGGTTTGAATTCACAGTGATAATATCCAGTGCATTAATACCCCTCTACCTGTATGCAGTGTCAGACCCTGGACTGGCAAGGCCGGATGGTGCGCGAGGGCAGGCCGCACAAAGAGTGGTGCGCCGTTTTCAAGGTACTTGTATTACGCCCCGCTCGGGATGGAACGCACAGACTCAGCTCTTTCAGCGAACGACGCTTCTCATGCCCGCCGCACAATCGATCATTAAATCCTTCCCCTGGGGTAGGCTCGAGGACGACGGCACCTTTTTCGACGACCTCGCCACCGCCAAATTCAAGGTATTGGGCGGCGCCGGTTTCGGATTCTGGAGCCAGACTGGACTGGGGCTCCAGAGGACGACGACGAAGACGACCCCGCTCTCGCGGCGCACCGCACGCGCTTCCCCGACTCCGAATGGGTGCAGGACCACGAGGAGATGCGGGATGCGCAGAAACGCATTGGCTTCGTGAATGGTCAGGACCTGCTGAAAAAAAAACACCTCGCGGACGACGCCGGCTGGAAGCTCCCCACGAGCCTCGTCCTGCGGCGCGATTTCTCGCTCACGCAGCCGCCGCGCCGCCTAGACTCTCTCCTCGAGAGCTGGGACGAGTGGTACGCGTGGCGCGGGCTCTCCAAGGCCAGCCCGGTCGCCCTGTTGATGCACTATCCGCTCACCGTCTACCGTATGCTCACGCACACCCTCGGCATCACGGCCGCCGGGCCCTCCAAGTCCTCTAAGCGCGTCTCGCTCACCGTGCACTACATCGGCGCAGAAATCGAGCTCAACTTCATCCCCCTGTAAGCTCCCCTTCCTCACCAGACCCCGCCCACCCACCTCATCACAATTCCAGCTTCTCCGAGCTCGCGCTCCTTCTCCCCAACTACGATATCAACCTCGTCTTCTTCGGCCCCTGCGTGTACAATATCGGAAAAACCGCCCTCAAGTCCAAACACCGCGCCTCCCTCCTCACGCGCGCCATGCAGGACGACACGCCGGTCTTCACGTACGACGCGCCTGCCGCCTCCGGCGCCGGCCGTCTGTGCGTCTTCCTCCACACCGCCACCAAGCTCTGGGCGCCGCCGTCGTACGGACTCAAGCCAGACGCGCTCGTGGCGTGCAACGCGGGCCTGTTCGTCTACCCCGGCGCCGACGCGCTCGTACGGGCGTCGATGCGGCAGGGGATCCCGTTCGCGGTGTCGGACTACCAGCAGTACATGCTCGAGTCGAACAGCGCGGTCGTCGCCCATATGCAAGGCCACCGCGCGCCGCCGAAGGAGGTCGTGATGAATCCGTTTCAGCGGCCGGGGCAGCGGCATTATACGAAGAGTAATCTGGCGCCGAGTATGGAGAATGGGTTTTTGTTGGTGGTTTGTGAGGGGAAGCCGGCGGCACGAGGTGCGGGGGTGGCGGCGGCGGCGAGTGGGTCGGGGTTGGGGCGGGGCGTGTACGTGTCGGCGTTCGTCTTGGTGGCTGGCTTGGTGTTCTTCAACTATGTGCTGCCGCCATAAATCCAACGCCTTTCGCTCCTCAACAACTTCGCTTTTCCGCGATGGTATGCCACTCTCCCTCGCTCAACCCGGGGCCGCAGATCTTCAATTGACTCTTGCTACACCCTCCCGCTCACGTTGTTAATATTTCCTTCCTGTCTATTCCTGCTCCTACTTCTTCGCACTCGGATCCGGATGGTCCCTTATCCACCTCTTCACCACGCTCTCCATGGGACACGCTGTGCTCCGCGCCTTCCCGTCCTCAGCGTACATCTTCTGGCAGCACATATACAGCGCACGCAGTTGCTCGTCGCATTTCACTGGCTGGTAGGTGTTTTTGTTGAGGCACGTCTGGAGGGCGCAGGCTGCAAATTGCGGCGTTTAGGAAAGGTTCCTGCGTTTGAACGTTCAAACGGGCGGTCTGCGCACCTTCAGTCTGGCATCCCTGAAACACGGATGAGAGACGATATGGAGCTGGGTGGACGGCGCTGTGAACGTACCTCGGGCATGGTGGTGGTTCGGGACAAGGGGCAAAGTGACGTAACCGATTTGCTCGTGTTGAACAATCACCAAACAATCACGTCTGCCTGCAAGTTGGGGAAATTCGTTGAAAATTCGGCTACTTCGACGGGTCCCAATATTCTCCAATATGTATGCGCAAGTGGATGCTCAAGTGTCGGCCCCTGCTCCCTCTAATTTGACTCCGCTCACCCACCGAGTTCCCTCCGCTTATCAGACCCCGCGTGTTTTCAACCCCACGCGTACTTACACTATGTACTGACTCAGAAGCTCAGGCTAATTTGCTTTCTGCCAGACATCACAAGGCGCTACTCCCACATTCCCAACGCGAGGATTGTACTGCCTTGAGATAGCAGCCGCTGCCCCGAATCAAGTGCACTTCATTTGCACTTCATGTGCCTCCCTCTCGAGAAATCACCACCGGTACGGTACCGTCCGCGCCTCTAAGTCTTCAAGGTAAGTCCAACGCATTGTGAATATATGTCGCCCTCGCGCTAAAGGTCGTCGTCGGTTCGCTCAACTAGTCAGAGTACCGTTTGTCCGTATCAAAACCGTCCAAGGCGCGCGTTTCTTCCTCCACCACCCTCACCGGCACATATCTTCCGCTGCCTTTCTTCCCGTCACGCTTGAGGCAGGCCAGAATCCCCAACACCAGGAGGATGAGCCCGACGAGGAGGTTTCCTGCAAGTAGCCCGATGACGATAGGCGCATATTTATTGACTTGCGACGCGTCGCCAAAGGCAGGACTGGCATTATTGATGGCTGCGGCAGCGGCAGCATGAGCGCCGCCGGTGCTGCTCGGGGCGCCTTGGGAAAGTTTCTGTGGGTTGGGGTCGACGCGCACCTTGAGCACGTCTGCAATGGCGGCCGTGACGTTCGTCAGAGAAAGCAGCTGCATGGACGCGTTTCCGGTTGGCGAATTGGATATCGCGTCGCCGAAGTTGAAACTATATCATGATGCGGGAGTGGGTGTGAGTGAACGCAGCGGACAAGGAGGCTACGCACATGGAGTATACATTGCGCATGAAACTGTCTCCAAAGAACATGTCGTAGTCCCCAGGACTACCGGGGTAGGAATCAAACGGTGTTGCACAGACGGTGGTGTCTTCGTCAACCCTAGTCACAATTGAAAGATCAAGTGGGTGGATCGGGAATGGTTGACCTCTAAGACGCGGTATGAGCTGGGCTATCATTGTACACGAAAGCGGGGTACCCAATCCAAATTGTGACTATGGTGGTCGTGTTGCACGGAATCAACCAGCCTTCGGAAATTCCTCCCGCCTCGGTCACACGCGTACGGTATGTGGCGCCTGGGATAGCGGAATAGATTCCGTCCAACAGGTGGCCTGGGAATGTGCACGTGGGGGTCCCCGTATCGATCACCGCGACGAGTTTCCCATCTGGCGCACTAGCGATGCTGGCCGGCATAGACACATTCACTCCATCCACATCGATGGCGTCGATCAGGATCGTCCAATACGAGTTCGTGAACACCGGTAGCACTGGGGCATTCAGAACGTCGGCATACGCCTCGTCAACTTCGTTGATTGTGAAGCTGGCGTCTGCGGAGCCCTCCAAATCGTCACTGCGTGAGAGGGAAATTCCGATGAAGTTGTCTTGTTGCGGTGTCTGGTCGAAGATGTTGAACAATAAAGGTTGTGCCAAGGTAGGATCCGATCCATTCTTGACGATCGCCTTGGTTAGGTCTGATACCATGGCGCCGTTGAACGACAATCCAAGTAGACCGTCGAGGCCCTCGTCGACAATTCCAAGTGCATCGACCTGAAACACTCTGTCAGTTCCCAATCTCACCGCCAATTGTCAGAACTTCAAACCTTCGTGGCATTGGTGAACACTGTCGCAATGTTGGTGTAAATAGCCACCCAGAGACGAATGTTGGACCGAACTGACTCTGTTTCTCATAACTGTAGCCCCCTAGTTGCACTGACGCGACCCCGATGGTGCCAGATATAACTCCGGCGACGTAATCTTCGTCAACTGCGATCCCGGTATCATTGAATGTGAAATCGTGGTTTGGTCTAATCCTACAGCATGTGTTAATTCCGAGCAGTCCATTCCCGCAAAAGGCGTACCACAAATCAGAGCTCCCAGTATCGATGGCCACTCTGAAGGCTGGAAAATGTCGGATGAAGAGAAGAGCAGGGGAGGATTCTTGACACTCACTTTCTCCATTGATAGTAATGTTCGTTGCATACTGAAAGAATTGAGTTCAACAACAGGAGTACGGGACCGGGTAGCGCACTCTGAGCGGGAAGGACGCATCGAGAGTGCCATTGGCGTTTGTGAGAGTAATATTCGACCACGACTGAAGGGTGGCGCCGGTTTGACTGTCACGAGGTGAACGATGTATCGGTGAAGCGCGCGTGGCGAGGGCGGACGACTGCCGGACTGCGAAGACAAGGAAGACTGCGAGGGTCAAGATCATGTTTTGGTCGTGTCCTCCGATTTGACGTGGGGTATTTATCTTCTCTTGCACAGTAAACACCGTTCCCCGATCACCGCTTCGAAACGCGGAAATTGACACACAGCTCGGCATAGTCATTGCATAGTCATCGAGCGCCCCCACAGCGAGATCCATGTGCTCCGTGTTGGCCAGTGCACACCCCGCCAGAACACGGCCTGGATGCGTGCTGCTTAGCTATAACCAACACATGCAGGGGCCAGGTGGTTCGTTCGTGAGTCGCCGCTGCTTTCGAGATGCAGAAAGGAGCCATCAAAGCGAGAGGAAGGCCACGCGTTAATGATGGTGCGGTGAGAGCCAGTATCGCGTCGGCAAACACCGGCGGGTCAATCGGAGCTTGCATCCTACTTTCCGCCGTCCAGCAATCTCCTACGCTCATTCGCTATCATGCTTGTCCCGGCGGTAAGTATCTGTACATGCTATGCGCGGCAGATCCGCGAAAGCCCGTCCCTCCTCAAGAAACACCGTGACAGGCGGAGTTTTCCAGTATCCGGAGGGCAACGGGCTTTATGATTACAGCGGGCATTCAAGAAATCCACTCATCCATCTTCATCATGAGAACTCTCATTCTTTTGTTCTGGTCGTGCCGGACGAACAATGACTTGACTCCTCGACATGATGGGTTGAACCAAGGTTGAACAAAAGTTCAACGGCGTCACCTCTGCCAGCGACTAATTGAATCCTTTTTTTCCATCCAGGCGAAGAATAATTCATGTAGAGTCTCGTGTACCCGCACATAGACCATGGTTTAGACAGCACAAATCAAGATATTTGAACATCTTCAACTTGGTGCTCGGCGACATCCAAGGGAATCCATTGGGACAACTGTGCAATTGTCACCGCTTATTTTACTTGGGCATGTCCGAATACCAATGTGGACGGCGCCGAGTTGCAGTTGAACCAAGCGTCTAATTAGGGACGGCATTCCCACGGTTCAACTACGGCTGATCCCATTGATGGGCAATGATACCGCGCCAAAACGTCGGTTCCCCGTCACCTCGCTCGACTTCCCGACACAAGTGGACCGCGGAAACATACCTCAGACCTCTGCAACACTCAAACCACGCTCAATAAGCACCGTCCACCGAACACGGACTGTGGCTCAACTATTGGGGTACCCAACCTCTGCAATCACGGAACATATGGAAACCAGCTCACCGCGCGGTTCGAACTCCCCACCTTTTCAAAACACAAACTCCAAACTCAATATCGTCCTAAGGCTTTGAGAGGCTCGAGCAGAAGAAAAGTGATTTCATCCTCGGATTAACTTCTCCCGCGGCTTCCAACCGCTTCTAACCTGTCAAACACTTACCCAATGACACATCCGGGTCCAATTGACGAAATACACCAACTCCCGACCCCTTTCGACCTTAGTACTTTTCCTGCCATCCGATCGACCTCGTTCAACTTCCCAGACCAAAATACGGTTCCCTCGCGACATATGCATGTTTCTACAGTCCCCTGCATCGGGTGCGTGGCGCAATGGCTAGCGTGTTTGGCTTCGATGCCTCAACAACGTTGTAATCCACACCAAAAGGCTGCAGGTTCGAGTCCTGCCGTGCTCATAATTTTGCTTCATTGACGCTTTCCAACCGTCCCTGCAATTTTTTTGGGCCTCTCACACGCCCCTAGGAACCCTCCGCTGTCGCCTGAAGACTTACATGGCCAGAACTGTCTCTTTCCATGTCTGTAAGTCATAATCTTCGTATATTTGCCCACATGTTGAACTGACTCCGCTTGGACCGATATTGCGTCGGACGACCACTGGAATTGGCCCGCAGCGAGGGCAGATACCATATGGCATATATAGTACTCTTTTGGATGTTCAGAGTGTGAAAGTTGCCAGGAGTCCATGACTTGCAGACCAGCCATGCAATTTTTGATCGGGATCAAAGCAACGAATTTCTGCTCTGCCTATGGACCCATCAAAGGTTCGGGCCCACCATTTACCACCTTACGCCTAGAGCATTTTAAGTGCCCCCGCGTCCCTCCCCTCCAGCTCCGTTACACAGACTCGGTGAATATACAGCCGGTGATTTAATATTCTCGGCATGTTCCATATATTTACCTCCCATGTTGAAAGCACTCTGCGCATATACATGTACCATTATTGCGCCAAATAATCATTGAGAGCTATTCACAGCGAGGATGGACTCCATAGATTGACCCCTGCTATGTTCGGAGTCTCCAAGGATAACGGAAGATTCATGACTCGCAGAACTCGTCCATTTGCACACTTTTGATCGAAAACAAAGGAACGATTATTCCGCTCCGCTTAGGAACCCATCACTGGTTCGGAACGAGCAACTGACGAGTGGCACCTCATAGCTTCGTCTATCATGGATACCACTCCTCCCCAGCTCCATTGCTCAGACTCGGTGAATATCCAACCGGTGATTTGATGTTTAACTCCTGATTTACCACTGCCCCCGCCCTCCTTCCGCGGCATGCTTCCCGAGGCTTGTGGAGCATGCGGAGCACTGAATTCGATGACGCTGCCCCGGAGGCCTCAGCCAGCCAACCCTTGGACCAAGCAAGTCTCGGTTTCAACCTCAACAGGGGCTTCACAGCCACCTGCACAGCCACCGCGAAATAAGCACGGCAGCCATTGCGCCACGCACCTTTTGCGCCTTTTTTGCACGCCATGACCTTCACACGATGCAGCATCGTCCAGTGGTATCGATGAACATCCTAGATGGATTGAAGGTGCGTGTAGTGGCTTGAATCCTTACTTGGGGCTCAGGGGACTCAAATGTCTCAGAACAGCCCGCGGATGCTGAACGATCGCGCGCATCCGCAAGACTTGTACTTGCTAAGTCTACTTGCTGCCTCCGCGGGCCTACACGCTCACAAAGCTTGTCGCAGGCCTCGCATTCGTGGCCTTTCCACCTAACCGCCATGTTAATCGTGTACCCACGCACCGTTTCATACTTGAATTACCTTTACAGTTCAGCGGCTCCGCGTATGAGACTTGTGGTGCGGGTGCGTCTCACCACCCCGCTGGCGGCCCGCTGGCGAGAGACACACAGCAGTACATCGATCGCATCCGCATTCATATAAAGGCAGGAGGGATCTCACGAACTTTAACCCAATTCACCCTGCCTCACCATCATCCACATTTCACGATGTTGCAACTCACCACCACCACCACCAGAAACTCCTCAGCTCTCCGCCCACAGTCGTCTCGCACTCGCTCGGCCTCGGCGCCTCAGCTGTATGGCGCCTCGAGCACCACTCGGTCTACATTGAAATCGGCGCTCAAGCGCCCAACGAGCGCGTTATACGATTCACCGCCTGAGTCCCCCGCTTCGGCCCCAATTCAAGTCGATCTTTGGGCCACCTCGGCCGTGGACGAGTGCAAGTCGGTTTGCGATTCGCCGATAGGTTCGTTCAATATTTCTTTTCGCAGCATCTCTTAACTCCAACTTCAGTTCGCCTCACAGCCATGCTATCCTCGCCCACAAAACCATCCCTTTTCGCCCGCGTAACGGGGCGTGCCTACCTCTTCGCCCCGTCGGCGCCCACCGAGTCGACGCGCGCCCGTCGTCGCCGGCACGCGCGCGAGCGCATCGCCGCCGTCGAGTCGGAGTCGGACTCTGGGTCTGCAGACGACGAGCCCGAGTTGGCGACCCGCCGTAGATCAATGAGCGGGAAGACGGTGCGCTTCGATATGCCTGAGAAGCCAGCACCAGTGCCCGCCCCGGTTAAGGGCCGCTGGGACGATTATGCTTGGTCGGATTTCATGGTGCGTTCTGCCTTGTCCGCTTCCTGAAACTGGAGCTTATTCCCGCTTTCGCAGTAATCCGACCTTTTTCAGTCTGCTCTGAATTACCGAATCGAATCATGGACTTGTATTTATCTGTAAATTATTGTAACAAGTATACGGAATCAAAGATTGGAACTTCTCCCTTCTGTTCGCCCAGTTCAGCCTTTTTCCTCCTCGACCTGAGGCATCCCAAGAATGTTTAAACCAATCCATCAATCACTGCATTCCGTCCGTCCGGCGGCAGAGGGTCTGCCGAGATACCTCGGCAGACCTCGACAGACCCAGCGGCGACACTGGACCCCTGCCGACCTGTGCCTACATGGGTCCATTTAGCATATTAGTGTCTTCTGCAATTGTATTCCATTGTTTTGGTTGGTTTTTGGCCGTTCCGTTCCTTGCGCGACGCGTGTGTTTCGTGATGTTTGGCTAATTTTGATCCGTCGACTGTATTCCAGACGCTTCCGTTTTTCTTGTCATTCCACCGCATCCACCGCGAATAACTAGAAGCCCAGGATTAACCCAGCAAAGCTGAAAGGGTCTAGGGAGTTGTCCCTCGCCCAAAAGAGCTCAACGTACGGGTCGTCGTGGGGGATTTCTATATAACGACTTAAACTCAACCTAATTTTTATTTTGATGCTGCGCCCCGCCTGGGCGGCGGCTCACGGTGGCTCACAGAAGATCGGCCAGGGGGCAAATGGGATTCCTGACGTGGCTCGCCGCCTTGCCCAGGCTCGAGGTCGCCTCGAGCCTCCAATATCAGTAATAAACTTTGACAATTAATTGTTTCAAACATCAACCGGATAAGTACGAGTAGGCAAATGGGAAGAATGGGCACTGGGTACGAGGCGAAGACCTAGCCTGCCGCCCTGTGTCGAGAAAGGGAGACCAGGGTGGGTGGCCGCTACGGACGCAGACGTCGACCAAGGGAGGCAGACCTCCGTCGATGTGACCTCGGCAGGGTCGGTCTAGGCCCGTCGGCAGACGGCGATCAAGGGCCACAGCCTCCGTCGCCGCGACCACGGAATGCAGTGAATCAACTACACCGACTTGAACTTCAACACTGAACTGATTAACCCACACGGCCAGACCTCGGCAACACCTTCTCTGCGGCTCCGAGTAAAGCCTCCCATGGTATTCGCGAATTGCTGGTACACAGTCGCCGTCAGCGCTACCTGCTTTAACCTTCTTCCTTGAGCCTTCCTCGACGACTGCGCTCTTTTCAACCTCATTTCAACGACCCAAGGGTATCCAAATTGCCCGAATATTCAGAACGAGAGAGCGACGAGGCCCACAATCGCAAGAAATCGACTTCGAACCTCAACTCTTTGCGCATGTTTGGTCGAACTCCACCGCGCGTCTGGTCACGTGAACGGATGCTCTGTCCACAAACTCCCATCGCGATTCGCTGGCAGTCGACGTCGTGCCCCTGCAGCTCCTCCGCAAGTCGCCAGAACTATGTGGTCTCTTGAGGAGGTTGCAACTCAGTTACTCATCCGGCTCGAGGACCTCCGGAGCTTCAATGGCGATACTCTTGCTCGTACATTTCTGAATCCTGAATCGGACTGGAAACCTCCGTGTCCTGACAGGATGCCAACGCCCCGGCGCAAGGGCACGAAGATCATCCCATACTGGGCTACAGACTGCTACCAACCTGACATCGGCTCAATTCTATGGACGGAGAGGTTGTTCCATCTGGTTCCATTTCAGTTTATCTGGTCGTCCCTGACTGCCTATCGGATGGCCCTCCGTTCCTCCCGGCACAAGCTGTATCCTTCTCCCGCGCTCTGGCGAACTGAAGACCTTTCTGGGCACCACAGCTGTAGAACTTCGCGCGATGATTGTCTGGGACTCAATTGACTCTGGGAACAATGCTCACCGCATGCACCGTGTCGGTTCTTTGTTCAGGGGAGTCCACTCGTTGCGATGTTCAACTCGTGCTTTCATCGTTTCAAAAGACCCTACTCAATGTCGGTATAAACTCGTCTGCGATTTACGGAAGAGCTGTTGATCATCCCATGCGTTTTCAGGTCAACCATCAAACGATAGCAAAACTGCCAGAATTTTGGGTTGGGCGCTTGTTCAGCGCAAGTCTTTTTTGGCGCGACTTCGAAGAGCGGGGGCGCTCGTTCAGCGGCACAATCCCAATAGCACGAGGCGGGAGGCCTTCCAAGCTCTCAGTCGACGGTGAGATTTTGAATCGCCATTAACGGTGTCTCGCATTCAAATCTGACTCACCCTTCCCATCGGCAACAAAAGACAAGCGGTGCAAGTGTCTAAACCGTGAGATTCGCCATTGTATAAAATCTGGGCCCCGTTTTCGGGGCCGATTGGTCTCCTCTCCCCACTCGACACCCACCCACACCCCGAGTCAATTTTTTCTTCCGCGTCCTCCTCCCAACCAAGCACAATGTCGCGCGCGTTCTACCTGTCTGGCACGGCGTTCCTCTTTGTGGCTCTGGTGTTGAGCTTCCTCGCGTCCATCTCGCTCCCGTACCTCCCCGCGCTGGACTTTGTGCGCGTCCGGTTCAGTGGTGACAGTCTCCTCTCTGGCGCGGCCATCCTGCGCGAAGTGCGCGTAAGTATACGCGTCTTGCCTCCTTTCATTTCACCTCCTAACTCGTCGTTTGCAGTGGGGTATCTGGGGCCCGTGCATCTACGACGGCAACGACCACCGCACGTGTGCCCACACTGGTGCGTAGACAAAAATTACCCTAGGTGGTTTCACTGACTGTAGAGCAGGACACGCGTATTCCATCACCATCCTGGATGCCATCGGCCACAACGACAGGGTCACCATCGGCGCGTCCTGGACGCGTGGTCTCGCTATCCACCCCGTCGGTTCGTCTCGTCTCTGTTTCCCCTCGGCCACGCCCTGACTATCATTCGCCTCTAGCCACTGGAGTCATCGCTATCGCGTTCGGATTCGCCGCCTCCAAGCTCCAACACGGCCCCCTCATCGCGTCCTTGACCTCATTCTTCGCGGCACTGATGGTGCGGCCGCTCCCGCCTCGCATCGCCGCGTCCACAGGCTAATGATGTGTACAGCTCCTCATCGCGTTCGCCATCGATATCGCGCTGTACGTCTTCGTCCACCACGAGATCGGCAAGCTCGACGACGTCAAAGGAAACGTCGACGCCGGTGCAGGTACGCTTCTCAGATCGTTGTGCCTTCGCCCCAACGCTAATTACCTGTGTATGCGCAGCGTTCTGGATGACGCTCGTCTCTCTCGTGTTCGTCCTCCTCGCCGGCTGCACCGTCTGCTTCGGGCGCCGCAAGGAGAGCGGGGGCGACGCGTACCCCATGTTCACCAAGTCCGCCGGCGGCGGCGGCTTCCTTTCGCGCTTCCGCAAGAACTGAGCGCTGCCTTTGCCTGCCTTCTTGCCAGCGCCAGCTTCGAGAAGAGGAGAAGAGGGTGTAAATCATACCCCGAACAAAACTATTCCACCGAACAGTTGTTCAACGGCTACATATATACCCGGAATAGAAAGGGAATGTTTATTCCTGACCATCGTCGGCGGCGTAATTAACCGACCGACTGAACGAGGCGCACCTAATCGATTACCTGATCCCGCACAACAAGCATGATTCTCATGTCAAGACTCTGTTCCCGCCCATCTACTCCATTCAATTCCCGCTTAATTCTCTGGGGATCAAGCGCACCCGTCCATGCCGTCGTGAGGACATTCCCCACCTGTGGTCTGGATGCCGTGGGTTTCCATCGTAAGTGTGGGATGAAGAACTTGAAATGGACCGCGCGCTGTTGGGACACTGCGTTGAAATCGGCTCATTGATTGTAGCGTAAAACTGAAAGTTGAACATTCGTCACCTTGACGAGTCTACAGCGGCAGATTCCAACAGCTTCCCGCCATGCCAAACAACACTCCTGCATCTCGCGCCCGCTCTGCCCATCTGCTGTGTTGATGATGTGTTGCCGCAATGATAAGATACTCGCATCTGCAACGCCCGACGCCTTTTGGCGCCGAGGAAGACTATAAGTGAGTCGTGCGCTGTCCCTCTCTCACTATACCACCACCTCGACGACACTCCTTGAAGGATGTTGCCCCGTTCATTTTACACCGCTGCAATCGCGTTCCTTGGCTGCGCGCTCGTCCTTAGCGTCCTCACTTCTATCTCTCTCCCAGCCTTCCCCGCCTTGGATTTCGTTCGCCTTAGCTATTCGAATACACCAAAGAGTTCGCAATTCCTGAGCCAGTTGCGGGTGAGTTGGTCGTTTTCTACGTGCTCCCACTGGCCGCTGACCATCTTGTTCAGTTCGGTATCTGGTGAGTATATATATAATGGGCTGCTCAACTGCAACCGTGCCTGTGCGCCTAACAGAATCGCTGGCAGGGCTCCGTGTGTCTACGACGGGACCGGAAAGCGGAGCTGTCCGCATCTAGGTGAGCACGCAACTTGCTTACTTTCCGTCAATGTATACCGCTGAAACACGCTGGCAAGGCCACGGCTACGCGGTGCCGCTCACAGACTTTGACCAAAAATCCCGCGTCTTCATCGGCTCGTCGTGGACTCGCGGACTCGCGATCCATCCTGTCGGTAAGCTCGCTTGCTTTCAATTTGCAACATTAGTGTTAATGGTTAATGTACTGCAGCCACCGGGTTCATCGCACTCGCGTTTGGGTTTGCGGTTTCGAAATACGAACACGGGCCGTTCCTCGCAGTAGTCAACTCCGCCCTTGCTGCGTTCCTGGTGCGCGGTTTCCCCTGAAAATATTCAACTCTGATACTAAGAGTGCGGTTCAACTTCTAGCTGACTCTCGCATTCATCGTCGACATTGCGCTTTACGCGTTCGTGAAGCAGCAGGTCAACAAGCTGCCGCACCCCGGGAAGGTTACCACCAGTTCCGGTCCGCATACCCTACTAAGACTTTCGGAAACTAACACTAATCAACTTGTACTTACCTGCCAGCATTCTGGATGACCCTGACGTCCCTGATCCTCGTGGTTATGGCTGGCGGCTCGGTGTTCTACGGACGCAGGAAGGACGTTGACGCGTATCCTACGCTTAGCTCGGGTTCGGGTAAAGGGGGGTTCCTGGCGCGATTCCGGAGAAACTGAGCCCGCGGGATAGGTCGAGGCTTGGGCGCGTGTTGGTTAAATTATTATAGATTTGTAACTGTTGCATTCTTCGGCTTTAAATGGACGGAGGGTGGTGCTATACTAGGTCAGAGTGTCGCGCATTATTTTATGAGACAGGGTGTGTGGAATGGCCACCGTCGGGGATTCTGTCCAGTGCCAGTGGGAAAATTCCTGCAGAACTGCACTGCCGTCAAGCGCCAATTATGCCGTGATCTTTCCCACGGTTGAAACGGTATTTCTCGCCACCTTTCGCTCAACTGCACTCGGACTATTTGCAGCACGCCCCTTGCCCTCTGCAAGCCAACATCTATTTTGAGTCCAAATGGAGTCTGCGCCAGGTCTCTGAGTAGGGTTAAACTTCCTTGTCAACAGTTCAAACTGCGCGTTTTCCCAGATCTAGAGTGAGTTGACTTCTGAAAGAACACGGCTGTTGGTTATTGAGAAGGGTTAGGAAAATTGTAAATTCCTTTGTCTGACTCGGACGGCATGTAGCGGAAGTTCAGTATGCGAATACGGCAACCACCGCCACTCCGCCGCGCTGTTTAGTGAGCAAGCAAGATAACCGAGTAGCCGAACTCCGACCACCGCCCAACCGACCTTCGCTAACGGCAGAGTGAGCGTCGTCAGCCCGGCTTCCAGGCCAAAGTTGAACTTACAACTGCTCATCCGGTATATAAGGGTCGCCTGCGACACAATTATTGAGGCCAAGACACCGCTCTTCCAAACCTACGCCACTCTAGGGCTGCAATAACAACAACATGTCTGCCACTCGTCAAATCGGGAGCGCGACCTTTTCTGCCATCGGCTTCGGCGCGATGGGCCTTTCTGGCTTCTATGGCCAAGTTGAATCCGACGAGGAGCGTTTCAAGGTTTGTCAACTCCTCTCAACTACTTGGGCTCGACATTCAGATCTGTGTCCTTTCCTACACAGGTCCTCGACGCCGCCCACGCCGCCGGATGCACATTCTGGGATACCGCGAACATCTACGTCGACTCGGAGGAGCTCTTGGGCAAGTGGTGCGTGAATATTCTTCCCCCAACCTTCAAGTAGAGGCCTCACGATTGGCACCCAGGTTCAAACGCACTGGGAAGCGCGCAGATATCTTCCTCGCGACCAAGTTCGGGTTCATGCCTGACTATTCGATCGACGGGTCGCCTGAGAACGTCAGGGCGTCTGCAGCAGCGTCTTTCGCCAGACTAGGCGTGGACACGATCGATCTGTATTATCTCCATGTACGTTTCTCGTTCGCCTCGCACGCTTGCGTTTAGCCCTAATTCTTTTTTAGCGAGCGGACGCGAAGGTTCCAATTGAGACGACTGTGGGCGCCATGGCAGAACTTGTCAAGTGCGTCTGCGCAACTCAATTCATTCATCGCAGAGCTCACGACTGATTGCCTTCTGACTCATTAGAGCCGGCAAAGTGAAGCACCTCGGTCTCTCTGAAGTCTCCGCCTCGACGCTGCGCCGCGCTCACGCCGTCCACCCCATCGCCGCGGTGCAGGTCGAGTACTCCCCCTTCACGCTCGACATCGAGGACCCGAAGATCAATCTGCTCAACACCGCCCGCGAACTCGGCGTGAAGATCGTCGCCTATTCGCCTCTCGGGCGCGGGCTGCTCACCGGGCAATATGTGCGTTAGCATGCTGTATCCCCATCCCCATCCTCGCATCGGTGGCCGCAGATAGATCGATCTCATAACCACTGTGTAGAAATCCCCGGATGATTTCGACGCAGATGATTTCCGCAGGACGGTCCCGCGGTACAATGCGGGAAACTTCCCGAACATCCTCAAGATTGCGGACGGGCTGAAGGCCATCGGTGCGAAGTACCACGGCTCTACCGCCGGCCAAGTTGCGCTCGCGTGGCTCCTCGCCCAGGGCGACGATGTCATCCCCATCCCCGGGACTAAGAAGATCAAGGTGCGTGCCATGCCGTTCATGGTTTAATGAGTTACCCCGGACTCGCAATACTTACATCTTTTGCCAGTATTTGAATGAGAATATCGCCGCGGGTGCGTTGGAGTTGAGCGCCGAGGATGTGCAGGCTGTGAGGGATGTTGCGACGAAGGCAGATGCGGGGCAGGGGGAGCGGTACCCGGATGGAATGGTGGCGCTGATGTTTGGGGACACGGCTGCGTTGGAGTAGTCTCCACCTTAGTAGACCGCCCGATGGAATATTTTCGATGTCACGTTTGACGTGACGCCAGTTTCAACCGTGGGAAGAAGAGCTTGCGCCAGAAGTCCAAGGAGAAATAAATGGGCGGACCGGTCATCCGCCGCCGCCTCGGCTAAGCGTTCCTGCTCTACGCAAGTATCGTACCAAAGGTCATCCATAGCTCTTGTGAAGGGCTCGGTCACACCGCTAAGCAGGGGAAGCCGCGGGAGAAAATTGTCCGCTGAGGGGAAGTCGCTGCTATAGCGCACCAGGTGGCATCTCATGGTATCGAGCTCATAATACTCGTCGCCACCCCGAAACAATAACCGGGGCTCGTGCGAGCCGGTCTCGAAGGCAATTGGATAGATTGGGCCGGGGATCTTCAACGCGCGTTTTGACAATGAAGTCGAACTCGGAGAGGTTGTACCAGCCGTGGTAGACCTGGAAGAAGTGTGGCTCCCAGTGCGCCTCCCAGGTGGTTGACCAGGGCGTGATGTTTCGGAGGCTTGTGTGGTGGAAGGTGTTGTATGGCTCTGGGCCATACCGCTGACAGGCCTAAAACAAGGAGTTAATGGGAGGATAATGGATTATTACAGACTTTACTGTAGCCGTTTCAGCCATGCCTGGTTCGACCGCCCAAGTAGCCGTGACAGGCAATAAGCGCAAATGGGTGAAACTAAGGCCAAGGCTTCGAGCAAGGCTTCGTCTTTGAGGAACGAATCGACGAGGACGGAGCAGTTTATGAATTTTTAAACCAGAGTTGAGTCGGGAGGGAGGAACGCGCGGGGGAGACAGACGCAGGCGTGGCATAGCGAGCAGAATGAGAAAAGGAGGGACGAAGCCACGAACGGCGACGAAGCAGACGAACGCGCAGAAGGTTGTGGTGGTGTGTGAGAAGAGGGCTCCACCAATTGATGAAGTGCAGTACACGGCATCTCGGCGTGGCGGAGTCTGAAACGCGCCTTTCTCCTTTCCTCCATCCTATCCAACTTGCTATGCCACGGCTGCCTCCTTTCACCCGCGTTCTTGCACCCCGAGTCAAACCTCATACAGGATCCCATATACGGTGCCTGCTTCAAGTCGTTCCAGCCCATCCTCACCAAGTCCTCACGAGTCACCTCTGCTGCAGCCATCTCGACACGCCAATCGCGCCTTGGGTTAGCGGACCAGGCCCAGGAGAAATGGTAGTGAATCCATTCTCCCAGCTGTGATCTCCGCTCTTAGTTCCACCATAGATCTGTCGAGAGTATGGTCCCGAGCTATTCCGCTCCTTCCACTGCACAAGCCTCGACATCGACATCACGCCCTGGTCGACCGCTTGGGAGATGTATATCAGCCCGGCTTCTTTATGGCCGATCCCAGCTGCCTCGACCTCACTGCATTCCGTCCGTCCGGCGGCAGAGGGTCTGCCGAGGTATCTCGGCAGACCTCGACAGACCCAGGGGCGACAGACCCCTGCCGACCTGTGCCTACATTGGTCGTTAGCATTTTACGGTCATCTGCCCAACATGGCCTTGCAATTTACTGTTTTTTTGTTGGTTGTTGAGTTTCTGTTGTTATGTGCGTCGGGACGCGTATGTTTTAACTTTTGGGATATTTGGCTGACTTTGATCCGTCGACCGCTCTCGACGCTTTCCGTCTTTCTCGTTTGTTGTTATCCCTCCGCGTCCGCCCCAAATTACCCTATATGCCCTGGATCGACCCAGTGAAGCTACAAGGGTCAGGAGGGGGTTGTCCCTCGCGCCAAGACTTGAAGAGAATTCAGCGTGCGGGGGAAATTTGTGTTTTGTTTTGATTTTTTGTTGCTGCGCGCCGCCCGGGCGGCGGTTCATGGTGGCTCAGAAGGAGACGGCAGTGGGGAGATGCGAGTGGAAAAGGTCTGCAATGGCTTGCCGCACTGCCCAGGCGAGTCGGGGTCGCCCCCACCTTAATAAACTTGATTATGACTGGAATAAGCCTTACACTACATGGCAGTAGGTATTAAACGGCGGTAGTGGGCACTGGGTACGAGGTGGAGACCTAGTCTGCCGCCTTGTGTCGAGAAGGGAAGACCGGGGTGGGTGGCCGTGACGGACGCAGACGTCGACCAAGGGAGGCAGACCTCGGTCGACGTGAGCTCGGCAGGGTCGGTCTAGCCCCGGCCGCAGACGGCGACCAAGGGAGACAGGGTCGGTCGCCGCGACCACGGAATGCAGTGCCTCTCCGACTTCGAGTTCTACAAGCGCGCGCTGATGCTCCCCGGCCCACTTCTCCCCATCGCCTTCGAAAGCGACTGCCCTGAGCCCTGCGTTTCATTACAGGGCGGCCAGGAGTATTTCCAAGTTGATACGTTGAACTGCTGTCTGGTGCGTTATGGCGGCGCGTTCTCTTCGGCGGATAGTTTCCTCGCCCAACTGTCCTTCCTCCACGGCGTAACCGAGGACTTCCCGGACGCACTGGATGACCTCTATGGTTGCGCTTGCGAGGAGGAGCGCTTAACCAGGGCTACGAGGGAGAAAAAATAACAGTACGCTGTTCGTGTTTGTTTCTCTGCAATCATTGAATCGTTAGCTGGCTCAACAGGTTAACTGATTCATCTTCGGGTCGAAAACTTATCTGGTTGACTGGCTATCGTGCTGCAACCCAATTATCTCTCGTATTACCCATTCAAATCGAACTTCGTTTTCACCCCTGCGCCCGGTTCAACCTCAATCCGCGACATACGCCGGGGGCAGCTCAACCACCCGCACCGGCCAACGTAGCCCGCTGTCGTCATGAACGACAGTTCTTTCCTCCTCCGCTCCGTGCGGCGAAGCACTTGCAACTGATGTTTCCTCCGCGGCCTTCATCGCCGAGAGGAACCGCACCACAGATGCGGTGTCAGACCCGCTGCCGCCCCCCTGCCCTCTCTGCTGCAACCACTCGACCTCCTGCTGGAGGAGTCGAATCCGATCCGCGACCGCGGGGTCGAGTGGCTGCTGCGGTGCCAGCGCCGCTGCTGTCTGTCTCGGCGAATACGCCTCCTCGCCGGTGATTGCGAGTCCTCCCTCCTCCAATGTAGGTGTGTTCAACAGAGCTTTGCGCATCCTTCTCCGCCAGAACACCAACCCCGCGATGACGGCGAGGAGTAGGCTTACTCCCGCGATAACGCCAACGCTGGGAATCCAGGGTTTCACTTTCGCTGGCGTAGGGGCGCTGGGAGCGGGATCGGGGTCGTCGCTGTGAAGCCGCGGTCAGGATGGCGGTGGCAGGAAGTCCCCGCTAACAGTGAACGCACGTATAGACGAGGTAGTCCACCGCCAAATCCGCGCTATCGCTTGCCTCGAACTCGATTTGAAAGACATGGTGGCCTCGTGGGAGCACAGACTTTGAATACACTGGCACGTTGTATTGCAGCTGCTGTACTGGCTGGCCCAGCATCGACTCGGAGACCCCGTCGAGGATGGCGTGGTATGTGCTTGCGCTAATGTTGGTCTGTGGGATCAGAACACAGAAGAGGTGGAGTGCCGTCCCTGAGGTCATTATTAATGGGTGCCGCGGTGGGCGGGTAAGTCGAGGCTCACCGGTGAAGTTGAATTCCAGCACAGGGTTGGCCGACGGTGGGGTGGAAAGGCCTTGCAGGATCGAAACGGTTCCATTGAACACCTGGGTGAGGTTACGGCCCAGTACCGGCTCGCACTCGAGTTGGGAACACTGGATCGGATGCTGGACGTCCGAATAGCGAACGAGCGGGTTCGCATCGTCGATGGTATAGTTATTCGGTGCGGCGAGCGCAGAACCCAGAGCGAGGGCGACGACCGAATGAAAGAGCATGCTGAGGGGAGGAGGAAGGAGACAAAAGAACCACCCAGTGTGCACACCATCACATCTTCCAAGTCTCTAGGGAGAGGAAGTGGTAAGGCCGTCGACATCGAACTGAGTTGAAACTTGACCATGACGGGTGTTCCGTTGATTGTGAGTTGACGAAGGTAACGAAGGGAGGGAATCGTTGAGCGTAGCTGTGGTGGATGTATAAGCTGAGATACTGGGCAGAAAGGACGAGAGTACTCACAATGCCTCCATAATCTTCGGAAGTCCGAGCGTCAAAGCCGGAGTTTTGGGGTTGAGGTTGAGATCACGAATCAAGAACGCCAAAAACGCATCACGCCGCTGGATATTGATGTGTCAGGGACTCGGTCGGGGGGTGCAGGGGATGGACTGATATTGGTTGCTTCGCCGAGGGCAAAGCAAAGGATGACGAGATTAAACGAATCAAATACTTACTTCCACGGAGTTGGAGTCGATGGTGGAAAACTGGACCGCTGAATCTACCGGTCCCTCAGTGCCATGTTGTTTAGAGATTCTGAGGAATGGAGGGTCTCATTGGCGGTCAAGACACGCACTGGCTCGCGCTGGGTTGCGGCGGGTCTTTGGCTTATGATGGCAAAGAGCAAGCGCTGTAGCGGTCGATCGAATATTCATTTTCGGCTGGACCGACAGGCTTTAGCCGCAAAGTTGGCGTTTATGTTTATTTGCAGCTTGAGTGGCAGAACTTGAAGAATGGGCCGAGGAACAGGTCCAGCCTATTACTTTAAGTCATTATTTTCGCACCATCCCGCATATTCCCACGGTTCGAGTTTGGTTCTGTAAATTGCTGGGAAATTCAGTGAATGATAGGAGGGCCCTAGGCTCATGAATTTGTTTTTCTGTTTCTCTGCACTTGTTGTAATACGGTAAAGACACGCGAACTAGATACATGGTTTATTTAGAACGACTCGCAGCTCTTTCGCCGGCGCAACACTCCTCCTCCTTTCCACTTCACCGGTATCATCCCTGCCAGACGCAGATTCTCGTCGGTTGGGTGCTCGACCTGCTCCAGCTGCGCTTCGAGCTCGGGGTGATTTCTATAGAGCCATATGGCGTGGAGCAGCCCCGTGCCGTCAACGGGAATATAGTCTTCCTGTGCTTCAACGCGTTTATGAAACACGATCGATGAAGGGAGGGAGAGAAGGGTGAGTGCGACTGACGCCACAAGGCCGCCTACGATCTGCTCAGGTCGTTGTCAGTCAGTCCAATCTTAAGCAAGCGGGATGGCATCCCGGGGAATTAATTACCGCGATTATGCTCAACTATTGGCAAACGGTTTAGTTCTTAGAGGGATTAAAAAAATAACGAGAACTGACATCTAAGCGCCCTCGTGCTTGCATTTGAATGGCAGTAGCATTTCCTGCCAGGAAAGTGGGACCGGCAGTGGAGGGTGGGACGTAAGCCGGCCCTAAGTTGGTGCTATCGAGCACGTTCCCGGCTGTTGGCTGGATATTTGCGACTTCACAATAGAATTGAGCAGATGTAAGGATGTAGTTTGACAACTTACGCGTCCAAAACATGGCGGCGACAACTTCCCCCAGCGCGTTTTCGAGCTCGTGGAGGAAGACGGTTTTATAGTTGGAGTTGTCGAGGTCGGTGAGGTTTTCGCCACGGAAATTAAGCTTCTGGATGATGTACCTGACGAACAATTCAGCGGAGCCGCGAGGGGCGATTACGGTACTTACAAGTCGGCCAACGAGATGAAGTCAATCGTATTATTGTAGTCACGAGGAAACGTGGATTGAGGAATAGTGTTGTACCAAGTTTGCCACTGGCAGGAAAATAAATCAGGGCAAGGCGAACCGCTGGCGGGGAAAACACCGACCAGATCGATCAAGTCGTTCCCACTGAGGGTGCCGTTGAAGTCAACAGCGCCGGGCCCCTCGTACGATAACCAAGTCGAGGTTTCCTTGTGGATGTCCGGTTCCACGGAGAGTAACATACGGGACTGAGCGTCGACGACTGCCGTTTGGTTCACCAACGTTTGGGAGCATCGGAAGATTTGGATGTCGGGAACGGGAGCGTAGGTACTGCTCATCGGCGGATTGAGGTTTACACGAGGTTGATTGCCGTTGGAGTCGACGACCGGGACGGTGCTGTAGAACAGGACGCGATTAAACTCGGGGTTGGGACTGAAGAAGTTCAAGCCGGATAGGAAACTAATGACGCCCGATTCTGTGCGCAATCAGAGCTTGAAACGTTGAAGATGACATGTAATAGGATCGGCTCACGGGTACTCGGAAATTCATAGTGAGAATCTGGCACGGAGTGAGGGTTCCCCTCCTCCTTGATCCATTTAGCGGAGGTGGCATTATAGAGCACGGCATTCGTGTCGTCCGTGTAGAGGCAGGTTATGTTGAAACCGGTGGCGTTGACGGTCACGTTTCCCACTCCAGAATTAAGGTTGACAACGTCGTACAACGTACTTCCGTTCAACCCAAGGGTTTGTCCATTTCCCTGCAGCACCGAGGCAAGGTAGTAGAGGGAACCCGCCGTATAGGTATCCGCCAACTGGAACCTAGGGTACGAATCAGCTCTGGTTCCAATGAGTGCACGAGGATTGATACACACACCGCTTCACCGCGCTCCGTTGAGAAATCATACGTCGGGAGACCTTGAGTCGTGAGTGGGAGGGGTTGGGTGAAGTTGAATGTTTCGATGGAAAATAAAGCTGGGGTGGAGATATGCAGGGCTAAAATGTTTCCCAGATATAGGAAGACCGCGAGAGTTCCGGTCCAGGACGCCGCGACGGTCTTTTGGCGCCAAATATGAAGCATTGCGGACCCGATACCAGCCCAGGCCGCTGCGTGATCGTGGGTGGCCGTCAAGGTTTGCTCGACCTGGAGGCTCCGCCGCATCCATAACGTTTGGGTAACAAAGACGAGCAGTGCCGAATAAATCTGTCGACCGTTCAATACCACACCCGGAAATCTGAGCACACATACATACCGTTCCAAACGTGGTTGTAATCGCAGTCACCAGGAAGGATATAATTTTCTGGTTATCGAGGGAGAACACAAGCCGATGCTCCACCCCAGTGTGCCACACGATGATGAGGCATACGTGCAAAGTGACCAAGGCCGAATGAAGAACTAGGGACAAGAGTTGCAGAGTGGACGATCGCATGAGTCGGGATCTTCTTGGGACTTGAGAATGAGGTCTGAGTCAACAACATCGTATTCTAGTATGTACGAAGCAGACGTACCGTCTCCAGACAGCCCGGCAGAGTCGATGAGAGCGTCACGAGAGCTCTCCCGCCTCAAAAAGAGTGAATTGGCAGTATCACCCCCAGGGTGGCGCTGGCTTGAAATATGAGAACGCTGCGGGGAAGGCATGAAGGCAGGAAGAGGTGGGATTGGGCCAACGACCCTGAATGTCAGAGAGTCGCACTGCTATCGTAATGCGACGAAAGGCGCCCACTGCGGGAATAGCATCATGATGAGAACCGAGTTGGCGTGTTCTGAATTGAGATGAAAATCACCATCGTCCCATCGTCCTTGTGATACCGCAAGGACTCAACTGGATTCTGAGTCAAAACATAATCTGCGGAGAGGAAATATCATCAGCTTAGCACGCAAGACTTGCTGAGGCACCTTTTATCTATAACTCGAAGTGTTCATCCAGTGCGCCGGACAACGGCATTTCGAAGTCGCGGTGGTCGCAGATCTGTCAAAGGGGAACATATCAACCCATTCAATTGTTGTCCACGGATAAAATTTGAGCGCTTGACGCGTTTGAGCAAGTCCCGATCTCGCTAGTGGAAACACCTGATGACGAATCCGAACACCAGGTTCCCAAGCCGGAATGCAAGTAATCGCATCTTGAGTTTGAACCCGCAGCGAAGTTTTGCAAGTCTTGGATCAAGAAGCGGCGGTGTGGAGTTGTTGATGCATGCGAGTTCCGTCCTGGGCAAGCGTCGCGCAGGCTTGCAGCTGACATTGAGCACCTAAGAGAAACACGGTAACTCTTAGGTGAGAGTGGAATAACCAATAATTTGAATTGACGCACCACTGAGTGACCGACAAGTGCGTACGAATCTACGAATCTGGAGGTCAACACGAGATAAAAGGTCCGGGCCCAAGCCACGGGAGCTGTCAAGCTCGATGGCGGGAATCAGGTTAGAGCACTGGATCTATTTAATTCCATTTCGTCTGTGGATTAATGGATAGGATTCGTGTGCCGACTCACCTCAGCGTGAGGTTGGCGTCATTATCCATAACACGAACGAGGCGTTGGTGCCACGAGATGGTTAGCTCAGTATGATGGGGAGAGTTATGGTCGGCTTTGGATTCTCGACAAAAGACAAGAGAGTGGTCTAACAAAATTGTGTCCGAGCTGCCATGACGGTCAAGAGCAAGTGCTGTGTGACCAGTGTGTGACGGTGTGCGCCGTGTGATGGCCGCCAATCGGATATATCGGAGTTCTGGGGATATATTCCCACGGTTCGATTTCGGTTTCGTAAATTGCTAGGAAATCCGGTGAATGATAGGAAGGTCCTAGGCTTTCTAATTGTTTTTCTGTTCTCTGCAAATCGGTTCGAGAATCTCACCCTCAAGTCCCCAGGCAAGCCGAGTGACGGCCGCCGGCGGACTATTTCCGTCGGGCGCCAATCAACCATATATCGCCACGTCTCGTACCCAACTCCCATGGCTCTCTCTCCACCACCACCCATGGCCACTAGTCTCCCGCCCTTTGCCGACGAGATCATCCTGGAGATCTTCAAACACCTTACGGACCAAGACCTCCTCTCGCTGGCTATCATCTCCCAGCACATCCACGAAGTCGCGCTCCTGGCGTATTTCAGCAGATACGGGATAACTGAGAGCGACATTGCAGCCAAGACCTTTCCGCAACTGTCCACTACTGGCGCATTCCGCGCGTTCCGCGTCGCTCGCTTCATCACCGGCGTTGACAGCCTGCGTCTCCAATTCGACGTAAGCCTCAACCTCCACCGCGACGTCGAGGCCCTTGCCAGTCTCCTGCGCCGAGTGCCGTCCATCAAATCATTGGACCTGAACTTCGGCCTGTGGCAAGGACGCATAAAACCGCATGTTCAGCTCGATATGGCGGGGCACTTGCTTACCCTAATCTCGGAATTCCGGACGCGCCCCATAGTCGTCGTATCCCCGCTTGCAGTCTCTGTCGTCCGCCCATACAAGCCCTCCCAACGCGGCATCCGCGGAATTCTGGCGCGTCTACGTCCTACGCCCTCGAGCAGCGAGCCCATCACGATAGACGAGAAGCAGTTCCGCGACGCGCTGCTGATCTTCACCCTCCTGCGCGTGGGACGGGTCATCCCGAACGTCTCCATCCGCATGTTCGACCCGCCCGCCCCCCTCGGCGCCGTCATCGTCGTCCACGCAGCCGGACTCCGCAACCTCCGCTTCGCAGCCGACTCCCTCTCCCCGGCGGAAATGAGCCTGACGCTGAATCACATCACCGTGTCCAGCCTGGGCAGCATCGAGGCCGAGCAGCGCGACATCCCCGAGGTGGCTCTCCACGGCCTGCTCTGCCGGCACCCCACCCTCGAGCACCTGACGCTGCGTGGCGCGCCTGCCACCCCGCCCCCGCGTACGCCGCCCCCGCCCCTCCCTGCCGACGCTCTCCCCAAAATCGAGCACATCATCGGCAGCGCGCGCCTCCTCGCCTGGCTCCTCGCGTCCCCGCACCCCTTCCCCCTCCTCCGCGTCATCACCCTCGAGCTGCGCCCCACCGCGGACGCGGTGGCGGACTACCGCACCGCCCTACGCGGCCTCGCGCGCCGCCCCGGCACGGACACCCTCGCGCTCAAATGCGTCGGCTGCGCGCCGTGGGAGGCGCCCGACTTTGACGTTGAGGCGGCGGAGGCGGCGCTGACGGGCGTGGCGGACCTAAGGCTGACGTTCTTCCGCCCGACGCGCGCGCCAAGGGACACGAGACGGCTCATTGCGTGGTTAAGGTTGTTCAAGGCACTGCGACTCGTAGCGCTGATCGACACTGTGTTGCCGCTCGGCGGGTACTGCGGGGTGCTTCATAAGGAGCTGCCCCATGTTACGTTTACGTCGCATATACTGCCAGTGAAGGTGCAGTAACTGACCTGAAAGCTGATGTTGAATAGGCTTGTGGACGGGGTGGCTAGACACAATCTTTACTGAGCAGGTTGAGGAGACAGAGATAGAAGATTTCCCCCACTATTATGCCCTTATTCGCCTGGCTTCCGATTTTCCTTGCTTGAACTTCCAAGTTGATCATGAGGTTAAGCCGGAACATAAATAAGTACAGTCGCCTGGCATAACCACACCTCTCTCTTTTAGACTTCTCTGGGTATGAATTCGTTGAGTCCGTGGTTGAGTTTGTAGGCATGTTCAGGCAAGCAATTTATTAACCGCCGTGGTCGTTGATCTAAGAGCTAATCCAGCCCTATTCCAGCGCCGAAACGCCTCTGAACTTCACTCAGTGATCAAAAATTCTTCATTCATACGTAAGGGTGTTTATCCGTCCATAAATCTGCAAGAGCAGTCGCCGACTTAAGTCTTGGAAGACACAATTTACCCAAACCAAAACTATCAAGCCGTCTCGCCTCTAATTGACACCCCATTCCCGTGGGATAAGCCCAAAGCGAAATCGAACGTAGAACGCGACGTGAACGCGTTGCTTGCCCATGTTTGTCACATAGTCACATATGTGACCCCGTCCTCCTTGTGCTCTCCCACCACCGTCGCGTCTGCCCCGCCTCATCCCCACCCTCTGCGTCCTCGCATTCCATCTCGGGACAAATTCAATATGCTACCCGACCGCCTGCTCGCGTCTCCCACGCCCCGCCTTCGATTTGGACCGTCCCACAGCGCAGGACGACTTTCACCAAGAAGGCCGCGTAGGTCGGCGTTGACGCCTGCATATCGTCCAAAACCCGTCCCAAGCGATCTAGGCGATCTCTTCATTTCGCTCATTGTCCAAGTTTAGCGTCTCGAGAAGATGGGTCGAGTTGTGCCCTCCCGTTGATCGTCCTGCACCTTCTCCACATCTTCGCTTGCCTTGAATCATGCTCCTTCACCTTTCTCGCGCGATTGACGCAACTCACGGTCTTTGCAGGTCAAGTATCATGTGGATATCCTTGAGGTGTGTCATAACTCGTTTTCTTCTCCCGCCCACAAACTGGTGCTTTCGGGGCATGTTTAACCTCGTGCCGCCCGCCAACCCGCGCACCTCGAGTATGTTTTCATCTTCTCATCTGATCCTGCCACAGCAAACCCGACCGGACTCACGACGCAATATCCTTCATAGATCCATATTTGAAGGGCGTCCTCAATGAAGGTGTGCGATATTTGATGTCGATCTTCGTTCACCTTCCATGAAGTACCTGGAGAACTCAGAGAAAGTGTGCATTCCGCCAAATAGCACTACACCTGAGTACCTCGAAGCGCTACATGTGAGTGCATAGGGAACTACCTCTGAGTGGTTTTAGGGTATTAAGATGTATGTGTTCTACTTTCTACAGTGCCACAGTCTCTCTCTCCTTCCTTCAATGCCAAACCTAGGTTGCGGTGTTTTCGAGCCCAATACATCCAGCTGCCCTTGAGGAAGCCTTGGAAATGCTGATCTCGAAAACCGATCTCGCGGAGCTGGGCGGCATCGGGGAGACCTGGGTGAGTTGGGTGGTATGGAGGTTGAGGGCTTTTGATTATTGCAGAAACTCACGAACGTCGTTGAATTGTTCAACCTCGTTCAGACCTGGTTCAAGCGTTCAATTGAAACGTGTTACTTTCGACTGGTGAGTTGATGATAATTCCATATCGACCTTGTGTTGACATCAACTGTTCAAAGAAGACGGCGATATTGGAATTTGACGTCTGATGCCCGCCCTTTCGTTCTCTCAGTGTTGAACCTTGGTCTACCTTGGTCCGAAACGAACTCCTTCTATATTCAACTGGAAGATCCACGAATTCTGCCGCGATTTACTGTCGATTTCCCGGGAGCAACCGAGAAATAGGTCCGCAAATCACTTCCTTGGATTGTACCCGAGAATCAAATGTGCCCGCAATGGGCTTGTACTCCTGTGTACGTACCGTACGCAACCCTGGCTTCCCAGGCTTGTCGCCATGCGAAGCGCTATATAGATTTCCTTCCCGACGCTTTGCGGACGCCGATGCCTTCTCCCTCCTCCCGCCATTAACGTTCCCACCCTCAACGTTCCGCCCCGCCTTCAAGATGGCGGTGAACGCTTCCCTGGCGTGCGTATTCCGCGTCTCAAAGATCATGGGTGACTTACCTCTGCCTGCCCAGCTTCATCCTGGTCGCGTCGTGGATAAACTGCCTCCTGTTCATGGCGGAGTGCATCCTCGTCGTCCGGTACTTCCAGCACGCCTCCCGACTACCTCTACATCGCCTGGGCGTGGGCTTGATGTTCACATCGGATGTGCTCGGCACTATGGCCATCTGCGCCGAGACGTTCTTGACGATCTTGACGTCCCCGTGCGACACCAGCGACATCTTCACGCGGGATTTCCTGCGCGCGAACGCCGTCGTTGTGCTTACGACGAACACCACGGCCGCACTGGCGCACCTGTTCCTCATTTTCCTCTACTTCAGCCTGTGCGTATCCATCCAGTCTTGAGACGCCGCGCTTGCATTATCGGTATATTAATGCCGACCTTGTAGAACCAAAAATCGGTTGTTCAGCGCTGTCCTCCTGCTTTCAAGCGCAGCTCATGCGAGTCTCCCACTCCCGCCTTGAACAACCCTCCTGATGATGTCACCCTCTAGCTCATACTGCAGTATGTCGCGGCCATCACGATGCTCGTGGAGGCCAACCCACTGGGAAAGGGTCTCTTTCTGTCCAAGTACGCAATTCTTTCGTCCCGTAATGCGTCGCCACGAACTGGACTAACTTCTGGTCTTCAAAGGGTGTCAGATATCCTCAGTGTTGCAACCGACATCACGATTGCGGCGGCCTTGCTGCACACGTTTGTCCGGATGGACATCACGTCCGCCGTCCGAGGCTCGACGCATAGGTGCGCGTTTCTCAACCAGCTTGCCTCCTCACAAACATCCAATTGCCCCTATGAACTATAACAGTCTCCTCCGCCGCCTCAGTATCCTGTTTTTCACCTCGGGCGTGGTCGTCGCAACAACCACCCTGCTCGCCATGACATTAGCGCTGCGGTTCAACCCAGGTGCGTCGTCCCCGTCCACCCATACTTGCTCGTATTTAACCCAGCGCCCGCCGCAGCCTACGCCCTCTTCTTCTTCGCCCAAGGGCGCGTCTTCGGCATAACCATCCTCGGCAACTTCGCGCTCGGCGTCTCCGCGCGCCACAGCGCTAGTGCTGCTGCTGCAACCACAACTGGCAACCCCGCCACCGTCACTGGCGTCGTGTTCCGGCTCGACGACTACCGCACTGGGTCCCGGGATCGGGATAGGGATAGACCGCAGTCGAATTATGTATGTGTGTCTTTCTTCGGTGGTGGGGTGTGTAGAGTTGGAGTTATGATACTGACTCACGTGCTGTAGAGTCGGCATTCGACGGCGACGGAGGTGGATGGGGATGGGGATGGGGATGGGGATAGCCCTGAGGTCTCTGCAGTTTCGAAACCTTGAGAGCCAGACGCCCGAGAAAATCGCAATAGAGCTCGTGAGGGGACGCTGGGTCGATAGGAAGCTTTGTACCCGCAATGTACTGGAATCATTTCAATGGAAAGTTTGGAAGACCTAACTAACATATTGACGATAGCAAACTGAGCTCCCCGACTCGCGTCTAGTTATTCCAATTCCCTTTCCTCAAAAAACTGTCGAAGGAGAGACAGGACGCAAAGGTCGGCGTCGTCTCCGCACGGGAACACCGTTGTGCATCACTGGCCCGCCGGGTCCGCCTCGCCCCGCCGAATTCGCATCCGAACCAGGCCCACGCTCGCTGGTTACCGTCTTGGACTCTTTGGGTTCGGATTCTTCCACTCTGACGCGCCCTCCGAATCCCTCGAACACGAGCTTACCCGGCAGGTGCGGGCGCACGGCGGCGTGGAAATTCTTGAGCCCGGAGAGCATGTTGGCAGTGGTGATATCCCGCTCGCCAACATCCCACTCAATCACGGTGTCCTCGAGGCTGGGCGGCGCGCCGTGGAATAGGGCCGCGATTCGTGCGGGGAAGTCCTATGTACATGGAGTACACAGTCAGTTTCTTTTTCACCTTAGGAAGGAGCGGCTGGCTACTCAACAATATGATCCTCTCACGACGCGGAGCATGCCCGTCGTCCTCATCCGGCGGGAAAGCCAAGACGCACACGCGCAGCGCGGTGAGGCAGGGGAAGAGACCGTCGTCGAATAGCGAAGGGGGTGGGTCCCAGAGGTGGAGTGTCGCCACGGGAATAATGAGCGACAGGGATAGGACGCTGCTGGTACACCCTGCGGCCTTGACCGCGTGGCGCAGTTCCTCGGGAGTACAGACCGCGTTTATGGTAAGCTGTGCACAGTCCGTCCCGCGGAGGAAGAGCGCGAGATACTCGACCGGGCCCGAGTACGCGCGGAGTGTGCGTACGAGGCACGGACCGTCCGTGGCGGGCTCGAATTTCGTGCAGCGGTCACGATATGGACGGCGCAATGTTAATTCCTCCAACGCGGGGAGGCGCAGGAGGAACCAGTGCATTGAGTGGATGGACGAGTCCGTGCACTCGACCGCCACCGTGCGCAGCGCGCGGAAGCTCGCGCACAGATCGTGGTTGCCTCCGACCCAGATGGCGGGACAGCCGTTGTGCGCGGCGGAGAGTGTGAGCGAGGATAGGGTGGAGGGATCGAGCATGTAAAGGAAGAAGCGCAGGGAGCGCAGCGGCAGGAACAGAGTGATGCTGGGCATGCTGGTGTAGGAAAAGTGGGTGACGCTGATTTTTTGGGCCGGCAGCTGCGTGGGCCAGATGGGGCAGAGGAGACCGCCGCCGTCGATACGGAGATCGCGCAAGTGGGGGAGGTCCTGCAGGCCGAGGTCCTCGAAGTGGACGGCCGCGTCAGAGCGGAATTTGCACTCGAGGGTGCGGAGGTTGCGGAAGTGCGAGATGGTTTGGAGGAGGGGTGTTACGAGAGGTGTCGGCAGGCTGAGGGCGGTGATGAATCCAGTCTGGAGCCAGCTCTTCAATTGGAACGAGACGGAGAGCTTGCGGATGTGTGGCGCTATTGAGTGGGAGGAATACATCCCCAGACGGGCGATGAGTTCATCATCCCTGTGGATGCTGTACTTGTCGGGATCCAGGGTGAAGTCGCGGAAGAAGAGAGGGTGTGAGATGTCGCGGAATAGCGCAGATACGCCATGGACGCTGCGAAGAGCATGAGTGGGGAGATTCTTGAAGATCTCGAACCACATTTCGTTCGGGAGATGGAATTTGGAGCTTGGGTACATTGGGCTGTCAATTTGGGGGGAAGAGGATGGGAGAAAAGCCAATTGTCGCCTGAGGTGGTTAAGTAACCCGAAGTGAGGACCCAAGCGCGAGCGCGTGGCGCATTTGTCCAGCTCAAGGGCCCAGAGTGTTGTTCGAAAACAATTACAAGTCGAGGACAATAGAACAATGAAAGCGAGATCTTCAATCATCGATTCCGCTTGGGCAATTATAAGGCGATAAGAGGAGTGCAGTTTCGCACTATTGTTGAGCTGCTTGAAGACCAATCGGAGGAGGAAGTGAGCCTGAGGAAGAGCAGTAGCGACCGAGTCAAGATGGGCAAAGCAGGACGAGTTTCCCAAGCATTTCCGGCAATAGGGCTGCTACGATCGCCGGGTGTGAGGTTCGGGGCAGATACAGCGCTTTTGTTGTCCAGTTTAGGACTGTCGCGGGCCAGGACGTTGGCGGACATCGTCGTTTGAGATCAAAAGTATTTCAAACTCCGATGGCACGTGGCCATCTTACGCCTACCGGCAAAGACCGAAGTTCGATTCGTCCGCGATTGATGAGCGGGCACGCCCATTGCCTATCGGCATCCCGGAATTATTGCGGCCCTTCGCATATCATGAGTGATTAGACTTGAACGATTTGAACTTGGTTTGAATCAAGTTCCAGATAGTGTTGCCGGTCACGTTGTCGGGTTCAGAACCCGATTCTGAACCTGAACCGAACCCAGGTCCGGTTTGAGGTTCGCAGATTCTTCATTTTAGTCTACACCCCATCCCAATTGTAGGGTGACATCGAGCGTACGCGCTGAACAGGATTCGCTTTGTTGTGGCGCCAGAGCATGGAGCCTGCGTCCAGAACGTTTCCTTATTCCCAAGACTCATCGCTAATCGGGCCTTTGCGAACCGGTTCAAGCGCAACAATTGGTTGAATTGAGAGTAGATATCCGTCATATTGAGATTTTAACTGACAATGGAAGTACAGGACTTTCACGTTGATTTCCTCCTGGCATCTCTCGTCAATTTCGCGTTCAACTTGAATGAAGTAGGATGTAGTCAACGTACCTTTGTAACGGGATTACTTCTGGCTCCTTGAAGGAGCCTCGGTGTCCTCGCCACGCACGTCCATGATGAGCTCCGCAAAGGACGCCACGCCTATCCGCGCTTGGCCGTCCCCTGGGCGCGAGAACTGATCCTGGACGACGAACTCACGCGGGCCGCGCGACGCCGGGGGTAGAGCCCCCACTTGGTCGGGGAAGTAAATCGTGAATGCATTGACACCTGTGAGGGGGAGTGACTCGCAATGCTCAAAGCCGCAGTCGTTCTTGAGGAGCGCGAGGAGGTTGGCGTGCATAGCCGCTGCATACGGGCGGAACACGCCTGGGATTGGGTCGCAAACCAGGACCAGGGGCTCGGTCGGATCCATGGCCCAAACCGGCCACGACGAGGGGTCGTCACGGGTTGCCTCGAGTGCGTAGAATCTGAGGAGGTCGAGGAAGATGATGAATGAGGCGGTCGAATGTTTGAAGCGGCGGCTCACGTACCGTTTTTCTAGTTCCCGCATGAGCTTGTAACGGGCTTCCTTCAGCCAAGCGATAGCTTGCGCTTCGAGGGCGTCGGCGCCAGGCGCTTCGTCGCGCATGGCGGCGATGGTAGTATTGAACAATTCGGTGACTTGTTTGAGGTCCGGTCTCGGGTGAGGAGGCATGCTCGAGCGCAAGTTACGACCAACGAGGAGAGACGAGTGGAGGGAGGAGAGGAGAGGAGAGAGCTCAGAGGGGTCACTTTGGTTAAATTTGGTGCAAGTTTCGGGTTGTGCCAGCTTGTTGTGCCGACACGACGTGGCCACTCGGCATCACGTACACAATTCTCACGGTTGAAGATTGGCATGTCGTTGAAGTAAACAGAAAGCGTCGGACATTTGCGTTGTTGGCACCGTGTTACTCGAGGAACCGGAGAACTGGATAGATCAGGGAAATACGATTGGATCTTGATTTACTCTCGAACGGTCCACGTTCAACCTTGAACGCGAAAATACATAGTCTCACCTGAAATTCAACCGTGTGAGCGCATTGAGGGAAGCGAAGGTAAGTAACCCAATTTATTTACCGTTAGGGATGTGAGCTAAGCTTTCACATTGACCCATTGACCCATCATCTCGAGGTACAACAAGGCCAGGGCCGTCTGCCTCTGCCCACGCGGGGGGAATAATCACGACTCGAACTCGGAAGTTCATTCGTGATCAATACACAGTTCATTTCCTCTTCTCAAGTCACATAGAGGATATAAATAACCGTTGAAGTCATAGTGTGCACAAAATACAAAATAATAGTCCATAAATCATGTCCTTGAACCTTCTTCGCCTAGAAGACACGTCCCAAAAATCCGGAGTTGGAGCCCAACGCGTCCCCATTTGCGGCACGGTTTTTGCGGTGGCCGAAGCACACGGTGAAGCCACCGACCAGGATGAGAATGAGCGAAATAAGCGACATCCAGAATGCTGCATAGGAAGGCATTCAGCTATTTGGCATTTGAGAGAGAGAGCCAACTCACCGGGGCCGGCTGTCGTGGATCCCTTCGTCTCCTTGACTATGTCATGGGCAGCGCTATGGGCTTTGGCGTAGAAGGCAATATCGATCATGAAAGCAATCACAGCCTGTGGGAGCTCATGAGACAATATTCGAGGATGGAGCGAGTGGACGAACGAAGAATGCCGCGAAGAGGGAGGCAAGCGAGGCCATGATCGGGCCCTTTGGGTGTTTCAAGCACGCGAGCGCCAGAGCGAAAAAGATCAGAAGTGTAACTGTGAGCTTCGTGTTAACATGGCACCGGGGTGATCAGGTTCAATCTGGTACCAAAGGGATGGATCGCCAACCCACGAGTCCACGCCCCGCCGATGATGCTGAAGTCTCCTTCAGCATCTGCGAAGGAGAAGGAGTAGCCGCTGCCTCGAAGGACGTTAGCTGGCACGGAGGAATCTACAGACAGGCCGTGGGAAAGGAATGTGAATGTATACCTTTGTGGTGACAATCCGTCTTCCCCCGCTTATGCAGTTGGCAAACCCCCCTAGGGTCTCGTGTGTCAAGGTCTGCACTGGTCATTAAGCGAATTCAACAAACCATATGCCCAGTCGAACCTCCGTGCCGATTGTGGGGAGATTGATTCTCACAAAATCGAGCGCAGACGAGATGGGGACAGAGATCGAGGCCACAAGGCTCAAGGCGAGAGCGGATCCAAGACATGCGATTCCGGTGAAGTAGAAGATCTCTGCCATGGGTAATCGGTGGGGGTGGAGGTCAGTTGCTGGGAAACGTCCTGGTTATATAGCGTCTCACGGGAAACATTGCACACAGCATCCCGCCGAGCAGTGGTTTAGGGCGGGGGACGGATATCGAGGGCGGGAATAAGCAAGGCGGTGACCGGCTTTCTTGTGTACGAATGGCCGCAATACAGTGCTTCGCGAAATATGACGGCCAGCGGTCTTACCGTCGTCGCAACCCAGGTCCGTTGATCTCGAACCGGCATCTAACAGCATTCCTGTCCGGACATTCAAGAACTCAAGTTCAGCCAAACTGAGACAGGAAACAAGGAAGGCACGGCGAACAAGGATACAACTTTTCAATGAATCTCCGTGAATCGCCCCCTCGTCTTCTCGATCAAGGCCGCCACACCCAGCTTGTCGTGTATCTGCTCGTCGTCCGAGTCCGGCCGGAACATCGTCGACCTCGCGAGCGCCTTCAGCCCGAATTGAAAGACCGCGCTCGAGGCGCGGAGCGGGAACAACCGCGCGCGCACCTCGCACGCCTCGCCGACGAACATCACATGCAGCCCCATCCGCCCGCCGCTCCGCGCGCAGCGCTCCCACTGCACCGGGAGCTCAACCTCGAGGTCCTTGTTCTCGGGGAGCCGCGCTCTAGGATCGAGTTTGAACTCCACGCCCGTGGGCTTGGTGTAGTCGAACACGACGATGAAGTCGGCGCCGGGGTGGTCGCGCATGAACCAGACCTGCTCGACCGAGATCTTGAAGAGGAAGCGCTGGTAGTCGTGGTGGGTGAGCGTGTGCATGAAGGAGCGCTCTCGAGGATGAACTGATTCGGGATAGACTAGTACATTCGGTCAACACAACGAACCGCGGAAAATGAGATAAATATCAACTCACGATGCCGCGCGGCTCGGAGACTATCGCAGACACCTCGATGACCGTCCTTCCAATCGAGGGCCTGGCACTCCGGGGAGCAATAGTTTGCGCAGCGACAACCGGCGCACGCCTTAAATTCTGCCTTAGCTTCAACTCGGCCGCACTAAGAAGTCTCGTCAGAAGACGGCAATTGCAAACAGATCAAACCCTACCCGCATGTTATCGCAAGCCATTGAGGAGGGCCGACCAGCCGCCTCCCAAGCGTCCAAAATTTCAATGCGCGTCTTTGTTACGGCCACGATATCTTTCCACAGCCCAAATGAAGGTGATCGGGTGAATGCTGGGCGGGACGCCAAATTTTCGACGCCGACTAGAGCTGTCTTCATCCGTTTTAATACGGAGGGTGAGACGAGGCCGAGGGGAAGGATAGTGGTCAAGAAACTTTCCGTGTGCTCCGTGTGCTCGTTCTTCCCAGCGGATGTGATGATACAGTGCAGGAATCCGGCTTCGATGGCTTCCGCCAGCCACGGATACCCGGGCGAGCTGGTCACACAGCGCAGAAGCAGGTCCCAGCAGTTATTCTGGGTGTGGATAGGCAAGTTGATTCTTCCCATTTCGGGCACGCGCGTGTGCATGTGCGGGTCGTCGAAGGCGCGGAGGATCTTCACAGTCCACTTGATGACTCGGTGCGACAGGAGGACGGCGACCCATGCCTTCGTGTCGGGTGGGCTGATCAAGGCCGCTACAGCTGTACCAAGACTGACGACATTCATCATCTCCGAGCCGCCCAGAGCAACGGATATCTGCTTCATGAAGGCAGAAGCTAGGCGATCCATAGTACCGCCCACGCCGTCCAGGACTTCTTCGAAATTTGCGGGAGTATGAAGGCCATCGGCGAGCGTAGGGAGAAGACGCGCCGAGCGATTGAAGACGGCGGAGCCCTGGATGACGTCGACACCGTCGAGGAGGATTGCGGCCCAGGCGCGAGCGAAGATGAAACGTACCCCGCGCTGGCGGGCGATTAAATCGCGAGTCCTTATATGGCCTCGGAGCTTGGCAAGGACGCATGCGTGCCTCACACACGCGTGTATCTCCGTCTCGCGATCAAATTTCGGAAGGTAATCCCAGTATTCGTGGAGGAATTGCATCCACGGCCAGCTGCGCTCCCAGAGATCCGGCGCAGCATCGAAGGGAAAGACGGAGAGATCGACGAAGTCGCAAAGGGCTCTCAATGACGTGCATGCGGCGTCGATAGCCGGAAGGCGGGTGGATGTCGAGACGAGCTTATCGACAGCATCTGGGGTGGGAATTTTTGAGGGATCGAGATGAATATAGTATACGGGGAGGAGCCAGATGATGGTCGGTTCGGTGGCTGGTGGCCTGCGGAAGAAAAGTGGCACAGAAACCGCTTTCAGGTCTTCGACGGAGCCCTTGGCGGCAGACAGGGCGGTAGACTGGCCCAGCCATTTCAGTTCACGGAAACAGGAAGGAGAAGGGGCTCACGCGGATGGATGTCGGCAATTTTGAGACGTGGCGGACCTCCAACGCGTCGTGCATTTTTGCGCGGCGGGCTCTCGTTTTTATGGTGGGCAATGGGCGTAAGGAAGAAGCACGTAGTAATTGTTGGCCCAGAGCCTGAGTTCATAACAGACTGCTTCGAACGCCTGCGTCGTGGCGCCGAGGACCGAGGCCTTGCTTAATTTTTCAGTCCAATCGACTCGGACGGTCAGCGTCAGGACTTCGTCCGCAGTTGTTGGTAGTGGGATGCATCGCGTGAAGGCCGCCAGCGCAGTCATTGGCAGTGAGATGGAAGGTATCGTTGGGGGGTCAGGAAGCAAGGGTGGATGTGTTTACCGCTGTTTAGGATCGACACCGTCGGAGTCCGAATTGCTCGGAACGCGGCATACTTCAAAGCTCGCGCGAGAAAATTACTACTCGGGCGTTGAAATCCGAACGTTGAATTCCTGAAGACTCGGAAGATAAAATTCCCCCAGTGGCTGGTTCGAATTGAGATGATATTGAAGCAGATTGAAGCAGTAAGAACACAGTCAGGTATTGATTCTCGATGGTTGTACTGCTACATCCTTATTGCAACACGATAGCACCGCGGGCAAGGCAGCGGTAATTCTCGCGCCAATCGAGAACATCTTCCACTCACCCAACCGTCCGCCCGAGCACGCACGCACGACTACGAATCAGCCATCTACCCAAATCACCGTAAGCCACTGCACATATACGCACGAAAGAAACCATAGAACTTACCAACTCGGGCCAAAGCGCCATTCCCATCGGGCTCACGCGCTGGGGGCACACAAACCGAATGCGCTTCTCCCCAGGTGCCAGAGCCTCAAACCCCGCGGCGGGCTTGGGCAACTTGGGCTTGCTTATGAGGCTGGACCGGCGGGGGCGGGGGGCGCCGTCGCGCATCATGGGGACGGGCGGGATGGTGAGCTGCTGCTCGGGCGTGGGCGCGGGGACGAGGTGGTGTTTGAGGGTCGTGTAGGTCGTCTGGGGGAAGTGGGTGTGAGCATCATGATGGGTGAGAATGAAGGAAGGAGAAGGAAGCGTACCTGGGCGACGAGCACGAAGAAGCGCGGGAAAGCGCGGAGGCGGGGCTTTTCGACGGAGGGGGTGGAGGCGTCCGAGGCGACGCTCGAGCGGCGGGAGCCGGAACCGGATGAGGTCGTCGAGTCGACGGAGGCGCGCATCAGGCGGGTGGAGCAGCTGCCAGGAACCTCGAGCTGGGCGAGGGTGTTTGGGAAGTTGTAGATCGACGCCGAGCGGTCCATGGATGGACGTTTCGGGGGCGTCGTGGAGAGTGAGGCGGTGGAGGTTGGAGGGAGGGCCGTCGACGAGGTGCGCGTGAGGCTGGGTCTCGGTGTCGAGCACGGCGATACGGACGGGGAGGCCGGTGCGGCACTTACGGCCGTATAGTCGACGGTGGTAAACTGGGGGACGCTGAGATCCGGCAGGGGCTGCTGTGAATATTGCGTTAGCATTGAAAAGACAAGATTGAAAGGCAAGGATACACACCGGAGAATAGAGGGCGTCCTTAGAAGAAGTCAGCGCTTTCTCAAGCGAACTACGCTTCAGCGCAAAGCGGCGCAGGTCCCGTTCCTCGCCTAGGCAAGCGTCAGCGGGGACGTAGTCGGCAGGCTTGGGCTGAGTGGCAGAGCGCTTCGTCGAGCGCTTCTTGGCGGGTGCAGAGCGTCGCATAAGGGGAGCGCAGTTGGCGGGCATTTCGTAGATTGGTGGTGGTGGTGGTGGTAGTAGTAGTAGTTGGGATGGAGGATGGAAAGTGATGAGGGTCCACATATTTCGCCCGCGTTTTATAGCTTTGGTGTTTGGTCCAGACCGGTCCATCTCACCTGCTGTCTGAGACATTGCGGAAGAGCCCCCTTGTCCGCACTTCACTCTTGAGGTTATCGAGATTCGGGAACGCCAGTGAGGGGACCGGAATTGAATAGGATCCAGGGTCAAAGGCCAGTACCCAGTGGCTTGCCATGAGCTCTGGACGCGAGACGGAGGTGGGAGCAGAAGTTTGGCGCCGTTTTGGGTCCGTACAGCGACACACAAGCCCCTGAGTCAGAGTCGATTCCGCGAAACCCGCGCGGAGGTTTTACATAAATTGCTGGTCGGGGTCGATGTATCGAACTCGGATGTTAGGATGGGTTGTATTACTTGTAAAAGACGCGGCGCGTCTCACAACGTGCTACATCCAAAACACGATTTTTTTTTTGTGTGACTGGACAAGGCGCACGTTTTGCCGTGATGGTGTCGTAGAGTTGGACTGCATCTCGTCATTCAAAGGAAGGAGACTGCTCGCGCCGTGGATGGAGACAGTCCCTGACGTAGACTGGAAGATGAGGGAGAGGCAAGAGCGAGGAGGCTTTGTTTCGCTGGGCACTCAGACTGTTTGCCATCAGCCTCCCGTCGGCCCTTCTCACCCGCCATCATCTCCACACTCCCGCCATGGGCGACACGATCTGCAGCGGACTGGCCTATATCTTGACCTGCTGCTGTTTGTCCACACCAAGCTTCCCCTCCCCCTCACCAAGCCTCACCATTCACAGGCTGTTGCAGCGGCACCGATCCAGGCACCGACGGCTCAGGGTTTTGCTCCGGCCTGGGGAAGAAGAAGTACGATAGGGACCCGCGGGAGAAGGCGCTGAAGCAGGAGTTCATGGGGAGGGGCTACAGCAAGGATGGCGAGGGGCACATACGTGTCGAGCAGCCGTCAAAGTCGCAGCTGATGACGGCGGCGATGGGGCAGCAGCCGAGGGGGAGTGGGAACGTCGTTGGGACGCCAGAGCAGCTGGACGAGATGGCCCATCCCGTGGCGCCGCCGGGCATCGCTAGCGAAGAGCCGCCTTAGGTCCGTCAGCCGTGCTGTTTGTCTTTTCTATCTAATACAGCTTTTTTTCAGGGACTTGTCCGTCTTCCTCCACCTCGAGTGCATTCATTGGACTCTTTGTATCCGACTCATCATACCCAAAGTATAATTTCATCAACTTTACCCATGTTTCTGATAATCCTCGTGTCCTTCACGACTGCGAACGACCGCCTGCGAGTCTGCGTCCTTCCGTAGGAGTCAGTCCCGTTTCCGATGCGTTCCCATTATTTCCCGCGGCCTACTCTCGCTCATTCTCCCCTCCATCCGGTTCTGTTACCTCAACGCGGTTAGATTGGCGTTGCGCTGGTTCAGGTGCGTCCTTTTGGTTCATCCCCTGGCCGTACACGTTAACCATTCAATCTGCCAGTTCAACCACGGCTTGTCATCGGCGCACCTCATGATTACGTTCTATGCAGTTTCATCACGCCGGACGTATGCAAATTTAAACCCAGGTAAGCCTGGGTTCGCGTCGGATTCGTAGATTATTGGACTGACATCCGTTCGAGCTTCAAGTTTATACCAGTTCCCTAGACTAAACTAATACCTAGGACGTCCTCAAGCTTGCATAATTCATAACCAACCGATCCTTCCCTCCAGTCTACGACTCGATCGATACATCCTTTACTTGGACTCCGGGGATCGGTTGCGTCGCCAGGAATCGAAGATCGGGTTCCCCGTCTTCCTCTCGAACAGCCCGGCCCGTCCACAAGTCATTTGACCAGTCTTTTCTAAGACCATCGCTTCGACCTCAAAATTGCGCTGATCACCCGACTTCCAGCCGTCCTACAAGTACCGCACTCGCGGCAGCTCTGCGTCACCCACGACATCATGGTTCTGCTGCCACTCCTGTGGTTGACCTCCCTCCTCGCTGTCGGGGCACAAACCCCCACGGGAACATTCCCCATCCTGCTCAACTCGACCTCGCCCCTCACCCTCGCTGTCGCACCCGCTTGCGGCGCGCTTAGCTCCGCCAACTTTACGGAGGTGAACGCGGGCATTAACTTGAATGCTATTCGGTGCGTGAATCCATTAATATCCACTCAAGATGGCACGTATATTTAAGAGCAACAGAACGGTAGTGACATTCGGAGATTCATGGACGTCTACGGGTGGTGCGTTACCTGCAATTCATTCAGGCCTCCTGTCGATTCACGTATAATATTCAGCCAACGGCACCGTACCTCTCCCGCCCATCCTACACCCGCCCCTCCCCTCCGCCGGGGCACGCAACTCGGAAAACCGCCGCGCCACGAACGGCTTCGTGTGGAGCGAGCGCCTCGCAGCGGACCTCAATGCCAAGCTCCTCGACGTGCGCGCTCTCTCTCCCTTCTCCTCCCAACACAAGTATCAGTTCATTGATTTCTCGTGAACGCAGTATTCCTGGGGCGGCGCCATCATCAACAACTTCGCATACAACACTACGAGCCCGAACAACCGGACGGGCGTCCCGCGGTCGGACTTTGTCGCGCAGGCGGGGCTGTTCTTCCTCCAGGGCAAGTTCCTCGACGCGCTCGTGCCGAGTCAGACGCTGTATACCGTGGCGTTTGGGATCAAGTGCGTTTGGTTCCTTCCTCTTGGATTCGATTCGATTCGCTGGGTTCTGACGGCGGTGGGGTAGCGATGACGGACAGTTCAAGATCGGTGCGCTCAAATAATTCGTCTTGAAATGTCACTGGCGACTGACTGATGAATGGACGTAAAATAGCGGGAGGGGATATGGATTTGGCGTACGATACCTACGTGCGTCGGCTTTAAATTCGCGCTTTCGCGCAGTTGCTTTACTCTCCCACAGGTGGCGAAGCTGGGCGAACTACAAGCCAGCGGTGCGAAAAACATACTCATCCACGGCGTGCGTCCCTCCCTTCTTCTCTCCCGTCCACACACTGAGGCTGAGTCGACGCAACGCAAAGATGTACACCTCCCACCCAGAGACCGACCTGCTCCAATCCCGCGTCTTCGCGTACCTCGCCGCCTCGCGCGCTGCCAACGGCACCAACGTCGCCTTCGTCAACCTCCAGCACCTCTTCGGCAGCATCGCGGCGCAGCCGGCGGCGTTTGGGTTTGCGGGGAACGCTACGTGCCTGGTGAGCGCGAACACCATCGTTGGGGGGTGCGCGGACCCGGATCGGAGCGTGTTTTATATCCGTGCGTCGTTTTTCAATTCGATCTAGGGTGATAAGACTGAGGCTGGGTGGGATTGGCAGCGGGACATCCGTCGATGATGACGCATGGGTTGATCAACGAGTACACGCAGGCGGTGGTGGGGAAGTGTGGGGTTGCTTGAAGGCGCCGGACGGTCCCGCGGAAGATAGCCTTTGTTTATCTGGTGATCATGAAACGCTGCTCTTTCGCTGTGTTGACGGTGAAGCACTCCCCACTTTTGATGGATCCCCCTGGCCATACTGGACAGCGGAAGTTTCCATTCACATTGAGCGAAGGGGCACAGCAAAAGTCGAGGAGCCATCTGAAAGCCAGGGTCACGATTTCTTGTTCTCTTTCAGTCTAATTTTCCTTTGGAGAAAGTTACTTAGGTTACCTTTGGACTCCGACTCCCCGTTTGAAACGGAATTCCGCCTTCCTGACAATCCAAATATTGGGCTCGAGACACGGAAGGTTCACGCGCACAGTCATTGCCGCTCAACTCACAGAGCTATCACGATTCAAGGTCATCTCCACTTTATATTCGTGATGCGATTCTGCCACGCAATTTGCGGTTGTTTGGCATCGTCCCATCTTACTTCCTCACCACCACGAATCCTCTACAACGCTGTCTCCCCTACCGGCGTCCCTGGTTCTACTTTCATTGGCCTCGCCATGCTTCCGATTGACTTCCATGGTCATATCAAACAAGCAGAACTGGCGGACGCCATAGAAAAGACGGCCGGTAAGTTTCGTGCATTTTGAGGTTTTTGTGACGACACGGGTGCAAGCTGAAAAATTCCAGACGTGGAACGCGAGAAATATCCTCCCAAACTCCATGTGACACGGCTTCCGACCGAACTACTAGCCCAAATATTCGGCATATGCTAGCAGGCGTCCCGAGCTTCACATGGTGCGGACGAAGACGAACATGATGATGCCATGCAGTACCAACTCGACAGAGCATACCTGGCTCACGATTCTCTCTTGATCCTTTCCCGTGTCTGCTCTCAATGGCATTGTGTCGCTGTAGGCACGCCAGCGCTGTGGGCGGACATAGCGCTTACCAGCTCCCTCCTGTCGACGCAGAGTCGTACTGCGGCAACACTGACATTGCTTCGCTCTGTCCTCGAACGTGCCGGAAACATCTTCCTCAACATCACCGTCCCAGATCTTCTTCCTGACGCCGCATTCGAACTCCTATCCCCGCATTCCGAGCAGTGGCGCCACTTCAGCGGAACTTTCGATTGTCTTGACATCTTCCTCGACATCGAGGGTACTAACTTTCCGCGGTTGGAGTGTCTCCATGTCGAACTCTTGTCGGATTATTTGCCATGGCCGCCGATTGCCCGCATGCCCAATGTACGCACTCTCCGTGTGGCATGCGGAGATATCATAACCGCTGCTGGATTCCCCGAACTCTCCTTCCCATTGCTGAACTCTTTCCACTTCATCCAAAGCATCGACCCAGAGCAACAACCTCTGGTTGCATCGCTGCCGCAATTGGGCCCAGATGCGGACCTTCGTCTCTCCTTGACGGTCTTGATAGACCAACCCGTCCTCCACACACCCCTCACCTCGAACGTTAAAATTTTCGTACTTGAATTCTTCGACCCCATCTTCGACCCACTGATATACGACGTCGCGCTGAAGAGTATCGTGGCTGAAATAACGCTTCCTCGTGTCCTCCATTTTGCCCTAGAATCCAATAATTGGCCGTTGGACCCGCTTCCCTGGCCGCACCCCGAGTTTATCTCGCTCTGCGCACGCTCCTCGTTCCACACTCATCTTCGCTCCCTCGACATCACACCCGTCGAAATCACGGAACCACAGCTCCTCGACTGCCTTCTTGCGCTGCCGGCGCTCGAGAAACTATCCATCTCCGATGTTTATGACTTTAACATCGTCAACACCGACCTGGCACCCTTGATCTCTGACAGGCTTCTCATGCAGCTCGCAATCACAGCAGAATCACCTCCGCTTATCCCTCACCTCAGTTCCATCACCCTCTACTCGCGGTTCCGATTCGACTCCAACATATTTCTTGCGTTTGTGATGTCCCGTCTGGCGGCACACCGGTTTACAGTTGAGTTGGGCAGGTTGTCGGATGAATGCACCCGCGGCCTCGATCTTGAGGTCCAGATACGACTTGGCGAACTGAAGGCAAGCGGGCAGATTGGGTTCGAAATGGTAGAGCCGGCGTTCTGCGAGAAGATGGGTGAAGAAATCTGACAGATTTGTCTGTTTTTTTTTGTTCGAACGACCCTGATCTCAAATGGCATGGTTTTTTTTCCTGTCCTAGGCCCAGTTGGTTCACTTGGGGTCCCAGATTTCGTTGTGCGAGATTCGCATCGTTGGCTCCTCAAGCTCAAGGCTCAATTGCCGGTGCAACTTGCAATCCGGGCGGCATTCAGGATCTTGCGTTCGGTTATTTCCTCGTTGACAAGACGGATCTTGAATTGGGATTGCAGTTCCTTCCCAGTCGATTTCAACAATTTTCAGCCTCAGTTGCTCAGTTGCTCCCCAGAGGGGAAAGACGACCAGGATCAAATTGATGGGCCGATCTTGAGACACTCTCTGTTTCTTCCCACCATGACCCCCACCACACCAGCGCCTCTGCGAGTGGAGAATCTGTCCCGCCTCCCGCTTTCTATCAAGGTATGTCTGCCATGTCCTCCTTCTTGGTATCGCACAGTGAACAGATCCCCAAATAGCGGATGGCAATTTCGGCAGCGAGAGGTTCTTCATCCGACTTCTACTCACTCATTACACATATCGCACGAAGGCCAACCAAAAAGGACTTGTGTGTAGAATGCCTTCCGGTCTTCTACATCTATCTCGATCCCGCCGCAATTCCGAACGGCGACGTACGGTTCACCGGCGAAATCGACCGTGCGCTGATTTCTATCATCGCTCTGCGTTCACTCGGACGATTCCACGCTCCACTGGGACTCCATCTGTGGCCTCGCATGTGGCCGTGGCTTACCTTCCTCAACCTCTACCGTCACATACTGCCTGACCCGCGGAATATTCCTCTCGATCTGCTCTTCTTCGTCCAGTTATTCATCAACGACGAGGAGACTGCTCGACTGGTAGGCAGTACGGTCGGTGTACGTTCAATCGTCGTCGATGCTTGGAAATCACTGTGCGGCCCAGAGGAAGATGCCGCCAAACCAGATGAGTGGCTACAATTGGCTTCCGTGCTTGATGCCTTTATGGGCGCCAGCGAGGCGGCAAACCGCGTGGAAATCCTCGAAGCTACCGACGGTCCACCCGGATTAGCAGCCCTCATCATCCACTACATCAAAATCCCCGCTCCCTCTCGAGCACCACCAATCTTCTACGGCAGCATCAACCATCTCCTATCCGACTTCTTGCAAGACGCAAACTCCCCCCTCGGTCCAGCCCTTATCTCTGCGGGGTTTGTAAAACCGTTCACCACTGCATTGTTCGCCCTCAGCGACTTTCCCGACACTCACGAGGATCGGCGAGACCTCCGAGTCCTATTCCCGTTCTTCGACATTTTGCAGAAGCTTTTCAACCGCCCCGCATCGCACAAGGCGATCGCTGACGCTATCCACGCTGGGCTTCTCTTTGCGCTCGTGCGCACCGCTCCTTCGGTGACGCTGGCTATGGCAGAAGACTCCAGTTTGTGGTCAATGGTGACCGCAACTTTGCCTGGCGCGACTGTCTATCGCGATGTCGTGCAACGGCTCGAAGCACAGTTACCTGCTGTTAAGGAGTTATCCTCCAAGCGCCAGCCTTTATTCCCACAACCCACAGTGTACGAGGATTGGCAGCGCTTCGTCGGCATTGCCCACGAGCGCATCGAGCTCCTGCGGACTCTAGATTCTGGTGACCACGTCTCGCTCAGGGCGTGTGATAACATGACGGTATGCCCGCCTTCTATCATCTATGTACCCACCAGGCATCTGACTTCCCCCCAAGTGCGGTAAAATTCAGGAGAAGCAACAATTCCGGCGCTGCTCCGGTTGTTCAGAACTCTACTACTGCTCGTCTGAATGCCAGAGGGTCGATTGGCGGGATAGCGGTCATCGCGTCGCCTGTCAGTCGTTCCGTCGATGGAGGCTCCGTGCGTTCCTTCCTCCTTCCCCTCCTCTGCAAAAGGTCTCATTAACCGTCCATAGAGCACGCCGATCTCGGCTCGCGGGACCTGCGATTCATGCGTGCGTTGATGCATAAGCACAGTCGAACCTTCGACGGAGTCGACATGCTGTCGGCGCGGCTCCGCCACATGCGGGAGCACCCGCACGAGCCCCTGCTATACTGCATCGACCTCTGCACCGGTGGGGCGACGGCGAGCGTGGGCCCCGTCGACAGTGCAGAGCGGAGGCGGGACGAGAAGGAAAAGGGGGACGTGCTCTGGGATGAGCACGTCGCACGGGCTGCACAGAGCTGCGGGCGCATGGAACTGCATCTGCTGCTTGTGCGCGATGGGATTGGGATAAGGCGGCTGATGTTTCCTCGGCGTGCGGCGACGGCGACGGTGTGGGATGCACTGGTGAGCATGCGGAATGCGGAAGGCGATTGGGATGCAGATGCGGATGCGGCGTTGGTGGAACTAGCGGAGAGAGCTGAGCGGGAGGTTTACATTCACCAGTAGGTAGCGATTCTCGGACTTCTAAAAGCGGAACTCCTCTTATCGACATCCAACCTGCCGAGCGCGCATCCAGAACCAATGTCCTGCACAAGGGAAAGACCAATTCACCCTTTCCCCGTCACTCACGGGAGCTGAGATGAGTAGTAATACACGATAAAGGTCTTGGTCAATCATAGACGGGCTCAAAAGTGAAAGTCAAACCGTGGGAAGTGTGTCGGGCACCTCGGCGTTGTTCATTTGTTCATTTGTTAGTTCCACGTTGGTGCGCAATGGGGCCATAGCTCGTGCTGCTCGTGCACTGAGCTCACAAAAGCATGCTTTCTGAGTTTAGCTCCAAGCCGCCGCACGTTCAACCTCCCCTGCCGAAGTGCTGGGTGCATAAGGAAAAGGAACCGTGTATTTTGACTGCTCGGAAATATGATCTCAAATTCACTGGCCTATCGATAAGCAAAGACATTAAACTGGGAATCCCAATTTGGAAGCACCCAGCTGTGAGTCCCAGTGAGTACAAACGGGCCAACCGCCGTGACTCGGCAAAGTGTCTTCGCCTCAACCATCAAGTTAGAACGGTACAAGATGCCCTCATCATTGCCACAAGGAGAACAACAGTCCCGAGAAAGCCACATACCATTAATCCTTCGGGAATTGGTCGAAAGAACTGTGGATGCCCATTGTGCCACCGAGATCGAATAGACTTTGACTGTGCACACCCTGGAGAATGTATCGAAACTGCCAAGATGCTGATAGACAGCATCACACAAAAATGGAACCCAATGGCCTGTAACTTGGATTTGTATCAGGAACTGGCCTTGACAGAGCACCAGCTAGAAGGAAACCGAAATCCGATCCAGACTAATCAACCCGTGACATTTAATCCGGACTTCACACTTCGAAATATTGAAGAGGGATTTCGCATTTTTGCCTCCCATGAATCACTCACTGAAATATCAACCCGAAGATATAGAATAGAGGGTGAGGTGCCAGACATGTTCACATTCTTCTTGCATACACATATTCTACACCCAGGACAGTATAAACCCGAAATCCGACTGGGTTGCACACGCGTTAGCGAAACAGGTCATGAAAGTATAACTTTGTCCATGACCTTTGATAGACCAGACCTACCCTTGACATACACATCCGGACTCCTAGGTGGGCTAATACTCATCCTACAGAATGCTCCAAAAAATACTCCCCTCTTGATTTGCACATCCGCCGACTACCTACTCCGCATATTGGTGACTGAGAGGGAGAAATATGAAAATGACCTACTGAACCCAATCTTCCCATTGATAAAAAGCACAATAGCACTCCTGAACGAGAGAGTGGCCCATACACAGTTCAGGAAAGTATCTGAGAACCCTGCTGAACTCTTAGAGGGTGAGCCTTTCCAGGAGGTTGAAATCAACACAGAGATAGACCTCATGTTTGAATCGCCGGGAATGCTTTTGTCCAAGGGCTCACAAAGATCTTTACAAAAATTATAAGGTCTATGTGTCTGGCACCTCACCGCAAATCAACTTTTATCAACCTTGAACGCATTCGATGCTCAGTTGAGGAAATTTCCGACTACACACCATCTGACACAATGATATGGACATCAATCCGATCATCCTCAATCCAACGCCTCTCACGACAGTTCTTGTGGAAATGTATCCACAACACCTTCAAAGTGGGTGATTTCTGGTCCCACATTGAGACGATGAAATACAATGGTATCTGCCATGTCTGTAATGCACCAGAATCATTGGAGCATATCGCTCTGGAATGTGCATCCCCTGAACAAAAGATCATCTGGTCTTTGACACGCCAGCTATGGTCGTTGAAGTACTCCTCTTGGCCACAACTCAGCTGGGGGCTGATCCTGGGCTGCAATTTAGTAAAATTCAAAGGATCAAGGGGGACCGTCAGACCCGAGCAAGGGAGATTGTTTGCCATATTAGTTTCCCTCGGGTGGCACTTAATTTGGAAACTGCGTGTTAACCGGGTCATTACAAACCCAGGTGCAATACTCAGCACGGCGAACATCCACAACATGTGGCTGAAAACAGTGAATTCTGCGCTACGCCGTGACTGTACTCGTCATCACACAAAGTAACTGTCACAATCAAAGCCTTATCTCGTCCGACTATACAGAGATAGCGGATTGGGGAGTGAGATGCGCAGGACTTCGAGAAATGAATCGAATAAAAGACTAAGGAATACAAGAAACTAACTACTCTACTTATACTGTTCTGTGAACCGTGTGAATATGAATTGTGTATGTACTCGGTGCGTAAACCATCCTGCTGCAACATGTAGTGCCGGAATGTTCTGCAATGTTCTTTTACCATGTGTTTGCCAGGTGTTCAACTATCTAATCTAAGTCCATATCTAATCCCTTCGTTCTCTCATCTGTGGGCGCTTCATTAGGCGCCTCCGAGATAGGCGTTGTCGCGATAAGATTGGAATCGAATCGTGACATTACCCCCCCTCTAGAATCGACGTCCTCGTCGATGGCGATGAAGGAGTTTGTTTCAGGAATAAATAACTTCTTCGTCGAGTATTGTTGCGACTCCTCGCGGCATTTGTATCTTTTAACTAAATAGTCCCAGTGGCCCTTCGGAAATATAGGCAAAGCACGGATAATGATTCCGTGATCCGTATTATATTTGTCAAGCATCTTTTTTGCGTGTGTAAGATGCCGTCTAGGTTCCCAAGTCCGTTCCGCCAGCGGATAATTTTTCCACTTGATTAAATACTGGTAGCCCTTGCCGCGCTTGCGGTGCTTCAATATCTCCTCCACCTCGTACTCCTCGTGGCCGCTCACTATCTGGGGAGCGGGGCGATTCTCCTTTCGATGCGCCGGGGGCTCCACATACGGCGTCAAGAGCTTCTCGTTGAAGACCGGATGTGACTTGTCCGTCTCCGGAAGTCTCAACTTCCAGGCCGATGCCCCCACCTTCTCCATGACCTCATACGGCCCCAGCCGTAAGTCATCAAACTTCTTTGTTGGCCGGTCCGTGGTTATGTCCTTCCCCTCCAGCCAGACCTTGTCTCCAACTTTAAATACTGGCGCATCACGCCGGTGAGCGTCATAATATTTTTTCATGCTTTTCTGGGTTTTCTCCAGCGCTGCTGTCGCCTCGTCACGAATCTTTTTCATCTTTCCGGCAAAGTCGTTCGCGGCCTCGTTGCGCGACTCGACTGCATTCTCTATCCCCTTCCAGGGGTGGAGTCCGGAATTTATAAAAAACGGTGACATGCTCGTCGACGAGCTTGTCTTGTCGTTGTGGGTGAACTCCGCCAGCGCGAGCCATTCCGCCCAGTCCGACTGGCGATAATTTACATAGATACGGAGATATTTCTCAATCTCCTGGTTCATGCGCTCGGTCTGGCCATCGGTGATTGGGTGGAATGCCGTGCTCGGGTTCATCTCAATGCCGAGGAGCCGGTTCAGCTCCTTCATGAATCCCGAGACATACCGCGGATCCCGATCCGAGACGATCTTGCGAGGAATTCCATGGTATCGAATCACTCGGTCCCGGGTCAACCGGGCAACACCTTCGGAAGACAAGTCCATATTGACTGGCTCGCAGTGGATCATCTTCGAGAACATGTCGACCCAGACTTGTATAGCATTAAAACCATTGCTGACCGGCAGTGGTCCGATCAGATCCATGGATATATTCTGCCAGGGTCCTGCCGCAATCTCGTGCGGGTTAAGCTTTCCCTGCTTATACCGATGAACCGTCGTTCGTTGGCACGGCTCGCATGCTTTTATATATCCACCAACTTGGTTTCCCAGCCGTGGCCACCAATAATTACGCTCAATCATCTCCTGTGTCCGATTTGGTCCTGGGTGACCAAGCAGAGCATTATCGTGGTGCAACCCGATAATCTTATCTCGCAACTCCGGGTTGTGCGGCACATAGATGAGTCCATTATAATAGATAAGGTCCTCGATCCTCTCCCAGCCAGGGAGTTTTTGTTGGAGCGCCAGCTTCACGCTCTTGTCGACCTTCTTCTCCGCTTTGATCTGTGACATGATCTCGGCTTCGGGTCCCTCTAACACGATCTCCTGAGATCGGAAATATTCGGGCTTGAGAAGAACAATATTCTCGTTATCATTCTTCCCTTGGTCGTGGTCCGCCCGGCGGGATAGTAAATCAGCTTTCTTGTTCAGCGCTCCAGGCCGGTGAAAAAGCGTGAAGTCGTATTCGGACAGCTCAACTATCCATCGCGCTTGCCTCCGATTGACTTTCTGAGGACTTTTAAAATACTGCAGGTTTTGATGATCCGTCCAGATCTCAAATGTCTCCTGCGCTCCCATCAAGAGAGATCTCCACTCCTCCAACGCGAGCATGATTGCGAGCATCTCTTTGTCGTAGATCTCGTAGTTCCGCTCCGTCTCGTTCAGTCCATGGGACTGGAACGCCACCGGGCGCCACCCCCCTTCTTGCTCCTGCTCAAGCACCGCCCCAGTTGCTCCCTCCGATGCATCAGCCTCTATCCGGAACTTCCCGTGATCCGTGGGAAGTGCGAGCACCACGTCCTCCGCAATCCGGTCCTTCAACTTCTGGAAGGCCGCCTTCTGCTCTTCTCCCCAGGAGAAGCCCTCTTTCCCCGTCAACCTCGTGAGGGGTTTGGCCACCTCACTGTATCCCCGTACGAATCGCCGATAGAAATTGGTGAACCCCAAAAACGCCTGGACTTGTTTGAGGTTTCTCGGTTCCGGCCACTCGGTGATCCCCCGGATCTTCACAGGGTCCATTCTCATGGAGTTGTGACCAATAATTACTCCGAGGTACTCGACCTCACTGCGCTCAAACTCGCATTTCTGCGGCTTTAAATACAATTGATTTCTCTCGAGTATCTCCAACACTCGTTTTACAATAAGTCGGTGCTCTTCCAGAGTGTCCGTGAAAATAAGGATGTCGTCGAGGTAGACGATGACCTTTCCTTCGTTAATTAACTCGCGAAGGATGTCGTTCATCATTGTCTGGAAAGTGGCCGGCGAGTTTGTCAAGCCGAAGAACATCACGAGCGGCTCGAACAAGCCGCGGTTGGTTCGGAAAGCCGCCTTCCATTCATCTCCCTCTTTAATACGAATATTATTATATCCCCAGCGAATGTCCAGTTTCGTGAAGACCTTCGCTCCTCGGAGTTTATTGACAAGCTCCGAGATCAGCGGCAGTGGATAACGATTCTTGATCGTCATCTCGTTAAGCTTCCGGTAATCCTGCACCGGTCGAAGGCTTCCATCCTTCTTTTTAATAAAAAAGAACGCCGAAGCCATAGGTGATTTCGACGGTCTGATACGTCCACTCTTCAAGTTCTCCTCTAGGAACTTGGTCAACTCTCCCTGCTCCGTCTGGGACAACGGGTAGATCTTGCAATCAACTGCCTTGGAGTCCGGCTTTAGTTCGATCGCATGATCCCACGGCCTCTTTTCCGGAAGTCGGTCAAACGTACTCTTTTTGCAAACACCTTGATGTATTCGCGATACTGCTCCGGAACCGCGTCCTCCGTCATCTTTTCTCTGTCTCTATCTGCCTCCTCCGCCATCTGCTGTGCCTGAGTGGCCTTGACACGCAGGTCTATGTGCTCCGCAAAGTCGACCATCAAGATCGACTCACCCTCCTCGAGCGCTTCCTCCGGCTTCCAGCCCTCGGTTTCCTCGGTGCCTTGCATGTTGCACTCGGGGGCACCGACTGAAGGTAATTTTCTGAGACCTCCAGTCGATCTCGGGGTTGTGTTTAAATAACCAGTCGTATCCGATAAATACACGGGCCTTCCCGAGATTTGTAACCAAGAACTTTATTCGTTCCCGGTGGAGTCCAACTCCCATAATTAATTCTGCGTAATGCGTAATCCGTCCTCCAAGGTTCTCGGATCCGTCCGCATTCCGTGCGACAATTTTCTGGTCAAGCTCTCGGAGCTCAAAGTTTTCTGCTTTGGCGTACGCCCGATCAATGCACGTGGTAGTGCAGCCGTTGTCCAGCAGCGCCTTGATACGGCGTGTCTTCCCCGTGTCCGGAGACATCAGCTCCACTGACACCAGCATCTCATGCTGCTTCCGCTGCTTCTGGAACTCCCGGAGTTCCTGCGCTAATAGGTTGTCTGAGATACCCATCGCGCGTCGTGCAAGCCACCTGGCTGCCTCCTGCTTCTTGAGTCCAAAGGGGACTCGTGTGTGTTTTGGCGCTTCCCCCACAACTGTGGGTTGAGCCATCGCGGTAGCACCGCCCTTTTTATCCGCACTATTTTTCTCACTGGTTTGGGTTCCAGGGGCCTTTTTAAATAAACTCCAACGCTTTTCACTTCGTCCATTCTACGGTTTTTAATATTACGGATGCGATTCAGATTCTCTAAAATACGTATTTGTTTTTTGTCTTTTTCTACATCTACTCCTACTACTATATTGTCCTGTGTACGTAGAGCAGTGCGCTGTTTTATATAATTTACAAAAGAACTTCGGGTCTCGGTCGGTTCCACCTCAAGCGGAACATATTTATTTAGGGGAAGAGAAGCGGGGG